>JANAVB010011000.1:11311009-11578509 GCA_029216955.1 Iris pallida | reverse complement strand
TGGCTTTGGGGTATATAGCACCTTCGAAGAAGGCGATTGTCGCTTCGGTGATGTCTTGCTTGATGATATCTTAGCATGTACGGAAGAATACCCCCGAGAATCCGTCCGGGCCTGGCGCGCTGTGCTCGTTCAGGGCCCATACTGCATCTTTAACTTCCTGAACCGTGGGTAAGCGATTCAACTGGGCGTTGTCGGTGTCGTTAATGAGGAGGGGAATTTGGTCAAGGAAAGAACTATCTTTGTGGACAGTCTCTTTGGAGAAAAGTTTGGAGTAGAACTCCGTGGCTGCCTCTTGGATGCCCTTTTGGTCAGTAATGATGTTCCCATTGTCATCAACTGTCCGATGGATCGAGAGCTTCTGTCTGCGCCCATTCTCGCAGGCATGAAAATACTTCGAGTTTTTGTCCCCCTCGCTGTCCCATTTCAACCTCGTTTTTTGTTTTCAAAATTCTGTCTCCACTTTGATCCTGAATTTAAGCATAGCTTTAGTGAGGTTGAGGGCTCTTCTGGCCGTTAAAGAGCGATCCATGACGACCAGGGCTTCGGCATGGGTGACATCGTCCTCGGCTACCCGAACGGCTTGAAAGATATCTCCGAAGGTGCGCTTGCTCCAAGCGGATAGGGCTTTCCTGGTGGCTTTGAGCTTGTTGCACACCCGAACAAGGGGGTTGGGTGATTCCTCGCGGTTCCATGCTTCCGCCACGATGCCTAGGAAGTGGGGGTGCCCTGCCCAGAAGTCGAAGAATTGGAAGTTCTTTTTGGAAGAGGTAGTCTTGTTTGTGATCTCGATCAACAGGGGAGTGTGGTCTGATTCAGTAGAGTTGAGGTAGGACAGGTTGGTGGTGAACCCCATTCCGTGCCAAAGGCATTCGTGAGGGCCCTGTCTAGCCTAGAGTACTGGCGACGGTCGCCATCCTGCATGTTGCACCATATGAATGCATTGCCAGTGAACTGGAGGGTGGATAAGTGGGCATTGAAGATGAAGTTGTTGAAGTCAAGCATGACTGGGGCAGGTGGAGGGCGCCCTCCAGTTTTCTCTGCGCTGCTGGTGATCGCATTGAAGTCCCTAATGCAGAGCCAAGGAGAGTTGGTGTAAAGGTGGTGGATGTCAAGGAGGTCGTTCCAGAGTTGTTTTCTTTCCGCAGCATCGCAGCTGCCATAGACCGCCGAAATGATCACGCGATCAGGGAGTCTTGGGTGATCACACCAACAGGATAGGGTCTGCTCGGAGTCCTGGATGACTCCTAATTTGACGTCCTTCGTGCAGAGGATCCAAATATCATGTCTGCTCGCTATAGCCACAGGAAGGCCTAGATGCAGTTGGATGGATTTTAATCTTTTGGAGGGGATTTTAGGTTCGATTATGATGATGATGTCTATCTTGTGGATTTTCCGCAGATTGGTTATTCTCCTTAGCGTCGGTTTGTTCGCCAGACCGCGGACATTCCAGGATAGGATGTTGAGCATTAAGGAAGTTGTGGGGGTTTTTTTTTGTTCCGCCTGGCGGCAGATCTAGTTTGGATGGTGGCGGTGTCAGTGAGTCCGTGGTTGGCTTTGGCCTTACTCGAGGTGGAAGGTCCTGCCTCGGTTGGGGAGGGGTGATCATTACTTGATTGCTCGTTCGCGACCGGTTGGTGACTGACCGATTCTCCGGCCGAGTCCAGGACAGGATTCTCTGGTGGGATGATTATGGAGTCGCTGGTGCTCCCTGTCAGGGGATCGGTTTGCAGAAGGGGGAAACCCGCAGCTTGAACCTGGAGCCCTCTCCGAACTAGGTCTGGTCCTAGAATGGCTAGGGCCTTAACCACGGGGTCTTCGGAGGTGAGTTGGTCTTCGACGGTAAGTTGTTGATTGGATTCAGTTATGACGGTGAGCTGTTCTCCGCCTACCGGGTTGGGGAGAATCACGGTGAGCGCACGGTCGGCTGATGGGGAGGCTGTCTCCTCTAGGTCTTCCGCATCCTCCGAGACAAGAGCGTCGAACTGGTTGAATAGGGTGAGAGCTTGGGTGTTGTGGGGGATCGGTGCTATGCTTGGAGATTCGCTCCTGTTGGACGACTCGTCACCGGAGCCGAAGCGGGTGTGCACATTAGGGTGGGGTAGGATGGATGGCATGGATGTTCTCTCCACTGTTGGTTCGTTGTCTTTTCGGGATAGTTTCCTCTTTAGTTCTGGATGGAGGCGGTGACAGTGCTTTGCTAGATGACCTCTTAAGTGGCAGTGGTTGCAGAACAAGATGTGGTTATCGTAGATGATTTGTTGGGTATGGGTCCGGTTGCCCAGCTCGATGTTGATAAAATTGGGAGGTTCGGTGGTGAGGTCGAATTCCACACAGATTTTGGCGTAGTGGACTTTGGTAAGGTTGCTGGTCTCAGGGGCTGAGGCCACATATGTGCTGAAGGAGTTAGCGATGCGCTTGAGAGCCGTTGGGACGAAGCAAATGAGAGGCAGATTAGGTAGAGTGATCCAGGCAGCGACTGTCGCTGAGTCTTCTTTTGTGCTAAAGCTAGCTGACCATTTGATGATCTTCATCTGATGGGAATCAATCCTGCACGTGCCTTTGGACCAGACAGTCTTATGGTCCAAGTTGGATGAGAGGTGAAGCAGGATGTATTTGGGATCAAGGGGAGCTACTCGGTATCCCGCTGAGAGTCTCCAGCTGGCTATCGTCTCCTACACCCGAGGGAGCTTGGGGCATCCGAAAGAAAATTTGAGGATGAAGGTGTGGGGGAATGAGCGCGATAGGGAGGACATCTCCGTCTCAGAGAAGGGAATTGATGGCACCGGGGATTCCTGGGGGTACTCGATGTTCGGATGGTTGACGTCAGGGATGAGAGGCGCCTTAGCGGACGCCAGATCTGGGTGCAGCTTGACTGCGAAGGTCGGCGGAGAGGATGCGGCCGGGGGAGTGATAGTGGGATTGCCACTGGGAGGAGGGGGCAGTCGAGGATAGGGGCTGCTCGGGGGGAGGAAGATGCCTGAGGATACTGCCTGGGGGATGCTCGCGGGAGGAGGGGTGACCCGGGGAGTCCTTCCAGGAATGGGGATAGCTCCGCTCGCTGAGAACGGCACCACTGACGATCCAATGTCAACTGGGAAAGGAGGAAGGTGAACGTCCGTGGAGTCCTCAGCGGGAGCTTCGGGTCCGGACGAGCAGGGGTGAGGACGGAAGGGGGGCCCATAGGGGGAACATGGGGCATACCGGGAGCCACAGAGGGGGGGGGCCAGCGTTGGGGGGCCAGTGGAGGGGTGGGAAGGAGGAATGGGGAGGGCGGATGACTGATAGGGGAGACTGGGGCCGGAGGTGGAGGGGTCTAATTGTGCTGAGGATGAGGTAAGAAGAGGGTAGGCGAAGGGAGGGGCAGTGAGCTCGGTGGATGGTGAGGGGGGGTGAAGGGGATGAGGGGGTACTGGGCTGGGGGATCGGACAGGGGGTTGGACCCGCCAGAAGGAGGGGGATAAAAGGAGATGGTTTGCGCAGAGTGGTGGCCTGGAGCGAAAAGAGCTGAGAGGGGGTACAGAGTGGGCCCTCCAGGAGAGGGCAAGAAGGAGAGGGAGTGCGCAGACTGGAAGCCAGAAGCGAAGGAATATGAGCCTGGCGCAAAAGGATAGAAGGAATGGGGGGCCCCTCCAGAAGGCCGAGCTCCAAAGTAGGGCGCGTTGTGACCCTGAAAGGGGAGGGGTCCACCAGCGCAAACCGTTGACGAAGGATCAAATCGCGCAGAAGGAAAGAGTGAGGGATGGCCACGCGCGTCCGAGACAAAGAAAAAGGGGGCCCCACCATGGGGCAGCACTCCAAGGCCGGGCGCGAGGATACCCAGACTCGGGTGGATCCCACCAGAGGAAACCTCCAGCGCTGGGGCAAAGCGTGCAGCTGAGGAAAAACGCACATCAGAGAGGAGTAGGGGGGGCCCTCCACGTTGATCTGGGGAGCAGAACCGCTCACGTGGGGGCGCACAACTGAAGTGAAGAGATGGGGGCCCGCCACGAAGAGATGGAGAGCAGAGCCGCTCACGTGGAGCCCCATGCCAGTCCTGCAGGAGGGATCCCCTCCTGAGGAGGGCGCGAATCCAGAGAGCCCGTTCAAAATTTGAAACGGGAAACTCCTCCCGAGGAGGCGGTTGGGCGATGGAAGGATGAAGAACAGGAAGGGAGCTGCCGGCTAACGGGAAGGAGGGGTGATCTGTCAAAGGGGGCTCCGGAACAACAAGCAAAGACGCGGAAGAGGGGGCATGAAGGGGAAGAGAAGGAGAAGGGCTGCTGGAGCAAGAACAAGGTCCTGGTGAGGGGGAGAGCTGATGGCTGGGGAGGGGGGGCAGGGGGGCGGGCGCCTGAGAGGATGGGAGGTGACGGGGAGGATGGGGAACAAGCCGACTGATCAGCTCTTATATATATATATATATATATATATATATATATATATATATATATATATATATATATATATATATATATATATATATATATATATATATATATAGTCATAACCCGTGCCCATAGAGCATTGTTCATTTAAGGTATTCCCCTTCAAAATCTTGGACCCCCAATTTTAAACGAACAATAATAATTTTGAGGCCCCCATCAAAATATTAAATCCCAACCACTGCTGGATGTGAATTTTCTTTGGATTCTCCATAAAACCCCACTCTCAATAATGCTCATCCACAACCATTATGAGGCCCCCATCAAAATATTAAATCCCAACAATCAAAATATTAAATCCCCATCTTTGGATTCCCCATAAAACCCCACTCCCAATAATGTTCTTCCCCATAAAACCCCACTCCCAATAATGCTCTTCCCCATAAAATCCCACAACCGTTGATTCACCAAGATTAAATCCCAACCACTCTTTATCTTGGCACAGTCAGCCCTAGGATTCAAAAACCTTTGTGTTTTGTATAATATATATATATATATATATATATATATATAAATTTTAGTTAAGAAAAGAAAAGAAAAGAACAACCACTTTAAGTGGTCGGCCAACAAAACCTTCTTCATTATGGCCTCCCCCCTTTTAGCTCATGGTGCTAAACCAAGCACAGCACTATATTATAGGTTGGCCGACCCTATTATAAATCTAACTATATTTTTGTGTGTAAACCCAAGTTTTAAACCCTAACCTCTTCTCATCTAACTCCTCCTTCCTTCCCCTCTTCTCTCCTCCATCCTCCTCACCTCTCCTCAGTGAGCATGCCAGCCACAGAAGCCGCCCACGATAGCGAAAAGCAATGACAACAACAAACACCCACAACAACGACAGAATTTAACACCGAGGTATCCGACTTCTCCAATTGATTTCTCCTTCATTTTAACTCCGTTTTTAATTCCGTCAATTCGCGTAGAAAGCCCACATGACCCTCTATCATCTCCTTCAAATAGATTTCTTTATTCTGTAATAAATTTCATGTTTAATTAAATGTAAAATGCCAAAAAATTAGTTTTTATAAACCTTAAAATCTCGTACAACGTGCGTCCCGCTAATCCGGGCGACGTGATCGCAAACCGAAAGTACCAAAAGGTCCGTATCGGCTTTGTGGACGTGCGAGAATTGACAGAGTTCAAATTGGTTGCGTGTTCGCGACGAATTTGATCCGTATCCGTCGAATTTTTCCGTATCGGGCTTTTTCGAAAATTTTTAATTACTTTGTGCACACTCGTCAAATCACGACGAAACTTGCGCCATTGGACTCAAAATATTTTTTTGGTCCTGTATGCCAATTTGGTCATATTCTAAAATCGTTGACTGGGACGCCATTTTGGCGGGCCCACAATCCTACTCAACGGGCAATTTTGTGCACGGCTCATCGGAAACCAAAATTGGACATACCGTTGAGTTCGTATCGGGAAAACAAATATGTAGACATATAGTTTGACAACTTTAGAGACCGTAGGTTTTGGCGTGCTTTTCGGTGCAAAGCGGGTCCAACGACGGACATCGTTTTGATCCGAAATTACGATTTTGCCTCTGTTCCAGAATTTAACTTTTGGACAGGCGTTTTCTAGGTATATCTTTTATATTGAGTACATTTTTGATGTTTGTTTCAGCATCCGAAGCTGTTCGTAGATTTTGACTTTTCTTGCTGATAATAGGATTCGTGGACTTGCCACTTTCGCTCCACCAGGCAAGATACCTTGCCATCTTGTACTTATATTTGATTAATGATATTTTATATGTTGCTAGTGTTTTACATTAGTAAGAGTGTGTCCAAGTATGATTTGGGTGCCATCGATATGTATATCGATGTTTGTGTGCGTATGTGTGTGTGGATCATATGTGGTAGCTGACTTTTTGATGTGTTAAAGTTATGCTTCATAACTTCTTTAATCTGTTGACACGTCTCATACACGACACAAGAGTGAGGATCATAGAGTTGGCACGAACCTACGTATTCGACTTGCTACCGATACGGGTGGTTCGTGTGTCGGTTTATTTATGGATTAGCGGAGTCTAGATAGCGACTTGCATAGAGATATGGATCGCCAAGCCATAGATATGACTTGTGTGATACATGGGCGGGGAAAACTACTGGGACGTATGAGCTAGCCCACATCCTTCTAGTTGCCTGGTTATGGGTTCATGGTTTCCCTGTGATGGGTGTATTGCTAGAGGATATATCCATTGTACGGCCCTGACCACGCGTCAGATACGGTCATGAGGTATGCTAGCGATGCAAAGTATGGACTAGGGGATATATCCATTGCACGGCCCTAACCATGCGTCAGATATGGTCAGAGACGTATACTAGTTCATGCAAAAGCCTCTAGTGGATGCTATGCTTTATTCCTACCCACTTATACGTTCCAGTATAGTTTTCGACTTGCATTACACCTAGATGGTTAGGTTCCATTGTGTTGGAGCATGGGAGTTTCCCTTTGTCATGTTTCATTTACAGTTCATTATGGTATTATTTTTATGTATCTTGTTATGTCCCTCTGAGGACCTGGTGATCTCTCCATGTGTGTGCTTTCATGGTTTACTGCAGGTGTTCTAGCCAAGATTGTGGTCTTCTCCATTCCTTCGAAGATGATCGCTCTTGGTTCGTCTTGATATTTTATGGATCATTTTCTTGTATACTTTCTCTCATTTTGATAGTTGGTAGTAGACTTTGTCTCCGCCCAATGATTATACCATAAATATTCAAGTTGATTTTATATTATTATTCTTTTCATTGTGGATAAGATTTAGTTTGTCTTGGATTACTGCATTTTACAGCTTATGTATACATACAAGGTTTCCATATATTGGAGTGTGCTTCGTATGTATGCAGCTGGCATGATTACGTTACTAGTTCTTATATTTTGGGATTGGGGCGTTACAGCTGTTTGTTATGAGAGGAAAGATGGATTGTCAATGCCTGAGAAGAAGAGGGACGAGTAGCACGTCCTTTAACAGGGATTATGAGAACATCTTTTGAAGTATCTTTCTGATCTTCGTTACTATCCATTGCTAATATAACCTTCATGAATTCTTCCTTGTACATCCGAGAATCAGTACAATATACTTCAATGCCCTTGAAAGGATTTTGGTCAGTTACTTCCTTTTGGACCTCTCCATTGACGTCTACATATTTGAAGTATTGGTGTAGAGTGAATGGTACAATGTTATGTTCATGTAGAAAGGGTCTTCCTAGCAAAGCATTATAAGAGCCATGATTGTCGATCACATGGAAAGTAACCTTTGTACGAAGATTGCCTATTTGAACTTTCAGTCGGATCTTTTTCAAAGGTTCACTTCTTCCAGAATTAAATCTCAGGATTGTCGTGATGGTTATTAAAAGATTATGTACAGGAATCTTTAAGGTATATAGTAAAGTCTTTGGCATGATGCTGAGCGCAGACCCAGGGTCGATCAAGATGCGATCAACCTTTATAGTATCGACGTATCCTGTGAAGTAAAGGGGTCGGTCATGACGATTATCTTCCAGTAACATATCATCTTGTGTAAAGGTGATGTTGGACATCAGCTCCATTACACTATGACAATGAAAGCAAGTTACATGCTCCTCCTCTTTCTTCTTGAGGAGTGTTAGACACGTATCAGCTTGCATCAAGGCTTCACTCAATGTCTCTCGAGTTTCTTTTGAGAGACGCAGTAGTTCAAAAATTGATAACATTGCCGGGGTATTAGCCAGTTAAGCCAGTATATCAAAGTTATATGGCTTCTCGAGTCCTAAAACTGAAGTTTCCTTTAATACTTTGTCAAAGCGGACAGGTCATTTTTCTTTGTCAGCTGTCATTGGTTTGGGAGGAGTTGGTTCCACTGGAGGCGATAAAGCCGATAGAATATTGACAACAGGAGAAGATGATGCTGGAGGAGTCTCTGGAGCTAGAGCAGGATTCTCCTGGCCTTCTGAATAATCTCTTAGGTAAATTTTTCCAGACCTGGTACCAGTTAAAGCCTCTTCCTCGAAAACAGGTTCAAAGGATACCATATTGCAACTTTTTGCCTGGGTCTTGTTTCTGGAAGGTTTCTTTTGACAAAATGAAGAGTTCGTACTGTGTCAACCCCTTGACCAGAATTTTTTCCTTTTATTAACTAGAAGAATTTCTTTTATGTCTCATTTATTGTGATATCTTTTATTTAAAATGCAATGGAAGGAGCAAATAGGTAAAAGTGTAATGACATGGGCCTTAAATGGAAAAGGCCAGTATTCACATAGTCCTTTTAACTGAAACTTCAACTGCTATATATGAATTCAATTTGAATTCAAATAACAGATCAACTCAAAATCCTTCCATCCTATCTCTCCATCACCCCCAGGTTTATCAAACGAGTTGTATATATAGATGGAGTTAGCAGTCGATTTTCGATCCTTCCCCCAAACCCTAATTCTTCCTGCGCCTGGAGTTCAAGACGGCTGCTGCTCGAAGAGGGGGGTTAACAATAGTAGTTTTCAAAATTCTCAAGCAGGTAATTCCTCACCCTTCAATCATTTGTCTAATTCTGGATTATTGGTAGAGTTTTCGTTCCTGTAAAGAATGGTAGCATAAGTGTTTGGGTTATTCATGAGAGAAAAACACATGTGTAATCAATGTTCAGATTAGGTGCAATAATTTGGAGCTTTTCTCTATAAAGTACAGAACATTCAAAGTCTTATTGTTTCCTGACAATTTTGGAAACATGGTTATGGTTAACCTAGTGTACATCTTAGTGAATGCTAAGAGTCTTGTGTAGGGATTTCTTGGGAAGCAGAATGTGTATAGGGAAATAGCCTCTAGCCTAGGCTTTGATGGCGGCAGGTTCTAAATTGATAGGCTAACTAATTAGTGTAGTAACCCAGGCTAGTTCCTATGTGTGTTCAGGAAAGTCAAGAATACCAGGGATACAAGGAAGGGTCATGTCAGTTCAAGTAATAGGATATCGATCATATGTGCAGGACACCTTAATATTGTAGCTCCCCTTCCTAAAAATTTAGAAATATTTTATTATTATTTATTTTATTTGAATGGTTACTTTTAGATTTTATGAATAATTATTTAGTTTACTATTATGGTAGATGATTTTAGTCATTGTTAGGAATTTGAGTACAAAGTGATTAGAAATCGTAGCACGGATAGTGCAATGGCATGCTTTGACTAGTGTATTAGCCCTGGTAGGGAAGGTCGAGCCATAGTGATGACCTAACTAGGAAAAACTAGGCCAAGTTGCGACTTGACTCCTATAAATAATTTTTATTATTTTAATATTAAGATTTATGGCTTGCAGAAGAACTGGTTGTGCCAGTTCAGCCCGAACCTAGCCAAGCCCATATAGTCATGCGGGACGTCCGATGACAGGCGTGTTGATGTATTCTGATGAGTGGGTGGTTTTCCGTTTTAATGATTTAATGAATACTTTCTAAGTATTCACAATTTAAATATTATAATATCATTATTGGTTGATAATCAATGATATTCGTATAAAGGGGTCCTTGTGCATTTCAGGATTTTTTTGACTGTGCAAAATGGTGTATACACCCTTATTGATTTATTGAATTTTGTTATTATTATTATTAGTATTATTATTATTGTTATTATTTTATTATCAATATTATTGAGGTTATTATTATATAATATTAATATTATTGGTTATATTATTTGTCAAGTAAATGTTATATATATACATACATACATACATTCGTATTTATGTAAATATGCCTTATGCTAGGAGAGGATAATAATGAGTTTTATTTAGATTTTTTGATATTATTAGTATATATATATGAATATATAGAGATTCAGATATAATATATATATATATATATATATATATATATATATATATATATATATATATATATATATATATATATATATATATATATATATATATATATAGGAATAATTATTAGTAATGGTTAAAGAAAAAAAAAGGATTATAACACACAGCCAGCCCATAGCTTTCCCATAGCAGTCGGCCAGCTTTTTCCCCCCAAACCCGATAGCAGTTGAACCCGACCCAAACTCTCAAATCCTCACAGAGCAATCCGAGCAAACTACATATAAACCGCGCATATTAACTCTCAGAGCCCAACCTGAGAGATAGATTAAGAGAGAGGGAGATCACGAGGAAACCCTAGCCGACCCAGACCTGGGTGCACCCCTCCATGCGCACGCGTGCGGCTGAGCGCCACCGCCGCGCGCGGCCGATCGCCGGAGGCCACACGTGCGCGAGTAAAGCTGAGAAACAGCAGCAGCAACAACAGCCCTAAGAACCGACTTCGAGGTATGATCCCTCTCTCGATACTCCACTATTTTACGAACCAAAAATTGCTACGGAGAGCCTAGTTGACCCCCTTCAATCCTGTTCATGTAGAATTAATTCTACTGAACTATATCGATCAGAAGATCATCGCAAAAATCCCGAGAAATCTATTCCAAATAGAATATTTGACAGTCCTTGAACCCATGTTGGAGGATCAATCTCGATCAATCCAGCGACCATTTTGGTAAACCCTCTAAACAGTGTTGAAGACAATATGTAGGGCTTCATAACCTAATTTGTAGTTTCAAATTTTATCAACCGTGTGCAAAGAAATCAGTTTTCAAAGTTTGAGAAAAATAGGTTTAAAAACAGTTTTCAAAATTATAAAACCTTCGATACGACGTGCGTCCCGCCATTTCGGGCGACATGGTCACGAACCGAAGGCATCGAAAGGTGCGTAACGGCTTCGTGGACGTGTGGAATTTGGTGGAATTCAAATTGGTTGCGTGTGCGCGACGAATTTGACGCGTATCCGTCGAAATTCACCGTATCGACCTATGTGCAAGTTTCCCAATTACTTTGTGCACGCTCGTCAGATCGAGAAGAAACTTGCACCAACAGGACCGTATCATTTTTTTGGTCCTGTATGCCAAGTTTGGTCCAATTCTGAGACAGTGGAATCGGAATGCCGTTTTGTGGGCCCCACGGTCCGACTCAACGGGTGATTTTGTGCACGGCCCACCAGAATCCAACTGTGGACATACGGTTGGGTTCGTATCGAAAAACCAGACCTGTTGACATATAGTTTGACGACTTTAGAGACCGTTGACTCTGGCACACTTTTCGGTGCAAAGCGGATCCAACGGTGGATATCGTTTTTGCCCGAAATTACCGTTTTACCCCTGTATCCAGAATTGGACTTAAGAACAGGCAATTCTAGCTAATTTGACTATTCTGAGAATGTTGGTAATGTTTATTTCAGCATCTGGAGATTTTTTGCATGTGTTGACTTTAGTGACTCATCTGATGTGGTTGTACTATCGGTTTCTCCAGCTAAGGACCTCAGGCAAGTACACTTTCTGATTGCTTTTCGATTCATAATAGTCTTTTCATTTCATGTTTATACATATGTCTTGCTTTTTGTTGACACGCTCGTCACACGGAGTAGTCGGGAGGAGAAATATCTTAGTAGACATGTGGACTACCCAGAACTATCCCCCGTGTCTTTCGTGAAGAATAGCAGCTGCACACGACACGTGCAGGGTACCGAATTTACCCCATAGTCGTTCACATGTCGAAACGAATATTTTACACCACATAGATAGTTGTTTTTATTTATTTTTCCTTTGTCCTTTCCACCGTGCCATGTCATCAGTATCTTCTAGCTTTTACCTCTCATATGTTATTTTCATGTCTTGTTAATTCTATTGTGTTTTCGCATTGCCGTTGGTTTGTGTACTTATTCTATTCCTGACTGGAAACCAATATTTTTAGGTTAGCTGTGGCTTCACTTAGCTTGGGAGATTCGGGTGTACTTGCAGACAGAAACCTAGAAATAGATAACAGTTGTTTCAATTTCATTAATTGTAAAATTTTGTATTTTCTTTAATTATAAATGTTGTAAATGTTGTAACAAATTTAGAAATGTGAATGAGCAGCAAATATTATATTTTAAGCATTTATTTCTTGCGGACTTGACAGCGTTCTACCGTCGACTCTGCGACGTAGGCTGGCTTGGACACGTCTTGTATCCGAAAAAAAACTTAAGGACAGGCAATCCTAGCTAATTTGACTATTCTGAGAACGTTGGTAATGTTTATTTCAGCATCTGGAGATTTTTTGCATGTGTTGACTTTAGTGACTCATCTGATGTGGTTGTACTATCGGTTTCTCCAGCTAAGGACCTCAGGCAAGTACACTTTCTGATTGCTTTTCGATTCATAGTAGTCTTTTCATTTCATGTTTATATATATGTCTTGCTTCTTGTTGACACGCTCGTCACACGGAGTAGTCAGGAGAAAAATATCTTAGTAGACATGTGGACTACCCAGAACTATCCTCCGTGTCTTTCGTAAAGAATATCAGTTGCACACGACACGTGCAGGGTGCCGGATTTACCCCCTAGTCGTTCACATGTCGAAATGGATATTTCACACCACATAGATAGTTGTTTTTATTTATTTTTCCTTTGTCCTTTCCACCGTGCCATGTCATCAGTATCTTCTAGCTTTTACCTCTCATATGTTATTTTCATATCTTGTTAATTTTATTATGTTTTCGCATTACCGTTGGTTTGTGTACTTGTTCCATTCCTAACTGGAAACCAACATTTTTTAGGTTAGCTGTGGCTTCACTTAGCTTGGGAGATTCGGGTGTACTTGCAGACAGAAACCTAGAAATAGATAACGGTTGTTTCAAATTCATTAATTGTAAAATTTTATATTTTCTTTAATTATAAATGTTGTAAATGTTGTAACAAATTTAGAAATATGAATGAGCAGCAAATGTTATATTTTGAGCATTTATTTCTTGCGGGCTTGACAACGTTCTACCGCCGACTCTGCGACGTAGGCTGGCTTGGACACGTCTCGTATCCGAAAAGCGGGTGCGGGTCGTGACAAATATACAATGAATATAATGAGTTTTAGATGAATGTATCAGTTATCAATGGGTAGGCTCAAGAGTCAGAAGTTAAGCTTAGACATAGGCCCTGGTATTCAGGTGTTTTTAAGGCAAGGAGTACCAGTGTTCTGTCTCCATATCATAAAGGAATACCAGTTGTGTTCAGGGGTATAACTTTCAGTCTAACCTGGGAGTTGAAAAACAAGTTGTGGCACCTGTCTCAGATTTTTGGAGAGCTATGTAGCAACAAAACATGATAACTGAAGCTGTACTCCTGAAGTGGGCCTCTTTCTCATGTCCTTGGTGTCATTCAGCAATTTCTTCAAGATATTTGCTTATACATATTGTATCTGTTCAATCCATATATTGCAGTGGTTCACTCACAGGTTGAATGCACATTAGGATGTTCCTGCATTTCTAAATAGGTTCAGCCCTCATTCCTTGGTCATGACCAACCAAATATTGTTCTACCTCTAATTGACCTGGATGTACATATAGATGTTCTGTCCTTCCTTTTACTACTGATCTGTTATGATGGGACATGACTCATAGCTTTTTCTGAAATCTCTAGATGATACCAGATAATTAGCCAAGTCTGGACTGATAGTAGACATGGACTGAAACAATATGTAGTTCCCATCTAAATGAAGGGGTTCCCTTGTACCCTGGCAAGCACAGGAACAAAAAGTGTTTGTAGCATAGGTCAAGGGACTGCTGTTATCAGTATAGTGTAGTGCCCCGCTCCGCAAAGGCACTAGATAAACAGAAAGATCGGATTGCTGGCTCTGCAACAGAAGACGATTAATCTGGGTGAGTGGACAAAGACTCATTTTATGATTCGCTTACGCCTAAAGAATCTGAGTTTTTGATTGAATGCTTTTGTTAATAACAAGACTGAAATCTTGAGTATGCTTAAAAGAGAACCTGCCCCTTGTCTGCTAAGAAAAGAGATCTGTATCCTGCCTGAAAAGAAGATGGAATTGTTTATGACTTGCTCGATTTATGCATGATTCATTTGATATCGCATGCGCATTGGGGAATCCACTTAGTGACGAGCTGAACCCTAGAGAGTCACAGCGGCTAGCGACGAGCTGAACCCATGAGAGTCACAGCGGTTAGCGACGAGCTGAACCCAAGAGCGTTTCAGCGGCTAGCGACGAGCTGAACCCATACGAGTCACAGCGGTTAGCGACGAGCTGAACCCGTGGGAGGCACAGCGGCTAAGATGGAAATGATTGTGGCTTTTCAAAGATGTGTTTTCAAAAGAATGTAAACTGACTAATGCATTCATGAAATGAATCTAGGTAAAGAGTAGCAAGATCACATCACAAGAAAATATTTTCTCACTAAATAAACAGTGATCGTTTCAGAAAAATATAGCTCCTTTGTTCACAATTCACCAGTATGCTGATATACTGACCCATCATCAGTCTGCATGCAGGTGCACCATGCATCGAAAAGGATAGCCCAAAGCGATAGCCCGAGCCTCATCCTCAGGAGCCAGAAATCAGAAAAGATGCCCAAGAGATGACATCTGTGCAAGAGTTTGGTTTTGTATATAAAGGGATGTAATGTATGGGAACGGGATCATTGTAATCTGTATTATTTCTGAGAGAATGTAACATTGTATCAGAGAGAATCGAAAGCTTGTAATCTGTTCAAATGAAATCAATAAAGAGAAATGTTCTTGTTACCATTGTGTTCAATACTTGTATTCTGAAATATGTCCGCTGCTGCTTCAATTATTTGCGATACGTTCCGCTGCGTATTGTCAACCTTGTCTTGTTTCAGGTCTTGGCCTTGTGCAAGCACAACTTAGGCTTGCACGGCATCACGCCTTAGCGAGGACGAACGGTCCCAAAGAGCCCGAAGCGAGGACGAAAGGGACTCTGCGGGATCGGGGCATGACAGAATGGTATCAGAGCAACACGATCCTCTGGCCAATTTTGATTCAATTGAATTTGTACATGTCTTCTGATTGAAATTCCGTTGCCTACTCGATATCAATAATGAGATGAACGTTCCATACAAAAAGTCCGTAAATAGTTTATGATGGTGAAGGATGAGGACTATCGCTGCTAAGGATATCGTAAGTTTCTCCTTAAGTTTCGAGGACGAAACTTCTTTTCGGTGGGTAATTATGTAGTGCCCCGCTCCGCAAAGGCACTAGATAAACAGAAAGATCGGATTGCTGGCTCTGCAACAGAAGACGATTAATCTGGGTGAGTGGACAAAGACTCATTTTATGATTCGCTTACGCCTTAAGAATCTGAGTTTTTGATTGAATGCTTTTGTTAATAACAAGACTGAAATCTTGAGTATGCTTAAAAGAGAACTTGCCCCTTGTCTGCTAAGAAAAGAGATCTGTATCCTGCCTGAAAAGAAGATGGAATTGTTTATGACTTGCTCGATTTATGCATGATTCATTTGATATCGCATGCGCATTGGGGAATCCACTTAGTGATGAGCTGAACCCTAAAGAGTCACAGCGGCTAGCGACGAGCTGAACCCATGAGAGTCACAGCGGTTAGCGACGAGCTGAACCCAAGAGCGTCACAGCGGCTAGCGACGAGCTGAACCCATGCGAGTCACAGCGGTTAGCGACGAGCTGAACCCGTGGGAGGCACAGCGGCTAAGATGGAAATGATTGTGGCTTTTCAAAGATGTGTTTTCAAAAGAATGTAAACTGACTAATGCATTCATGAAATGAATCTAGGTAAAGAGTAGCAAGATCACATCACAAGAAAATATTTTCTCACTAAATAAACAGTGATAGTTTCAGAAAAATGTAGTTCCTTTGTTCACAATTCACCAGTATGCTGATATACTGACCCATCATCAGTCTGCATGCAGGTGCACCATGCATCGAAAAGGATATCCCAAAGCGATAGCCCGAGCCTCATCCTCAGGAGCCAGAAATCAGAAAAGATGCCCAAGAGATGACATCTGTGCAAGAGTTTGGTTTTGTATATAAAGGGATGTAATGTATGGGAACGGGATCATTGTAATCTGTATTATTTCTGAGAGAATGTACATTGTATCAGAGAGAATCGAGAGCTTGTAATCTGTTCAAATGAAATCAATAAAGAGAAATGTTCTTGTTACCATTGTGTTCAATACTTGTATTCTGAAATATGTCCGCTGCTGCTTCAATTATTTGCGATACGTTCCGCTGCGTATTGTCAACCTTGTCTATCTTGTCTTGTTTCAGGTCTTGGCCTTGTGCAAGCACAACTTAGGCTTGCACGGCATCACGCCTTAGCGAGGACGAACGGTCCCAAAGAGCCCGAAGCGAGGACGAAAGGGACTCTGCGGGATCGGGGCGTGACATATAGGACCAAGTCACTTAGTTAGTATGGAGGCACCATCCCATTCATAGTTGTATCATTTCCTTTTCACATGTTCTGTGACCACCATACATCCCATGCTTCAGTGCAACCTGGGCACTTGCCCTGTTTACTTACTTATGTTCACTGCTTCACCTATATTTTTCCTGCACACAAATAGGAATATTCACTGCATTCCTGTCACGACCCGCACCCAGTATGAGGGCACGAGAAGTAACGAACGCCCAGCCTACGCCGCAGTGTCGGCGGTAGAACGCTGTCCTGAGTCACCATATCTAACACAATCTAACCAAGCTATGAATAAAGAGTAAAATAATACGTAACTCAATCACAATACTAAGATAGAATAGAAGAAGGATAATCTCAAGAAAGTCGCAATAAAGGTATAGGTGTAAACCACCAGAAATATCTCAAGTACAACTCATAAAAGTCTCAAATAGAAAATACAAATAAAGTACTAAGTCTCAGCTAGACTATGGGCAAGTTCTCAGCGACTGTGGGATCCTCCTGTGGGTCCACGTCGCCAGTGTCATTTAAGCCAATGCCATAATAAGTAGGACAATACTCCTCATCATCACCTGTAAAATTTTCAACATGCCCAATCAGGACGGAACGAGCACATATCTCTCACAACAGTTCATATCAGGAATGGACATATAAAGCAAGCTATAGAAAACTATACATGAATCGCTGTAAAGAGAAATCAACAGGAGAGAAAATATAACTGATGTAAATATGATAAATAAAGAATATAACCTTCTACGTGAATCGGAGCATGAATTGGTTATGTAAACAGCTTGGGTTGCACATGGATACAACTACGAAAAGAACATGGATAACAACTACTGGGGATAATGATCACATAACCAACTACACTCTTCCTGCCCCCAACCAATACACAAGGATCGAAGCATGTTACGTTATTGCACATGGATAACAACTACTGTATACATGGAGCTCATATGGTCATGAGTGTACATGAATAACATATGAGTGCACATGGATAAATGTGAATACATGGAGTACATGATGAACATGATAAAGTACATAAAACATGACATACTCGATGTATCCGAGGGGATAACATCGCATGAAAAGATCCATAGGGTACCGATCCGTGTGAACGTCGTGTCAGCATCAAGTATACTAGTCTATAACAAGAGTACATATCCAAAGAAGCATGAAAAGATCAGAGAATGTACTCGCCTGGCAATCCGAACTGCTGATGATGAAAAGTGACTGGACTGGAGTAATAAGATCCTATTTAAAACAACCACATGTCATAATACAGTCTAAAATATCATAAGGAATACCTTTAATGCAAATTCTACATGATTTGGGGCAATCTAAGTCAAAGTCAACCTTGGGTCAACTTTGGTCAACCAAACTAGTCAAACTAGGTCAAAGTTGGTTAACTAGTCTACAAGTCCACTTTAGGTCAATACTAGTCCTACATATCAACTACCAATGCATCCTAATACCAAAATCCTACCAACTATTTAATACACACAAAATTAGAATCTATCCTACCCTTCAATAACTCCTAAACTAATTAATAGGCTAAACTATACTTGTCATCACAAATCCTAACTAACTTGGTATCACAAATTGGACTAACCAAAACCTATCTAACTATCAACTGAACTTAGTGTCCTGAAATTACTATTTCTAAATATACCTACAACAAACCAAATGTCTAAACTTACTAAAACATAGCCTACCCTCATGATGCAAGCTTAGCAAGCAATCACTTAGGTAGGGTAATGTGGGATCTGTATGTTTGATCAAAACAGGAATTAACATTGAAATTGATGGGAAAATAGGTTCATATTTCTGAATTTGTAGACTGGAATCAAAACAAAGAAACCTGAAAAATTAGGAAACCTGGAATGAACAAAACTGAGATGAACTTAAACTCAATCCTTCCAATGAAAACCCAATTTCGAAGGCAACCTATTCATGTGGCAAACTACTAGGTGATCACTTATATATGTCTAATAGGTTCTGAAAAGGGAAACTGAACTGGAATCAAAACTGAGACTAACCTATACTCTATACCTACCCAAATCATACACAGTTTCGATTACACCCTTTTCCCTATGATGCAAATAGCTAGGTAACACAATGGTGAGGTCAATAGGATCCTGTAGGTTCAGTTTGTACAGCAATAAGCATGAATCTGAATATGTACAGAGATTCAATCATCAAAACTGAACTATTAAGGAAGACTCTATACTAAGTGTCAACCCAAAATCGATCAAAGCCTTAACTCCCTGTAAACTAGTAGGTAAACTCAAATATAGGTCAAGAAGGATATGTGGGTTGGTCTACATGATTTCACATCAAGGTTTGAAATCTGAACAAAGAAACTGAACAGGGAAAAACTAAAAACAGGAAAAAGACTTTTCAATAAGTCTGATACTACACCCTTGAACTCAACTCTCGATGCTACGACATAATAGGTATTTACCTAGATATGGTGTAATAGGATTTGAATGTTGGTTTTGAATAGGAGTAAACCTAAGCTCTGAACTGGAACCAACTTGTTAGAATCAGTTAAACAAACTGAACTAAAATTGGGAAAAATCTGGTAATCCGATACTCAAACAAACCCCAAAGTCAAACACAATTTCGATTACACTAACCTATTATGCAACCTAACATGTAATCATATATGTGGGTTAACTAGGAACCTGTGGGTTAGCATAATACATGAATATGTATATCAAAATCAAAAGGACAGAAAACTGAAACTGTTAACAGTTCAGTAAACCCGATACTAACATTCAATCTACCCACAACCCAAACATTGAAAAACCTATTAATACCCGAACCTGAAGGTTGGTAACGTGTCCTGGGCCTAATCATGAGGTGTTGGTGCAATCGTGTCCAACAAAATAGGACACGAAGTGTCCTGGACACTAAAAACCCAAAACTGAACTAATTCTCGTGCACGCGTGTCACACGATCTAGGTCTCGACACAGTGCAAGGTAGGACACGTGGTTGCTCGTACACGTAGCCCAACTATAGGGCTACACATCCACGTACCTGCACTGGCCTCTCTCCATGTGTCCGTGTCGCACGAAGTGCGTATCGGACGCCGCGTTCTCACGCGTGCGCGATAGGCCGCGATCAATGCCGTCTTGATTTCTCCCTCTACGCTCCACGAAATCCTACGAAATTTTGTAAGCATGCTTTCAGTCGTGGTGCCTCCCTACTGACCAAAAATCCTGATTTGAATCGCCGTGTCCATTAAGAACGGACACAGCAACAGCAGGACACGCGCGCGGTCCTCGTACTGCGCGTGCGTGTCCTATTTTGGATACGAAAATGTGTCGATTCAACCAAGAACCTAGGGTTTAGGAATCCTCACCTATAGGGCTATAAATTCGTGAAATTAGATTACAAAAATAACATGATCAAAATCTAAGAGGAATTTCATCGAACACCTTAAAACCTAATCCGATACGTGTCCGATACACCTATCAAACGGACACGAAACTTAACCAAACTTCATGGGTGGGCCTAGGGTACCTAGATGCATGATATTATGAAGAAAAATCAGAAGAAACTATAGAGTTTGTGGGTTTACCTATTGCGAGTTGAAAAATCAAGAAACTGACTCCTCGATCGATGAGACGACCAGTTTCTACCGAGCAAACACCTCCAACTCCTTGATAACAATGCTCCAGCAAATTCTCCTTCTTCCCACGATCACAACGCACTTCGTTTGGGGTGAAACGGAGGTCGGATAAAAAAGTTAGGGTTTTGGAGAGCTGGAAACTAGGGTTTTGGAGAGGGGGTGTCTATTCCAATGCAATACTTATATAGGGGATGGGGGTTTCCTGTTTTGGCCGGCCATAGGAGTCCTAATAGGGTTAGGGTTGGTTCATGGGTCCCACTCCTCTATTTAAGTTGAGTTTAAGCTTATTTAACAAAAGGCTAAAAGGCCAATTAATTAAATAGCCTAAAAATAGCCAAATGGCTTCTAAATTAAACCAAAGCCTAAAAATAAAATCTAATTAGCTAGATACTCATCATAGGTCATGGTTAGTCTCTAATGTGGGTTTTCTAAAGTTAGACCAAAGGCTAAATCAATCACAAGTCAATAATATCTAGAAAATCACAAAATGACTAAAATGACTTAAATGACTAAAATACCCTTATTTCAAAAAGTGAGTGCTACAAGTCTACCCTCCTTAAAATAATTTCGTCCTCGAAATTAAAATAATCCTACTCTTTCTAGGTCAATCCCCAACAATCATGGTCTTTAAGAAAACTTATCTAAATCATGTAGTTGAAAAGAATCATACAGGGTTATGGCAGGCAATCAGTCTGGAGTCTCGTCTAGCTACTAAAGTCATACCAGAACAAAAGTAGTCATAAGGTATCAAACATACAAATATTATGGTAGGGTAAAATAATCATCAAGATAGGATAAGGTACGGGTCAAGAACTCACCTCTACTAGGTCTGGTAGCTGGAACTCTCTCTCCTGGAGGTAGGCCTCGTCTAGGGGCAAGTGTAGTAGGACAGTCTCGTATCTTGTGTGCAGCTGACCCACAAAATAGGCACAATCCTAGTCTCTTCCTACAGTCCTTCCATTCGTACCCAAGCTTCTTACAGAAGGCACAGGTAGGCACTCGCTCAGCTGATCTCTGCTGGACAGGAATCTGAACTGGATAGGCTGGTCTAGGCTGAAAGCCTGGGTACTCCTGAGGCTCTGGGTATAAACTGCTCCTCGCTCTCTTGGGACTAGGCTCCTCCCTCGAATGCATGTAATCCTACAACAGTTGGATACTGAGACTCTGCTCTCTCATAAGCTCAGCCTGAAGTCTCTGTACCTCCCGCAAATCCTGAAGAAATCTGTGAATATGGGCTCCAACCGGAATGGCATGGGGTACCACTCTAGGAGGCAAAGGAAGACCCTCAGTCTCCGACTGAACTACAGTCCTCTCCTGAAGGATAGGAGATGGAGGAAAATTCTCCGGTGGGGCTGCTAACACCTCCTGAGCAATAGAAGGGGAAAGTACAATCTCGGTCTCATCCGGAATTGCAGCTGTGCACTGGGGACAAACTCTGGTCATGGGTGCCATTCTAGAAAAGATAAGGATAAATAATAAATCATCGGGCTGTAAGGCAGTCTATCATCCTTTTTGAAAACTGGTGATATATAAAAAAACAACAACTGAAATTAACTATAGAGCGTTACTATTCTAAAGATGATCAAAGTTGAAAGTTTAAAGCACGACTGTCAATAACACTAAAATCCAAGCACACTATATATATATATATATATCTACAAGAAATTTTAGTCTCAATATGAGTTGATCCAATCCAGAATGAATCGAGGTTTGGGCAAGATGGAGAACGAGGTCATTGAAGTCTAGGCACGAGTATCCAAGATTTGAAATCCATGTCATAATTGAATTAATTCAATTGAATAAGGTTCCAAACATTGGACGATAAGGGAATGACCAAATTGACTGGTCGTGATCATGGGTTTAGAATTCAACACTATTGAAATCCTAAAGGATACCGTGAGGATATAGAATTAAGTCACTATCCTCCTTTTGATAAGGAAGCTAAACGTGATACTCTTGTGTTGACCTATTAAGTATAGTGCCTTGCCTTTCTGAATTATGTGAAAGGCAAAAACAAAAGAGTTCAAAGACGATACTATTGAGTACAATACGTGGTTCATAGACGACGAAAATAGTTCAAGGAGAATTGCCAAACTGTCGTGGATGAGACAGATGCTCTAGAGTCTCATCCATGTAGAGTAATATATGAAAGCGAACCAAGTGCACTAGGTTGATCAGACCATCATACACCGGTTCTAATTAGACAATATGTTAGTGGGTCGCGACCCAATAAAATATGTCATGATCAAGCTCAAAAAGGGATAAGCTTGCAAAACTAAGGCTAAATTAGCAACATAAGGTAGTCAAGTATAAGTAAGGGAGGTAATGATGAAGAAAAAAAAGAAATAGTCCACGATCCTTAACTAAGCTGGTCAAGCAATCAAGATAAGGTGCAATGTTAAGCATTTAAAGAACAAGAAGAACTCCATCCCATGTCGGGTCGAAAGAATTGAGTCATGGTTGAATCTCGAATTTAAGTCAGAACGTAATCTAGTATCATGGTGAGGGTACATGAATAAAGAAAATCAAGTTGAAGCATGAAATAAATTTAATTAAGAATCCAGTGAAATAATCTAGGGACACAATACTAAGGCGAATACTGTTAAGGAATGATCAAATACAAATGGTTAGAAGTCATAATAAAAGATCTAGATTTGAGGAAAGGTTGAGTAAGTCAAGATTTGAGATACAGTCCCATAGTTTGGCAGACGACTAACAACACTAGAGTATATACTACTATCATAGTCATGAGTGATGTGGCAATTTGTGTGGAACACTTCTATCTCATTAAGGTTACCTTGGTGGCCTACCTTTACATTCCTTTTAGAAAGAAATTTCAAAAATAATTACCTCAATTTGTATTCACTCTAAGCCTTCCAATCTAACCACGACTAACATTTAAATCCTTTTCATAAATCTCATAATAACTTTTATCTCGTTACTACTAACCTTTCCAAATTTAACATTTCAATCCAACTTTAAACTCCAGAGTTAATGAATCATGAATCCATAAAATTCTATATCACTTCATAAATTTAAAACTCCCAATTTGTCTCGAATAATCCTCAAGATACACACTCAGCTTATCACGGCAATCTAGCATTTACAGCTCAGTATTTTAACGCGCTTATCAACCATAATTTCTCCTTCTAAGTCATTGAAACATAATCACTACTTCTTAAACCAAAATCCCAATAGATTTTTAAATCTTCAATCAATTGACATGATTCCAAAATAAATAAATAAAAATTTCTTCCAACACAATCGTTTTCATATCTTCCCGATCTTCTAAACCAAAAATTTTAATATCATTGCTTCCACTTAAATTGAAATCCATCAACATATACATCGCAACTTGTACGACTCCATTTAATAGTTCATACTGCCACCCCCCTTTTTTTTATTATCAAACCAATCTATATACGTTCAAAGATGTATAATCATAATCCAATAATTCATAAATCACATTAATTTCTGAAATCGATTTATATAGATTCTAACTATTTTCCTCCAGTATCAAAATATAATTTTATAATCCTCTGGTGATTACTACTTAAAATCTTTAAGATAAATTTTCTTGGTAATATCCCAACTTACAAACTACTAATCATTAAATCATCCATTTAAAAAAATGCCCTTATAACTTAATCAAAATCTCTGTGTATCCCAATTCCTTAATATAATCCTCCTAGCCATGCGTTTGACCAATGAGTATATAGCAGTGTAGCCATCTTCCTAACCATTATTAAACGCAAGGAAGTAAGGGTATTGGTGAAAAGAGTTCAAACAAGATGCAAGAATCGAGGGAGGAAGGTGGACTAAAGTAAGGGGAAAAAGAATTTAAATCGAAGCTCAAAATGAGATTCTCAAGGGTCGTCCCAGGAATCTCTCAGGAATTCCTAATAGTGATTGAGTACTTTAACTTATATCTTATATCCTACTGCAGGTTGTAATGATACTCTAGTTCGAGTACCACTACGAATCATACTAGTTGTGATTGTGACTGACCTGCATGGGCCACCACTAAAAACGTGTCACGACCCGCACCCAGTGTGAGGGCACGAGAAGTAACGACCGCCCAGCCTACGCCGCAGTGTCGGCGGTAGAACGCTGTCCTGAGTCACCATATCTAACACAATCTAACCAAGCTATGAATAAAGAGTAAAATAATACGTAACTCAATCACAATACTAAGATAGAATAGAAGAAGGATAATCTCAAGAAAGTCGCAATAAAGGTATAGGTGTAAACCACCAGAAATATCTCAAGTACAACTCATAAAAGTCTCAAATAGAAAATACAAATAAAGTACTAAGTCTCAGCTAGACTATGGGCAAGTTCTCAGCGACTGTGGGATCCTCCTGTGGGTCCACGTCGCCAGTGTCATTTAAGCCAATGCCATAATAAGTAGGACAATACTCCTCATCATCACCTGTAAAATTTTTAACATGCCCAATCAGGATGGAACGAGCACATATCTCTCACAACAGTTCATATCAGGAATGGACATATAAAGCAAGCTATAGAAAACTATACATGAATCGCTGTAAAGAGAAATCAACAGGAGAGAAAATATAACTGATGTAAATATGATAAATAAAGAATATAACCTTCGACGTGAATCAGAGCATGAATTGGTTATGTAAACAGCTTGGGTTGCACATGGATACAACTACGGAAAGAACATGGATAACAACTACTGGGGATAATGATCACATAACCAACTACACTCTCCCTGCCCCCAACCAATACACAAGGATCGAAGCATGTTATGTTATTGCACATGGATAACAACTACTGTATACATGGAGCTCATATGGTCATGAGTGTACATGAATAACATATGAGTGCACATGGATAAATGTGAATACATGGAGTACATGATGAACATGATAAAGTACATGAAACATGACATACTCGATGTATCCGAGGGGATAACATCGCATGAAAAGATCCATAGGGTACCGATCCGTGTGAACGTCGTGTCAGCATCAAGTATACTAGTCTATAACAAGAGTACATATCCAAAGAAGCATGAAAAGATCAGAGAATGTACTCGCCTGGCAATCCGAACTGCTGATGATGAAAAGTGACTGGACTGGAGTAATAAGATCCTATTTAAAACAACCACATGTCATAATACAGTCTAAAATATCATAAGGAATACCTTTAATGCAAATTCTACATGATTTGGGGCAATCTAAGTCAAAGTCAACCTTGGGTCAACTTTGGTCAACCAAACTAGTCAAACTAGGTCAAAGTTGGTTAACTAGTCTACAAGTCCACTTTAGGTCAATACTAGTCCTACATATCAACTACCAATGCATCCTAATACCAAAATCCTACCAACTATTTAATACACACAAAATTAGAATCTATCCTACCCTTCAATAACTCCTAAACTAATTAATAGGCTAAACTATACTTGTCATCACAAATCCTAACTAACTTGGTATCACAAATTGGACTAACCAAAACCTATCTAACTATCAACTGAACTTAGTGTCCTGAAATTACTATTTCTAAATATACCTACAACAAACCAAATGTCTAAACTTACTAAAACATAGCCTACCCTCATGATGCAAGCTTAGCAAGCAATCACTTAGGTAGGGTAATGTGGGATCTGTATGTTTGATCAAAACAGGAATTAACATTGAAATTGATGGGAAAATAGGTTCATATTTCTGAATTTGTAGACTGGAATCAAAACAAAGAAACCTGAAAAATTAGGAAACCTGGAATGAACAAAACTGAGATGAACTTAAACTCAATCCTTCCAATGAAAACCCAATTTCGAAGGCAACCTATTCATGTGGCAAACTACTAGGTGATCACTTATATATATCTAATAGGTTTTGAAAAGGGAAACTGAACTGGAATCAAAACTGAGACTAACCTATACTCTATACCTACCCAAATCATACACAGTTTCGATTACACCCTTTTCCCTATGATGCAAATAGCTAGGTAACACAATGGTGAGGTCAATAGGATCCTGTAGGTTCAGTTTGTACAGCAATAAGCATGAATCTGAATATGTACAGAGATTCAATCATCAAAACTGAACTATTAAGGAAGACTCTATACTAAGTGTCAACCCAAAATCGATCAAAGCCTTAACTCCCTGTAAACTAGTAGGTAAACTCAATTATAGGTCAAGAAGGATATGTGGGTTGGTCTACATGATTTCACATCAAGGTTTGAAATCTGAACAAAGAAACTGAACAGGGAAAAACTAAAAACAGGAAAAAGACTTTTCAATAAGTCTGATACTACACCCTTGAACTCAACTCTCGATGCTACGACATAATAGGTATTTACCTAGATATGGTGTAATAGGATTTGAATGTTGGTTTTGAATAGGAGTAAACCTAAGCTCTGAACTGGAACCAACTTGTTAGAATCAGTTAAACAAACTGAACTAAAACTGGGAAAAATCTGGTAATCCGATACTCAAACAAACCCCAAAGTCAAACACAATTTCGATTACACTCTAACCTATTATGAAACCTAACATGTAATCACATATGTGGGTTAACTAGGAACCTGTGGGTTAGCATAATACATGAATATGTATATCAAAATCAAAAGGACAGGAAACTGAAACTGTTAACAGTTCAGTAAACCCGATACTAACATTCAATCTACTCACAACCCAAACATCGAAAAACCTATTAATACCCGAACCTGAAGGTTGGTAACGTGTCCTGGGCCTAATCATGAGGTGTTGGTGCAATCGTGTCCAACAAAATAGGACACGAAGTATCCTGGACACTAAAAACCCAAAACTGAACTAATTCTCGTGCACGCGTGTCACACGATCTAGGTCTCGACACAGCGCAAGGTAGGACACGTGGTTGCTCGTACACGTAGCCCAACTATAGGGCTACATATTCACATACCTGCACTGGCCTCTCTCCATGTGTCCGTGTCGCACGAAGTGCGTATCGGACGCCGCGTTCTCACGCGCGCGCGACAGGCCGCGATCAATGCCGTCTCGATTTCTCCCTCTACGCTCCACGAAATCCCACAAAATTTTGTGAGCATGCTTTTAGTCATGGTGCCTCCCTACTGACCAAAAATCCCAATTTGAATCGTCGTGTCCATTGAGAACGGACACAGCAACAGCAGGACACGCGCGCGGTCCTCGTGCTGCACGTACGTGTCCTGTTTTGGACACGAAAATGTGTCGATTCAACCAAGAACCTAGGGTTTAGGAATCCTCACCTATAGGGCTATAAATTCGTGAAATTAGATTACAAAAATAACATGATCAAAATCTAAAAGGAATTTCATCGAACACCTTAAAACCTAATCCGATACGTGTCCGATACACCTATCAAACGGACACGAAACTTAACCAAACTTCATGGGTGGGCCTAGGGTACCTAGATGCATGATATTATGAAGAAAATCAGAAGAAACTATAGAGTTTGTGGGTTTACCTATTGCGAGTTGAAAAATCAAGAAACTAACTCCTCGATCGATGAGACGACCAGTTTCCACCGAGCAAACGCCTCCAACTCCTTGATAACAATGCTCCAGCAAATTCTCCTCCTTCCCACGATCACAACGCACTTCGTTTGGGGTGAAACGGAGGTCGGATAAAAAAGTTAGGGTTTTGGAGAGCTGGAAACTAGGGTTTTGGAGAGGGGGTGTCTATTCCAATGCAATGCTTATATAGGGGATGGGGGTTTCCTGTTTTGGCCGGCCATAGGAGTACTAATAGGGTTAGGGTTGGTTCATGGGTCCCACTCCTCTATTTAAGTTGAGTTTAAGCTTATTTAACAAAAGGCTAAAAGGCCAATTAATTAAATAGCCTAAAAATAGCCAAATGGCTTCTAAATTAAACCAAAGCCTAAAAATAAAATCTAATTAGCTAGATACTCATCATAGGTCATGGTTAGTCTCTAATGTAGGTTTTCTAAAGTTAGACCAAAGGCTAAATCAATCACAAGTCAATAATATCTAGAAAATCACAAAATGACTAAAATGACTTAAATGACTAAAATACCCTTATTTCAAAAAGTGAGTGCTACAATTCCCATAGTGCTTTGCTTATATGTAAAATGTTCCAGCATGGGATAGTATGGAGAAACCCAGGGGATTGGTTTCAGTCAAACATAAGAAGTTTCTTTCCTGATATCAGGGTCGAGCAGTTCATGTTCTATAAAACTATTCTGTGCCCTTCTCATCCAAGAAAAGATGATAGATGTACACATCACTACTCAAGTAACTAGGGGTGTAGGCAAGGTACAACCTGGGTCGGGACTTCTTTTGGATCAGGTTATATTACCTAGAATTTAGAGTGTAGCAAGAAGACATTGAATGGGCACAAGAGTGTCCCAAACTGTGTACAGAGTACACACACTTGCCAAGGGCCTAGCCTCCTGTGGTTGTGCTGCTAACCACAGCAGCAGTAGTAATATTCAGAGGTAAAAGCAAATGCATAGGTATGATTGACCAATAGGTGACAGTAAAGGATCCTCTTTCAAACATCTGTACATTAATTGGATTAGGACTATAGACCAGGGTAGGTAAACTAGTGTATAAGTTATCTTAAAAGGAATGATGAGTTCAGTCCAATGGACTGGACCGTCCTGAATATTGGGGTTCAGTTGGACCATTCAGTCAGCCTTGGTATCTGTCCCAAGAGAGCATTCAGTTACTTGCACACGCTAGCATTATGTTCTATCCAGGGCTTAAATTCAGTCTCTATAGCCATGTCAATAGGACTGATGACCTAAGACTGAATACATCCTGAATAACCTTATAGCACATAAGTTAAGGGGGGTAGACAGCCCAATAGTTGAAATCACTAGAACTATAGGGAGAATTAACAAATGGTTAAAAGTTAGACTTGTTCTTAATCTAAACTCATGTATTGATCATTACAAATTCATCGAACAGGTTACCTGGACATCGATACAGATTGTAACCCGTGCCGCAGCTCAGGACCCTAGGCAAGTATACCTTGCCTTTCTACACAGCTTTATTTACATGCACTTTCTTTCATTATTCAGTTATTCAGTTTTCTCATTATTATTGATATGTACTTTTCATATCATGTTAGTATTTTATTTCATTGTTACATAGCCCTTGTTCACAGCTAGTGTTGTGTTTTATTGGTCGTGTTCACTTGTACCTTGATTGAGTCGTATCATGGGTTGAGAAGTCATGAACTGAACTGCTATACCTCCTTGTCTTGAAATCTTGAAGCTAACCTGCGAGTCCACATTAGGGGCGAGGGTTAGTAGTCATCTGTGTCTTAAGCTAACCTGCGAGTCCATACTAGGGATGAGGGTTAGTAGTTATTGGTCCACACCTGCGAGTCCACACTAGGGGCGAGGGTGATGCTAACCTGCGAGTCCACACTAGGGACGAGGGTGATGCTAGCCTGCGAGTCCACACTAGGGGTGAGGGCTAGTAGTTGTTCAAACCTGCGAGTCCACACTAGGGACGAGGGTTTGAGTATTCAATTTGGTTATCCGTTGACATCGTGATATCGTGTTCTTCTCCAGCAGTTCATTTATGTGTAGTCAGTTTACAGATTCATATTTTATTTATTGCTCAGTTTTACTTGTTTATTCTGTATTTTTCTCTATGCATAATAAACTGTTAGAAAGGCTCATTTTTATGTATCTTGCTAGTCCTCTGAGGACCTGATGATCTCTTCAGGTTAGCCGAGTTTCAGTCAGGAGCAGATGAGAGGGTTGAGTCAGCATCAGACCGCAGTGCCTTACAGTAGAAGTTAATTTGATTAGCAGGTTGTACTCAGTTAGTGTATTTTATGTACTTTTCTCTTTTCGTCTATTGGTAGTGGATTTGTGTCCACCGGACGTGACATTGATTCTTGGAGATATTCAGTTATATTCATTATTGTCTAGTTTCATGATCTTGATTGTGATTCGATTATTCTGTGGATGAGATATAGTTTACCATGAGATTCTAGATTGCCGTGACTTGTGTATATTAGACAGCGTACTACCGCAAACACTGCGACGTAGGCTGGGCTTGGACACATTTCGTATCCAAAAAGTGAGTGCGGATCATGACATCCTGTAACCCAAACCAACCCGAGATTGGTTATGTGAAAGGCATATAGAAAGAGGTATTTGAGAACCTTTTCCATAATTCAAGCCGGGAGCCTTTTGTAGATCATATTCCAACTTTGTCATTAGTTCACGGGACTGTAGACTATACAGATGGAAAGCTGGTTGATATTTGGCTTTTGGCTTTGACATTATTGTCTCAGAAAAGGAAGAAAAAGAAGGATCTGCAGCAGAAGTGAAAGTGGTAGTTAAAGATGGAGGACAATGTTCATCCAACGAAGTCATGTGACATGACTTGTATTTGGTTGCTTTCTTGGACTTTGTGGATGAAGAAGGTGCTTCAAAGTCAGCCACCAAATCAGGATGGATCCACATAATCTCTCCCTTATCAGTAGACAGAGGAACAAGACCACAGTTCGGGCAGGTGGGAGATTAACAATCTTCAAAGTGGTTCTCGGGATGGGAATGACGCCGTCCTGTACAAGTTGAACTAAAAAATTGCCAAACTGTAGAGAGACGACATTAGCTGTTACAGTCTTTTCATCTTGTTGGAGAGTAATTACGCAAGAATTAACCATCTCCTGGATCTTGCCTTTAAGCACATAGCATGCTCGAGTCGGATGTCCGATAAATCTGTGGTAAACACAATATTTGGGGTGGTCAGTTTTACCCACTTCGGTTGGCCGTTTTGCCTCTAGCAGTTGAAGTTTATTGCTCTTGATCAGATAGTCAAAGATACTCATGACATCATCTTCATCAAAAGAATATTCTTCTTTCGGACGTGGTGCCTTCTGTGGTGGTGTCGTTGGAGTAGGTGTTGATTGACATATGTTCACGGCTAGAGTTTCTTTGCCTTTTACATTGATAGCCAAAGTCTCTTTACTCTTATGGTTGTTCTGATGGCCACTATTATTAGGTGTAGCATGTTCATCTTTGTCAAGATTAGGCATCTGAATACCTAATTGTTTGAACTTGTCAGCACTTTCTTTTGCCGCTTTAGCATTCACTATGAATGAAGGCCAATCCTGGAACTGTGTCGATCCGGTCCACATGCTGATTATAGGCAACAGGTTTGATTTGCAAGTGTCTATGGTCAGAGCATCTGGAGTTCCAAGAGACATTTTGAGTGCCTCATGGCGTAATCGTTCAATGAACCTTTCAGTTGTTTCATTGTGTCACTGTTTAATTTTAATAAGAGCAGACATAGTCATGTCATTTGTTCTCTCATAAAATCGTTCCAAGAACATTTATTTGAATCAAGAGAAAGAGGTTATACAACCATCTGGCAAACTACGGTACCAGTCGTAAGCTGCACCTGCTAAACATCCGACAAATACTCTAGTGAGTAGAGCATCATTTGGCTGGAGTTGATCAGTCATTACCTCAAAGTGGTGATTGAGGTATTGACTTGGCGATGTGCTTCCATCAAACAGCATAATAGTAGGGGTTTATACTTGGGGGGAATTAGACTTTCTTCCATTCTATAGGATAAGGATGCTTAATCCCAAGCTTCTGTAAGCTGCCTTTCTGTTTGAAAGCTTCAAATTGAGTACGTAAAAGTTTTACGGCCTCATTGGTATTTTCCATTGATTGTGGAGCAGTGGATTGATTTGATATGTTAGGAGGGGGTACTGCATGATAAGTAATGTAGAAGCATAAAAAATGAGGGATATTACTTTTAATCCCACATCGGAAAGGAGAAGAAGAGAGGTCTCATTCCACTCTATATATATAGCCCTCTTGCCTCCTTTGAAAAGGGCACCAAAATAAATAAATAAAAGGGAGCCCGTTATCCAGGGAGCCCGTTCGAGCCACAAAAAGTTGTAGTAGTTATTCTCTTCTTCTGGGTTGGCTGCAAGTTCTTCACTCGCTGTCAAGGCAAGAAAAAGTTAGATTCTGAGTACTATGCACCTTCGCGGGCTAGTATGAAGAACTTTAAGGCGGCACGGGCCATGCGCCTCAAACGTGCTATGCCAATGGCAAACCAGAAGCATGCGCTCATAATCATGCGTGCTGTTGATGGTAAGCTGTACAAAATTGACTCGGGTGCTTCTGTGCCAGAAACGAGCCGACCCTCAAAGTCCTTGTCTCACTTGGGCACATCTGCTGCGTTCGCAACCAAGTCATGCAAGGCAGATTCTGTGGTCTTGAACCCCCGTGCCTACATTGGTTGTACGTCTGAGGCTGGTTCAAGTCACTATAAATGTGGTCCCTCCACTATTGATCTGGGCGCGCCTTATGCGCTGGATCAGGGGGCGCAACATTCACTTGATCACCCCGACGCTTGGCCTTGCCATGCACCTGATGGGGGTGTAAAGGTGGCGCATCACTCATACACTCACCCTGACGCTTGGCTTTGCCATGCGCCTGAAGAGGGTATGAGTGTCACTCATACACTCACCCTGATATTTGGATTTGCCATGCACCTGAAGAGGGTAGGGGTGTCAACATCTCCTCACAAGATTTACGTACTGTGATCACTCACAGACGTAGATCGGAAGAGACGACCATCATGCACAACTCTCCCCTCACGGGACATACTTGTGGTACGGTCGCCATCAACTGCTGCTGCCGCAAGACAGTTGCTCCACCACCAAGGTAGTCTGTGTTATAGCAGTTGCAACATAATGTGCCTGTCCGACATCATCTCAGAAACATGATGCCAATTGAAGACTTTGTAAGTCTCAGCTAGCCGCGTCGTCTCAGTCCAGCATATTACTCTCCCAGCGCATCACTTCGCCCCGTTAGAGTGAATCACTTCCTTGTCAACGCACAGACGCATCTGCCAGCCCGGGGCTCTTCCATCATAATAAGGCTTAGGCGCATCAAACCCAAACCATTGATTCAACTTGGCACTCGATGTCGTCTCGTAGAAGAATACTACCAGCAAGCGGCTCGAACATAAACTGCTATGTCCATTCCAACTCGGCGAATCTCAGTCTTCTGAAGGAGTTCACCGTCAAAGCTTCTTCGAACAAGGAGAACCAACACCCACAGTACAACATCTTGCCAAGAAGGAAGATCAGTCGAATCCATCTTCGTCGAGAAGTCAAGAGAGAGGCAACAAAACTCTCTCAAACTGTTGCTATTTATAGGCCAGGGCAAATCAAACCCATGCGCCAAGTGGCAACCTTTCCGAAGCTAGTGCAATGAACTTGTATTTATGATGATAAATTTGCCCCTTTGAACTCAGCGAAGTCAGAGAGCCATCAATGCCCCGAAGAACTCAACAGTCGGACCAATGAAGACGCGTCGGTCAGACACCGCGTATTATACAGACGCGCCCATCAGTACCAAGCGCCTCATAAAGATGTGCCCCACGCGTCCCCATGCGCCTAGTGGAACGCAGATCAATACGACCACTCAAAAGCCCATCACCCGTCAAGAACATTAAATACTGAAGTCTGACACGACAGCAGCCATGCCTCGATGACAGAGCATCAACAACTTTTACAGAAAATGAAGCGTCGCTGACGCCAGCGTCATTATTACTCTCCTCTGGCGGTTACAAGCCATGTGGCCGCCCAACCATTCGCATGCGCCTCCACAGCCATGCGCCCAAATCTCTGCATACGCTTCAAGAGCCATGCGCCTCAGACCTTCATATGATCCCTAAAGACAGAGGTCAAGCTCGCATGCACCTCAAAAGCCATACGCCCAGACTGGTTCGTAACTCCTGAAGGTTACGAGCCAAAGTCTTCTCATGCGCCCAATCCCAAGCGCATCCTATCAGATTACTCTCCACCAAATCTGAGATCTTTGAGCTACCGACACGTGCCATGTGTCCTTTGACTCAGTTCAACCTGTGAAGGGGTGCTAATCACCCAAGATCTCAGCAACTGAAAGATCCTCTCCCCTGCTACATGCTAGCCCACAAATGCAGCATGAAGGATTCAACCCACAAATGATGGTGCATCATCCATGCGCCTCCCGCAGCTTCAACCACGTGGCGTTCCTACGTACAGGCGTATCCTACATATGCGTGCATGAGCAGCCCAACCTGCTGCTTGTAAATAGAGGGATCATCTCCTTCTCACACACACACAGAGGGTAAGAAATACATAGACACTCAATGTCTTCTTCCTCTCCGCAAGCTCCAGTACCCAGAGCAACTCAGACCTTCAGAGAACCGAAAATCGTCGTCAGTTCATCAACGGAGTCAACGCATTACCACCCGCTCCATCGACACAGGGACCCAGAAAAACAAAAGTGTATTCCTAGGACTACATCTATGTCCAACATTGTAACACTGTTCTGTTTGTAATTAAAATTGCAATCAAAAGATTTTAATGGCAAATAAGCTGACGACTCTGCTGGGGACCTCTTTCTCCTCCGCTGAGAAAGTTGTGTTGCAATCTGACGACGTGAAGGTGGGCTCCTCCCAGAAGGCGCTGGTCGTACGCCTCAATCAACAGGCGTATGAGGAGTTCATTTCTGAAGGCAGCACAAGTCCTTCAAAGCGGCTGCCAAAGCCGAAGAAGACTCGCCAAGTCTGGGTGCGCAAGGTCGAGACCCCTGGCACCACCACTGAAGGGGATGCGCCGATGCAGCCTACCCTTCCTGCTGATATCCTCAGCAGCCAAGATGTGCCTGCGGGTGCAGCATACCCCTCGAAAAAGCATAGGGCCGACCATATTCCCTAACCTTCTTCTTCTCAGACAAAGAAGATACGTTAATGGAGCAGGGGCGCTGGTAACGCCCTGCCCATTAACTCTGATACGCCACAGAAGGCGTCTGTCTTTGACAAACTTACTCGCTATCGTGGCGAGGATAATTTGGACTCTGAGTACTATGTGCCTCAGCGGGCTGGTACGAAGAAGTCCAAGGCAGCACGGGCTATGCGCCTCGAACGTGCTATGCCAGCAGTGAGCCAGAGGCATGCTCTCACAATCATGCGTGCTGCCAATGGTAAACTGTACAAGGTTGACTCGGGTGCTTCTGTGCCAGAAACGAGCCGACCTTTAAAGTCCTTGTCATACTTGGGTGCATCTGCTGCATTCGCAACCAAGTCGTGAAGGCAAACTCAGTGGTCTTGAACCCCCGTACCTACATTGGTTGTACGTCTGAGGCTGGTTCAAGTCACTCTAAATGTTTCTCCCCTACTATTGATCTGGGCGCATCTTTTGCGTCGGATCAGGGGGTGCAGCATTCACTTGACCACCCCGGCGCTTGGCCCTGCCATGCGCCTAATAGGTGTGTGAAGGTGGCACTCTCCTCCAACGATTTGCGTAACATGATCACTCACAAACGCCGATCAGGAGAGTCGAATGACAAGTACAATACGCCCATCACAGGACACACCTGTGCGGTAGTCACCATCAACTGTTGTTGCAAGACAGCAGTCCCACCAAGGCAGTCCGTGTTCCAGCGGCTGCAATCATCAACGCCCCTCCAACATCGCCTCGGGAAGAAGGTGTCAACTGAAGAGGAGCCAGAACTAAAGGTTGCTTCTTGCAATATAGTCTCTAACTCTCCATCAATTCGAAAGGCGACTGGCAAATCCTCGACCTCGTCCTCATCCAAGAGCCAGCCGAGGAAGACCAAGACGGCCGTCCCATCCTCAGGAGTGTTTGAGGGCACCCGGGGGAGAAAGAAGATTTCAGAGGAAGCTGGGGGTAGTCAAGCCCCTGTGGATCTTCGTCTCGAAGACGAAGTTAGCCTCCCAAGCATAACTGGAGGTAGTCAAGCCCCTATGGTGATCTTCATCCCGAAGACGAAGACATCTTCCAAAACAAAGCTGGGGCTAGTCAGGCCCTTGCTGATGCCCTTCCGAAGATGAAGATGTCCTCCAGAACATAGCTGGGGGTAGCCAAGACGAAGCTCCGGGGGAAGTTTCTCTTCTACAAGAGAGCGAGGCTGAAAGTGACACTTCATCCGATCCATCTAATTCCAGTCACGTCATGACAGTATACATGACGGGAGGCGGGGATGCGGAGTCAGATGCGTCACCAGCAGATCTCGTTCAGCGCATGGATACTTTGGAGGGAGGACTCAAAACCCTCTCTGCCTCCATGCAAATACTGACTCAAGTAGTGTTCAAGATACAGTCAGTCTTGGCCAGAGCACCTTCCACTAATCCTGATCCAGGAGTCAACGGAGAATCAATTGTGTCCCTTCAACAGGCATCCTTGAATACCGATTGTCGTGAAGCACCGCGTGTGTCGGAACCTTCGAATGTACAGCTCCAGACTGTACCACCTTCTCCGACTCCCAGCTCCACGGAAGATGTGGTGGAGATGATCAGGGACTTGCGTGAGCGCTTCGAGTCGAAGAACAGACAGGAGGAGCGCCAGAAGATGGGGATCCCGCAACCATACCCCCTCGAATGGAACAAAGTGGTTTATTCTTCCAAGTATAAACCACAAACATTGACGCCATACGACGGGAAGGACTCTTCACGTCGTTATCTAACGTACTTCCAGTCTCAAACGGGACATCTTTCGAAGGAAGATGCGCTACTCACCAGCCTGTTCGTCGGGGCACTGAAAGGAGTGGCTTACGACTGGTAATGCAGTCTCCCTGACAACTCCATTTTTTCCTTCGATGACTTGACATGTCTTTTCCTCGATCGTTTCTACGATGGAGGGAAAGACATGACAATGGCGTCCCTGATAGAGGTGCGTTAAAAAGAGAAGGAGACGGTTCGAACATTCATCGAACGTTTCTGACAAGCCTGCTTCAGACTGCCCCCGGGTATGCCAGAACATGCACTCCTCTCCTCATGCAGCATGAACATGCTTCATGCGGTCAAGCTCTAGCTCAACTCCACTCCTCCTTCCGATTGGAGCTCATTGATTATTGAGGCTGAAGCAGCTGAAAAGAAGGCATCCAATGCTCACCTTCTGGGAGTCAGTTTCCCTGCTTTTGAAGACAAGGGAAAATGACCTGCTGCCAACAACCCTGGACGTGAGACAAAAGGAAAGCAGGCGCTGACTGTCAATGCCTCCAAAGGTGCACAAGCATCTACTCAGAAGCCTCCGCTTGCGTCGAGGCCAAAGGAGGTATATTCTTTCAACGACGAAGACACCTTGCAACTCTTCGAGATGCTGAAGCAGGGTGGTAAGATCAAATTACCGGACCCGAAGCATCCCGACGAGGTTGAAAGAGTGGACAATCCGAGGTACTGTCACTACCATCGGTTTGTCGGACATCCAACTCAGGACTGCTACGTCCTCAAGAACTACATCCAGCGCATGATCAATGCGAATGTTATCTCCGTCGACTATGAGGAGAAAACAGTCTCGGCCAACCTGGTGTCGCACCAATTCGACACCTTGCCGTCAACCACAACACAAGATGGCGTCGTCCCCATCCCAAAGGTGACAATGGAGGTGGTCAACCTACCACCTACTCGTGACAACGTGAGTGGAGTCATCCTATTCACCATATATCGAGGAGAGATCTTATGGGTTCACCCCGATCTCGTCTCCGAGGTTACTCAACTGGGGGTACGCTCTACCTTCAAAGCTAAGGGCAAGAAGATCAAGTCTTGCCGCATGGTCTCTTCCTTCGCGGAAGAGGCTCTTCCTGTACAAACCCGTTCGTAGCTGAACGCCCAACCCGACGAAGCTGCCATTGAGGTGGTGCCTCCCTGCACTGCCCCTGCTGCCGAAGAAGCTAGGTCCATCCAAACCTCCAGCAGCCAATAAACAGAAGCATGTAGAGGCTCATTTCGATAAGACTTTGCGAAAAGAAAATGCTTCAGGGCTAGCCAAGCCCCACAACTTTGACATACTGGCACAACTTACCGGTACCCCTGCCCGCCTATCTCTGTTTGAGCTTCTTCGTCTTTTCAAAGACACCCGTGAAGCTCTCTGTGAAGCCTTGAAGGATGCTGAGTCCTTCATCAGTCAGGCTAAGCAGCCTGAGGACCTCCCAACAACATGTACACATTGCCATTGTGCGGATGAGGTCATCCCCAACATAACCTTTACCCAACAAGACATGCTGCTCAAGCACAACCGGCACAACAGACCACTGTATTACACAGGGTATGTGGGTTCCGTCATGGTGAAGCAAATTCAGATTGATCTAGGGTCTTCCCTCAGCAACATCCCTAGGACTCCCGATGTACCGTCTGGCGCCTTCCAACACTACAATCAGCGATTTTAATGCTAGCAAAAGTGAACCGCCGGGCAAAATACGGTTGAAATGTCATATCGGTAACCTCCGAACCGAGGTGACTTGCTATGTCGTGGACGCCGACGTCAACTACAACCTCCTGCTGGGTCGCCCATGGCTGTACGAGTACATGGTGGGTATGAAGTATGTGTCCACTAACGACATCATCCGGACAGAGTTCGCGAACATCGACCCTTTCAAGGGGATCGAAGCCTACTTCACCGATGCTAGCTTGTATAAGTCGCTCGATGAAGGGGAAGCCAATGATGCTGACGATGAAGCAGAAACGGCGACAGAGCCGGACATGGAGCCAGAGATGATTCTCGACGCTCCCTTAAAAATTTGACTCAAAGGGAAACCGCCTCAGATGCTGCCTCCCATGGCAATCAAGCTGCCTGGAAAAACACCGACTTCTCTAGGTAGAACACCCACTGAAGCTCCCTTGAAGATACGGCTCAAGGGAAAACCACCTCAAACGTCGGCTCCCCTGGTGGCAAAACTACAGGGGAAGGCACCTGTCATCGAAGGTGCAGTGGAGGCACCCCTGAAGGTGCGTCTTAAAGGCAAGCCTCCGCAATCGTCCGCCTCACTCAAGCTGCAAGAGAAGGCCCACATAGCCCTCTCGGACCCCAAGGTCAAATCTGCGATGAGTTCTCCCGAACCATCCCCAGTGCTCACTGATGAAGAGTTAGGAAAATACATCTCTGCTGACATAGATGCACCTTCTCTTGACAATGTAATCCGCCGTACAATATGGTGTTCGTTCCACAAAAAGCCGTCAAGGGTCAAGCTCTAGCCGACTTTTTAGCGGCGTACCCCATCCCGGAGTCCTCCAGACTCTATGAAGACATCCCGGATGAGGTCCAAGAATCAAACATCACCGAAGAAAACTCCGTCTGGCAGGTGTTTTTCAATGGCGCTTCGAGAACAGGCCCCAAAGGATAAATCATCGCAGGAGTGGGGGTGGTCCTAGTCTCCCCCGATCAGCTGGTCATCAAGCGTGCTTACTCCCTTTCGAAGCCGTGCTCCAACAATGTTGCCGAGTACAATGCTCTCATCATGGGACTCCAGCTGGCGCAACAGCTGGAGGTGGATCATCTGGAAGCTCACGGCGACTCAAAACTTGTCGTTAATCAAATTCGAAGGCAATACGAAGTTCGCCATGAAGATCTGGTTCCTTACCATGAAGTTGCGTTGAATATTATTTTAACCTTCACTAAGTTCTTCATAGAACACGTACCTCGGTTACAAAACCTAGAGGCTGACGCTCTGACCGGCCTCGCAGCTTCATTAGCGGCACCCCTCGGGACTCAACAGTACGTCACGGTAGTTGGACGAGACTTGGTCTGTCCTAAAAACAATCTATGCACACAAATGGCCCATGCCATGACGACAAGTACCGGTGTTAATGTCCGAGACTGGAGGTTCCCATTCATCGACTTCGCTGTCTATGAAATTCTCCCAGAAGACCCGAAAGAAGTCGTCTCGGTAAGAAGGAGTTCCCTTCGGTTTTATTATGATACAGCTACTAAAACGCTGTACCGACGTTCCTTCGATGGACTTCTCCTTCGATGTCTATCCAACGAAAAAGCAGCCGAAGCCCTTTGAGAAGCTCATGACGGAACTTACGGGGCTCATCAACCTGGCCCTAAGTTGCAGGATCGACTGCGACGTATGGGTTACTACTGGCCAACCATGGCAGCCGACGCCGTCGACTATACTAAAAAGTGCCATGCTTGCCAGCTTCACGTCGACTTTATCCATACACCATCGAAACCACTACATCCTATGTTCGCCTCTTGGCCCTTTGAAGCTTGGGGCATGGACATTATAGGACCTATTACCCCTCCTTCATTGAGGGGACACCGCTTCATCCTAGCCATCACCGACTACTTCTCCAAATGGGCAGAAGCAGTTCCGCTAACGGAAGTGAAAAGCTCTCGGGTGATCAGCTTCATCAAGCATCATGTTATCTACCGTTTCGGGGTACCCCACAGGATTATCCACGACAATGGTCCCCAGTTCATCAGCCATATTTTCAGCAGATTCTGTGACAAGAACCGTATTCAGAACGTGGCATCAACCGCCTATAATCCGGCAGCAAACGGATTGGCCGAGGCTTTTAACAAGACTATTATCAAGCTACTCAAAAAGGTCGTGTCATCCAACAAATGCGACTGGGACGAAAAGCTCGGCGAATATCTTTGGGCCTACCGTACAACGGTACGGACTCCGACGGACAATACCCCGTTCTCCTTAGTCTACGGGAGCGAAGCGGTACTGCCTCTTGAGATTCAGATACCCTCACTCTGTGTAGCGATCATAAACCAAATGATAGAAGAAGACATCCAGCATCGTCGTCTGCGAGAATTGGAAGCACTGGACGAAAAACGTCTCCTAGCTCAGTAACGCATTGAACTTTATCAAGCCCGTATATCACAGGCTTTCAACAAAAAAGTCAAGCAGAGGACTTTTCAAGTAGGCGACCTGGTCCTGGCAGTCAGGAGACCGATGGTGTTGACTCACAAAACACCAGAAAAGTTTGAGCCCAAGTGGGAGGGACCTTTCATTATAAAAAATGGTATACTCAAACGGTGCTTACCGCCTCACTCGACCGAACGGGGACTTGTTCATGATGCCCATCAACGACAAGTTCCTAAAGAAGTACTACTCATGACATCTTTCAGACATGTACTTCCATCTCTACCCAACAAAGGAGTCAGTGGACCTGATCATCAGAGCTCACGTACATCTCCCCTTCACAAAATCCTATGCTTTCAGAATCCAGTTGTTCCGTGGCATTCTATCCTCAGTAGAAGAACAACCACGTCCACATTACCTCTGAGTTGCTCCTCTATGCCATGCAAAGCAGAATCCTATACTACATAAGATTGTGCTACTTATCATGTTTACCATGTCCACATTACCTCTGAGTAAATATCCCGTACAAACAACCCCCGCGTTGCCGTACATCGATCGCAGAACTTCCATGTTCATATTACCTCTGAGTAGTTTCGCGTATTCCTCCCAGAGTCACTCCTACCACGTCCATAACACCTCTGAGTAGGAAGACTTTATCATTTGAACCCCATATTTTCCACGTCCACATTACCTCTGAGCAAACATGTTGGTTCTCTTAAACTTTTTATCTGTACCTAAAAACTAAGGTGCGCAAAAGATAATAGGTCCACACAAATTACTAGTTCATGACAGCAAAAATGAACACACCACAAAATTCTTTATTTTTTCATTCAAAAGTAAAGGATTACATCTCCAGTAAAGTTGCCAAAAAAATATATATATAACAAAAAGAGAGACTACAATCCCTAAGCATCATTGGGATTGGCAGAAAGCTCTTCGACCCGACGCTTCAAGTCTTCAGCCCTAGTCCCCACAGTCGCCAGGACTCGGCGTTCAGCTTCTTGACGCATCGCTTCCACAGCCTCAGGAGCAGTATCGTTCTCGTGCTTAGCGTCTAACTCTTGCCGCTGGCAGGTCAGAGAAAGAATATGGCGGGTAACAATTGCTTCTTCCTTCTTAGACGATATGTGCTCGCCTGGGCTCGCTCAGCATCTAGCAACAGTTGGACTCGCTGGTCTTCAAGGAGACGAATCTTGGCAGTGACCTCCGCTATACTAGCATCCAACGAGGCCCACAACTACACCTTCTCCTGTGTGGACTGTGACAGTCTCTCCACCGCGGCCTCAGCTTCGGCCACCTCGCGGTCCCAGATGGCCACCGTGGCCTGATAAGACGACTCAACTTCAGCTATCAATTTCTTCTGTTCTGCTTCTATCAGAGCAGAAAAGTTATTTTGCCGAATACTCTGAAGTTTGGAAAGATGCTGGTCGAGCTCAACCACCGACGCCTCCAGAATCTCAGCCATATGATCATGGCCCCGGTGGAAGTACCCAAACCTATCACGTCCATACTACCTCTGATAGGATTGTCACACCTAAATAACTATACTATCCATGCTTCTTATTCAAAGTATTTCAAAACTTGTCCAAAAGTTTTAAAATTTTTGAAGGGGGTCTTGTAGAAGCATGAAAAAGGAGGGATATTACTTTTAATTCCACATCGAAAAGGAGAAGAAGAGATGTCTCATTCCACTCTATATATAGAGCCCTCTTGCCTCCTTTGAAAAGGGCACCAAAATAAATAAAAAAAGGGAGCCCGTTATCCAGGGAGCCCGTTCGAGCCATAAAAAATTGCAGTAGTTCTTCTCTTCTTCTGGGTTGGCTGCAAGTTCTTCACTCGCTGTCAAGGCGAGAAAAAGTTGGATTCTGAGTACTATACGCCTTCGCGGGCTAGTACAAAGAACTCCAAGGCGGCACGGGCCATGCGCCTCAAACGTGCTATGCCAACGGCAAACCAGAAGCATGCGCTCACAATCATGTGCGCTACTGATGATAAGCTGTACAAAATTGACTCGGATGCTTCTGTGCCAGAAACGAGCCGACCCTCAAAGTTCTTGTCTCACTTGTACGCATCTGCTGCATTCGCAACCAAGTCATACAAGGCAAATTCTGTGGTCTTGAACCCCCGCACCTACATTGGTTGTGCGTCTGAGGTTGGTTCAAGTCACTATAAATGTGGTTCCCCCACTATTGATCTGGGCGCACCTTATGCGCTGGATCAGGGGGCACAATATTCACTTGATCACCCCGACGCTTGGCCTTGCCATGCCCCTGATGGGGGTGTAAAGGTGGTGCACCACTCATACGCTCACCCTGATGCTTGGCTTTGCCATGCGCCTAAAGAGGGTACGAGTGTCACTCATACACTCACCCTGGCGCTTAGCTTTGCTATGCGCCTGAAGAGGGTACGAGTGTCAACATCTCCTCACATGATTTACGTACTGTGATCACTCACAGACGTAGATAGAAAGAGACGACCATCATGCACAACTCGTCCCTCACGGGACATACTTGTGCTACGGTCGCCATCAACTGCTGCTGCCGTAAGACAGTGGCTCCACCACCAAGGCAGTCTGTGTTCCAGCAGTTGCAACATTCTGTGCACTATATCCATTTTCCAACAATCATCAACGAAGGAACTCAAGAGGTCACAACGTGAAGAATTTAGGACAAGTCTTCATAATACCCGAAACCTATGAATGTCTGAAATTACTTCAACTTAGAGTTTCTGCCCCGCCAGTGCGCTGCTGGCTGCAGTAAACTTTCGATCTCCGTAATCCAGATAACGGCTGCAGTGCACAAGTGTCACGCCCTAGTAGGTCATCGAATAGTCTTTCAACTTTATCTATAAAAAATTTCAAAAGAGTTTCAAGGAATTCAAAATGAGTTTCAATAGTCCAAGTCACAAAAATGGTGAAGTTACCTGACTATTAGAATACAAGGGTTTATTAGGTACTAAGAGACGACAAGGGATCCAATCAGTGAGTACAAAAGGGCAACCAGGGAGATTTAAAGTTTCAGACATGGATCGAAGTTTCAAATTATAACGAAATTTCAACTGATATCTGGAATGGTAACAAGATTCCATATATGGGACATTATCTCGAAGGGATAACAGAGTCTCGTAGGATGAACTGAGGCAAGGTATCAGATAGGAGATAAGTTTCAAAATAAGAAATAAAATCCCGTACTGGAAACAAGTTTCAATAAAATCTCGAATAACAATGAAATCTCGAGCAAAACTTGAATTGAAAACGAATTCTCCAATAAGGTATACAGTAAAAAATAGAAAATCAAGTATCAACAAAGTCGTGAATAAGGAACAAATTCTCGAATAGAAAATCTCAACGAGAAAACAAGATTTGGAATAGGGAACACGGTCTCAACGAGTCGCGACTAGGAACTGAAATTCAAAGTCTGGTAAATCTTGAATGGGAGACAAAATCATGAACAAAAATACAAAGTCTCGAAATAGAAAACAGGATCTTAAAATCTCGAATGGAATCAAGTTACGAGTAGAAAAAAGAATCAATGGGTGAATAAAACAAATATCCATGAAACAAGCGATACCTCAAATAGGGAACAAGATCGAAGCAAAGTTGTGAACGGAAAAATTTTCAAATAGAAAACAAGCCACGTAGGAAACGAAATCTCACATAGGGAACAGGTCAAAATCGAAGTTTTCAAACGATGTCTTGAATGGTGAATAGAAACAAGTATTGAATAAAAATCAAATTCCAACAATCCCCAAATAGAAAACTGAACTTCGGAAAGAAAACAAAATTTACAAATTATAACTAGTCCTGAATAAGAAACAAAATTCCTGAGTAGAATCTCGAAAAAAGCAAGGTTACAAAGAATGGACGGAGGAGTATCAATCAACGAATAGGAAACAATATCTCGAATTAAGTTTCGAATACCAACCAAGATTCAAAAATAGAAAACAAGAAGTTCCAAGAAATGGTCTAGATACTAAAAGAAATTTAAGAAAAACTGGATTGCTAATCAAGATACATGGTTTTTCCAACCATGCAAAAAATCTTCAGTCTTCAGTCTGTCTTCAGTATTCCTCCGGAACGAAAATCTCTCTAACCTCCTTTAATTGTCCTGGCGTAGGCTGATCCTTGCAGTAGTGCTCAATGTGGTTGCTAAATCTAGAGAGGCTGGTCCCCTTGCTGTAGTCCTGGTGCTCTTCGTGTTCGTCCTTGGGCAGTGTGATCAATGGTCTCTGGCAATCCTTGACTTGATGGACAGACGATCCGTATTATAAGTATAGCCTCCGTCTTTTGTGGCACTCTTCATAGTGGTGTCCCGAGCTGCGGCAGAAAATACAAATAATAGTCGACTGAATCTGAATCTCCCGCTGGGCTGAATAAGCGTTGTCTGAGCGTGGCGCTGCTTTACGGGTCCAGGGTAGTTGCTGTCTTCGTCATAAGTCTTCATGTTCCTCCTGAGCTTTAGTTTCCCATCTTGTTCCATTTTCTATGTTATATTCTGGATCTCCTGGATGGTAGCTCAAATCTTCAGAGAAGTCGGATCCTCAGAGGCTTTGATGATCTTCAGAAGAGGTAACTCCAAGTTCTCGATCTGCTTCTCGGTGCAAGATATGCGTTCGGTGTCGGGGAAGTCCAAGGTCTGAGATTCTGGAAGTCAAAAATCCTCTCTAACTCGGGAAATGCATTTGCAAGTCTGGATTGGAAAAGGACGGTCTGCTGGTGTCAAGGAACTATTGAAACATCTCCGTCAACTGCGTACTACCCATGGGGATAGTAGAATGATAGAAGGTAGTGGAAGCTCGAAATCCTAAAGTGTAAATGGATTGACTGTTCTGATATTTGTGTATCTGAATCGTCTAAAAAACAGAACACTGTTAAAATGTCCTAAACCTAAAACAACAAGTATTTATAGATATCAATCTACCTGATATACCTGATATACCATTGTTTTCCGATTTTCCTATGCTGTGATCAAGTTTCCCTAGTATAATCAAGTCCCCTAATAGTACGCTAAGACCTAGGTACCATTAGGATAGACCTGCATGGGCCACCACTAAAAACATGTCACGATCTACTCCCGAATAATCGGACACGAGTCGGACACGCCCAGCCTTCGTCGTTAGACACGATGAAGTAAGCTGTACCAAACTAGGGAAATCTAACCAGATAATCATAAATGTATATAATCACAGCAACTATAACGTATCCCAGAAAGATCACCATAATCCATAAATCCAGATATCATAATGCACCAGAATCAACAGAAATAAAAAGTGCTATGAACTCTAAAGTCAATATCTAAAAGTAAAGCTAAGTAGTCTAAACCTGAAGTCTCTAGCTAAGCCTCATCCTGCTCAGCTAATATCCTGGGCTCTGGCCCATAGAGTAGAACAATGTCCTGCAAGCATACCTGCAACATATCCTATTCAGGAGCGGAGCAAAGTACAGTTCTAGGTAATGAAACATGAACATGATATGAAATGAGTACAAGGGTACAGGAAATGAAATACAGGAATGAACATGAAAGTACGAGAAAATAGTATAGAGAATAAGTACAGGAACTATAGTACAGGAACTATAGTACAGGAATATAAAATATAGGAACATGTAAAGTATAGGAAATGTAATGTACAGGAATGAAACTATAATCCTGAAGTACCAGACATGATAAGTGAACAATATCGAAATATATCTAGTCCATGTGACCGACTGGGGTGAGAACATGCACGGGAGTACATGAATATGGTACGACTTAGGGCCCGCGTGCACGATGCGAGGCCTAAGCTAGGCACAGGGATATAGTAACCTGGATTGGTCATATGGCTAGTGTATTTCCCCACCCGACACTAATAAGTACAAGAACAAGAGTACAAGAATACAGGAGTACATGATATCGTGCCATGACGTGTCACAAGAAAGGGTACAAGAATATAAATACACAAAACCGTAGAAAAGTACTTGCCTTGCTCCAGGAAAGTACAGGTAGGCAATAGAGCTAGATGTCCTCCTATTAATTTAAATGGTGTGTACAAGTTGGTTAATTACAATTTACTATTGGTTAACTATAGATAAGCACAACTAACTAGATTTTCTAGCTAAGACTAATTGGTCTTTACTGCAGAATAATATTAATAAAATATATATCCTAACTATCCTTTAAAATGGATTAAGCAACCACACATAATCCTAAAACATTTACTAATTTTCTAAAATATAACACTACTTATCCAGTTAATATTATCAATTATATAATTATTTATAAGCAAGAATTTTACTAAGCAACTGTTGATAACTTAAAAATAACTTCTACATGTAATGTGAACATCCCCATCACCAACATGATCTAAATTGGACAACCACCAAATTGTCTCCTCTACACCCATAACAGGCTATACACTTAAGTCTGGACCCCTTTCAATACCAAGCTCAACTTCATGGATCCCACCTCATAACTTACCTGCAATCTAAGTCTTCCTCCAACATTTCCACCTTATGTACACCTCTTGTATCAACCAACCCACAACAATAAAAATTCAACCTGTATCACTTGTTCAAATATGTAAAATAACAGGAATTAGGTACACCCAGCTATACATCCCAGTAACATAGTACAATTCAAATCTACTAATCCACCACAACCCAGCCAAACTAGTCTACATAAGAATTATACTGAACCCAAAGTATAATGAGTACTCAGCCTAACCTGAGTACTCGAACACACAGTAATGAAAGGTCCAGCATTCTCACCCAATCCTCATTCCATACTCTCCCACCATGTTACTGACTTCCCAAGTTGAAATCTCCAGATTTAGGAGCACAGCATTTAAAGAGAAAGGATCACAACATACCCGAGAATTTGTATATTTAAACTACAACTAAAAATTACAATAATCTGAGAAGAAATTGAAGAAACATTTATACAACAAATTGAGAATCAAACAAGGAAAATATTCACTGCTTCAATCCAGAGTATATTATACAAAGTAAATAAAAAGAAAAGAGGAATTCAATCCTCAGCAAAATATTTCAACAAAGACTTATAATACAAATAAAAGAATTTAAAGCAGCCATCCACAGTAAAGCATCAGTTCAAAAGGTCGAGGAATGGCTACTGCCATTGAATGCAAACCCGACCCCATCTCCCTGCAGTTGCAACTTCCACGACTCCATTGTCGATCACAACAGCGAACGCATTCCCAACTAGACACGCATAGATGATGCCTTCCCCGGACACAACTGACAGGACAAGAACCTGACACGAATACACGCCATCTCTACACCCGATCAACACTACACACACAAGTTACCAGAGAACTAAAAATGTAACCACGACAACTAGAAGAAGTAATTGATGTTACCTGAGTTGAGATAGTGTCCAGAAATGAAATCACAGAAAAATAGGAACTGGAAACGGCCTCCTCGTGTCCGCGGGTGGATTCAAAACTTTGTTCGGCATTTCAGCAAACGGGTTCTGATCAGTAATGAAACAGAAATAATACGAGAAATTTAGAAATGCTTCTCGAGAAATTTAAAGGGATAAAAAACTCCACAGTGAAAACAATCAACAATCGATGGAAACATCCTTTCGAACTCGTCTGAGCCAATACCCAGGAGAACTCATAGTAGAAAATTATGAACACAGAAGAAATCAGATCCAAACCAAGTATAGCAAACTCACCAGCAGGAAAGATCGAAAAGAGAACGGATCTTCAGTGCTCGATGATTCCTGGGTCGATCCTTCTCGAAACTCGACGATCGTCGGAGAATGGATCGGCTCTATTTATCGATATTCCTGCTAGATCCGATCAAAAACGAGAGGGAAAGGATGAGTTTAGCCAGATCCAAACTAATCCCTAGATCTGAATAATTAGAGTGTTTGAAACACTCACCGAGGGATGAAACCCTAGGTCGGAGAATAGATCGAGCTTCTGGAAGAGCCACGCCACTGTCGCCGCTTCGTAGTCGTCGTTAGTGGAGAGGAGAGCTGGCCACGCCGTCGTCGAGAAGGTGGGGGCTCGCCGTCACCGAAGTCGATCGGAAGGGAAGATGACTCAGGAGAGTAGAGAACTCTCTGAGTTGAAAAATAAATGAGATGGAGAAAATGAAGTTTTTTCTCTCCATCGGTTGGTTTTAAAGAAAAGGATTGCACTTTTACAGGAACCCCCCCCCCCCCCCCGCTAACTAGATTTTCCCCTAGGTCCCTCCGCTCAGGAATTTTACAGAAACCCCCCCTTTCAGAATTTACAGAAATGATAAAAAAATCAGTTTAAACTTTTGGAAAAATGGGGGACCACAAGTTGGTTGTAACAACTTTTCAAATTTGAAAAATTGCTCCCAAATTATCTCCCTCTAAAATATCATTCACCATATTTATATTTTAAAATCAAAACTTATTATTTGAAACTTAGTTATCAACTATTATTAATATAAAAATAACATTAAAAATCAAATGTATTTTCTCAAAACAGGGAGGTGGAGTTATATCTGTCAATCATGTTACAGCCCGTAGGCCGACAGTAAATAAAGATACAACCGAGCTAACAAGTGCTCGTCGGCTAAACGCCTCAAAAGAATAATTTTACAATAAAGTGGGAGGACAAAGAAACCCACTCTTTGCCAGGGTTACGCCTGGTGGTCACCATCTGGCTGGAAGACAGGTAGATCCTCTGGAGCTGCTCCGATATCTGGCCATACAAAACCAGCTGGGTCAGACCCCAGAAAGAGCAAGTTCCACAAGGGAGGCTTCACTTAGGAACTAAAACCAGCATATCACAATAGAATATTAAAGATATACTACCAAAATACAGTAAATTAGCGATGGACAATTAGCGACGGAAATTTTCAGTCGGCGTTAGCGACGGCTTCGTGGCCGCTCGCCGACGGATTATCGACCACACGCCTTTACATTTTTTATTTTAATTTTAGGGGGGAAAAGGTCGCACATCCGTCGCTAGGGTGTCGAAGATATAGCGACGGAAGGCCAGTCGTCGCTACACAGTCGATTATTTGGCGGGAATTATGTAGAGAATTGGTGGAACATTTCTTCGACTACGTAGCAACGGATATTCAGTCGGCAAGTATCAAAAATTGCGACTACCGGGTGACAGGCTATAAGCCGTCGCTAGGCCGTCGCTAAATATACGTTCCAGTCTTTAAATGAAACGGCGGGGGAAACTTTTCGCATTCCCCCCAAATTCAGTCTCTCTCCTCTCTCTCTCTCTCTCTCCCGCGGCTTCGGTGATCGGCGTCAGTGTCGACGTCGGCGTCGGCGTCCTCTCCTCTCTCTCCCGAAGGTAATCCCCTCTCTTTCTCTCTCTCTCTCGCGGTGTCGTATAGGGGCAGTGGGGGCGTCGGAGGCTGGGCGCCTGGCTTGGGGCGGGGGCGTCGGGGGCTGGGCGACGGGCTTGGGGCTGGGGCATCGGGGGCTGGGCGGAGGCGTCGGGGGCTGGTCGGCGGGCTTGGGGCAGGGGCGTCGGGGGCTGGGCGGCGGGCTTGGGGCGGCGGCGTCGGAGGCTGGGCGGCTGGCTTGGCGCGGGGGCGTCGGGGGTATATGCAACCGACGCACAGCCATAAGCACTCTTCATATATATATGCAATCGAACTACTGGGCGACGGGCTTGGGGCGGCGGGAGGCTTTGCTTCTCAAATTCATCTGAGTTTATATATTGGCTAAATAATGTGTTATCCATATTAGGTGTTATCCATTAGTTTGGTGGTGTTTGGATTAGTAAATGTGAATATTGGGTTTGGATTCATGGTGTATATGTTCACTGTCTCAAGGACAGTGCGAGTTCTATCAGTTGTGTGCTTCTATATAAATATATATATCTATACATCTAGCTGTGATATACATATGTGTATGTGACAATCTCAGTTAGCGACGGACTAGTAACCGGTTAGCGACGGATATTTCCAGCTCCATTTGCATTAATCTACGGTACGACATGGTGATCAGGACATAGTCCTTGCAGCCATTCGACTGGCGAGGCAGAAACTATGTAGCCGTAGATAAAGTTGACTGTCCTTCGACCCTTATCCCTCGGCAATGATGATACGACAACCTATCACTATATCTTATATAGTAGTAGATGATGTCTTAGTATTACATTATGTGAGTTCATCTTGATTCTGTTATATCCTTCAAATACTAGATACGATAAGAACATATACTACACGATATGTATACAGAATATAGATGATTCAAACTAATATATGCTAGAATAAATTTTGGGTTGTGTTCTGAGCCATCGTTCTCACACTTAAAACACATAGGAATTAGTAGTGTGAGAGCGCCGAAGAGAGTGAGAGCGCCGAAGGGGGGAGGAGGAGAGAGAGAGAGAGAGTAAAATGGTACGACATGGTGAAGTAGTACTGTATTTTGGCTCCAGTTCCAGCTCCATTTGTATTAATCTACGGTACGACATGGTGATCAGGACATAGTCCATGCAGCCATTCGACTGGCGAGGCAGAAACTATGTAGCCGTAGATAAAGTTGACTATCCTCCGACCCTCATCCCTCGGCAATGATGATACGAAAACCTATCACTATATCTTATATAGTAGTAGATGATGTCTTAGTATTACATTATGTGAGTTCATCTTGATTATGTTACATTCTTCAGATACTAGATACGATAAGAATATATACTACACCATATGTACAGAACATAGATGATTCACACTAATGTATGCTAGAATGAATCTTGGGTTGTGTTCTGAGCCATCCGTTCTCACACTTGGCAAAAAATCGAATTTTTTATACTTTATCGACTTTCGAAAATGTACTCAAATTACATGATGGTTCCTTTAGTTAGCTTGCTTATGTTACAATTATATTATTTGTGACTATCGATCTTACCAGATGGCACCCATGACCCGAGGAGCGGCACGTCGTTTGAGGGAAACAGTGAATCCTGAGGTGGCTCCTCCTACAGTTAAGGAGGAAGTGGCACCGGTTGCTAGTGAGACCGGGAGTTCTATTCATCCAGCACCAGTAGCTAGTGAGACCGGGAGTTCTATTCATGCAGCACTTGCAAGGGACGACATATCTCCTCACGCCAAAGATCTCGCTTTTTCGAGGTGGTTGCGTGATCGTATCACTGAGCGTTTGCGTGAGCTGCATAGTTCTCATTAGCTATTAGTACTTATTTGTATTGGACTATTTGTATTGGGTTGTTTTTGTATTAGACTATTTGTATTGGACTACATATATGAATTAGTACTGTGTCAATCTCTGGATTGTATTGGACTACGACATGGTGATCAGGACATAGTCCCTGCAGCCATTCGACTGGCGAGGCAGAAACTATATATCCGTAGATAAAGTTGACTGTCCTCCAACCCTCATCCCTCGACAATGATGATACGACAACCAACAAGAGAGGATACTCTGAGAGATCCATCTGAGTAGGACGTATACTCTGAGAGATCACCTTTACAAGAATGATATCAGTAGTGGGATTGAGTGTTGGAGGAGATATTATCAGAGTATACGTCCTACTCAGATGGGTCTCTCACCGTTACTATTTTTTTCTGACAGCAAGGTGGATCTGCTCCGTCAACAGATTCTTGCTTCGAGCCAAAACTTTGCCCCGGAGCTCAAGTGGACATCCTTCGTGTAGAGCTCGAGTGAGAGGTTCCTGACAGCATGGTGGTCTCCTTTGTCAAAGTATCCGTGCTCATCCCACATTGGTTGTGGGACGAGCACGGATACTTTAACAAAGGAGACCACCATGCTGTCAGGAACCTCTCACTCGAGCTCTACACGAAGGATGTCCATTTGAGCTCCGGGGCAAAGTTTTGGCTCGGAGCAAGAATCTGTTGACGGAGCACATCCACCATACTGTCAGAAAAAATTAGTAACGGTGAGAGACCCATCTGAGTAGGACGTATACTCTGATAATATCTCCTCCAACACTCAATTCCACTACTGATATTATTCTTGTAAAGGTGATCTCTCAGAGTATACGTCCTACTCAGATGGATCTCTCAGAGTATCCTCTCCGGTTGGGTTGTGTTCTGAGCCATCCATTCTCACACTTAAAATACATATGAATTAGAACTGTGTTTTGTATTTTCGACGAACCCAGGGATTTGATTCTGTATTTTGTATTTTGGTTTCTGTATTTTGGCTCCAGCTCCATTTGTATTAATCTACGGTACGTCGACATGGTGATCAGGATATAGTCCCTGCAGCCATTCGACTGGCGAGGCAGAAACTATGTAGCCGTAGATAAAGTTGACTGTCCTTCGACCCTCATCCCTCGGCAATGATGATACGACAACCTATCACTATATCTTTGTAGAAGCATGAAAAAGAAGAGAAAAATGATCCATGCGGCTAAGGGGCCACATGCGGCTCAAGAGTCCCATGCGACTCAAACACAGAGTGGACTCCATGCGGCCAGCAGAGGGAAGCCACGTGTCTTTTTAGAACGACTGTACCCAGCGTCATTCAAACGCAATTAATGCTCTGACGGCTGACAATTAATGCTCTGACGGCTGACAGCTGACAGCTGACAGTCCTGACGAAAAGTAGTCATGATGACTGACACAAGAGCAACATCTTCCTAGGGAACTGGAGAAAATCTTCACAAACTTCGAGGCTAGTTTATGCGGCCAGACTAGACGAGTTCATGCGGCCAGTGCAGAGAAACCTATGCGGTTCAATCATGAAGGTCCCCCATGCGGCTCGGTTATGAAAGAAATCCATGCAGCTCGGCCATGAAGACTCTCATACAGCTCGGCCATGAAGACCCCCATGCGGCTCGGTCATGAACATATTCATGCGGCTCGGTCATGACAACCTTCATGCGGTTCGAGTATAGAGACTATTCATGCGGCTCGGTCATGACGACCTTCATGCGGCCCAAATATGAACGCTCCTCATGCGGCTCAACAATGATGACAGGACACGTGTCCTAAAGATAATCAAATTTTGGGTCAGATCTCAATGATTTGGGACACGTGGCAAGAGAATGAATTAAATTGATTCATTTAGATTTGCGGATATCAGCAAATCATCATGATGGAGATTTATTGCAATCAACATTAATGACTGACATGATTTGGCATAATCCTCATTAATGGCCCAGATCCTTCATGCTCAAGATTAATGGTCCAGATTGATCATTTACCAGGCCGCCGTCACTTTGAGAATGGGCAATCATTGCAAACCCTACTGATGCCCCCCACTATTATAAATAGCAGGGTGCCATTCCCTTGCAAGAGATACATACACAGAGAGATATATGCACATACAGAGAGGCGCTCCCCCAATAATCTGAGAGAAAAATCCACAGAGATCAATCCAGAGAGAGAGAAGCCAGAAGAGCAATACGAGGAGAGCAAGAAGAGCATTTCTTCATCAACGCCAGCCATCTCGTCACAGGAGCCAAAGCTACGTCCGATCGTCCAAGGAGTAAGGCAGAGCTGCTGTCGCTTTCCCGAGCCTCTATCGTCACCCTCCAGAATCAAAAATAAATAATTGTACTTAGATTGCTGTACCTAGGTTTTCGTCCCTAGGCTTTCTTTGTACAAGCGAGTTTATAACGTGAAGTAAAAGTCCAATCCTCCCATAAAACTGTTCAGCTCTTTTATATTTCATGGCAAACACGATGGCAACTCTGCTGGGGACAAACTTCTCCACGGCTGAGGAGTTGGTGACACAATCGGATGCAGCCAAGCTTGGCTCCACGCAACAAAAGATGGTTGTCCGGTTCGACCAACAGGCGTTCGAAGAAATGCTCTCCGATAAGAGCGCTGGCCCGGTCCAGAAGCAAGCCCACACAAAGAAGGCCCGCAAGGAGTGGAGACCCCGATCATTCGTTCCTACTGAAGCTCTTGCAGAGATACCCTCTGTCGCTTAAAACGGCAGAAAAGGCTCTCATGTGGCCCCACTTCAGATCATAGACGACTCTGCTGTCCCCAAGTCCGGCAGAAGAAAATATTATGATGCTGGACTTGCTGGGGCAAAGAGGAACTCTATGCGATCTGAGCTGCATAAGGGTTCTAGCCGCATGGAAAAGGCCTATGCGGTTACATCTGCCAGCCGCAGGAAGAAAACTCACGCGGCCACATCTGTCAGCCGCATAGCTTATGCGGCTATGGTTGCCAACCGCATGGATGAAACTTATGCGGCTACTGAAGTCAATCGCTTGCAGAAAACCCATGCGGCCACAATTGCCAACCGTATGCGGCCAGCCTGCACGGTCGTGACTCCTAGTCGTACAAGAACAACTCATTCGAAAGCTAAAGACAGCCACATGCAGACAGCCTGTACGGTTTCCAATCCTAGACGCATAGCGTCTGTTCCACGCTTCTCTCGATCAGTCTTCGACCGTCTCTCATGCGGTCCTGACCCTGATGGTTCTCTGGATGATAAGCTAGACTCTGTGGTATCCAACTTAGACTCTTCCTATTACGCACCCGTAAGTGCTAAAAGGAAGAAGTCTAGGGCAGCACGGCTCACCAAGCCCAGTCAGCTGCCCCAACCTCTGACTATCGGAGCGTCCCGCTGATTGTCACGCGGGCCTCTAATGGAAAGTTGTATAAGGCTACTCGTACCATGCCCCCTGCGACCAATGGGCGGGATAGTCATCAAGTATCTTCCAGTAACGAGCGAAGGCAAGTATACGAGCTACCTTCGAATCAGGGAGCAGGCGGGAGGCCTACACACTCGCGTGCCCAGAATTCCCGAGCCAGCAAAGCAAGTGACTTGCGTGAGACCATCCTCCACAAACGCAAGGAAATAGAAGATGCATCGGGGTGCAAAGAGTCCTCCCACGGACGTCACTGCACCCAAGTCATCGTCAACTGCTGCTGCAATAGCACGACGATGCAAGAAGACCGGCAGTCTGTCTTTTAAAGACTGTAACAGCCATCATCAGAAGACGAGGCACTACCCGTCGTCTCCTGCAACTCTGCACGGAAAGTCCCCGCTGATGGAAGGAAGAAGAAGACGAATGTTCCCAGCCCGAAGATCTCAACCACTGCGACTAAAAGACTGTCGTCTAAGCGGGTACCCACCACCGGAGTTTTCCAAGGTACTCGCTCTAAGACGAAATCTGCTACAGTGTAAGATTCGTCGTCCATAACGCAGGGGGTTGCTGGGGCTGGGGGTAGCACCCCTCCGAGCCTCCACAGCAACCCAATGTTCTAAGAAGACGAGCCGGAGGAGACAACTCTCCCATCGGATGCAGCAAACCTCGACGTCCCCGACGACATCCACAACTCCCAAGACGAGGCGAACTCGGAGATTGGGGGTACTGTTCCTTCCGAGTCTGAATCAGAAAGGAATATACCCACATACCCCGATGATTTCTCGCTACAGGGATACGATTCAGAGGGCTCTTCCTCCACCGCTCCGTCTATCTCTCCTCATGTGAAGACGGTATTCATGACAGACAGCAACCAAGGTGGTTTCAGTGATCGCCAGCGCATCGACAGTCTCGAAGCCATATTGCTTGCTTTGGTCAAGTCTGTAGACGAGATTAAAGAGGCCCTTCCAACTCTGCAAGGAGGTACGCATAGCCAAACAAGCGCGGGTCCCGCGGTCAATGCGGACTCGAATTCGGCGGCACCAAACCCGGGCAATAATCCCCCGAAAACAATGGCCCCTACCGCCGTGGACGAAGCACGCGAAGCGAGAAGAGAGGTCCAGGAGCTTCGATCCATGTTCTACGCTCGAGAAAACTCTCAAGACCTCAGAATACGGCAACCATACCCTGCTGCATGGAGGGATGTTCCATTCCCACCAAGATATAAGCCGTTCAATATCAATCCTTATGATGGCAAGACCTCAGCAAGTCGGTACATCACTTACTTCGAGGTCACCATCGACCATCTGCCCCATGACGATGCCATTCTCACACGATTATTCATCGGGGCATTGGAAGGAGTCGCCTTCGACTGGTATCGCAACCTACCGGACAACTGTATCCACTCTTTCGCCGGCTTCAAGCACATGTTCTTGGAGAGATTCTACAAAGTAGGGCAGGACATCACCATGTCCACCCTCATGGACGTCGTCCAAGGGGAGAAAGAGCTGACAAGGAACTACATCGAGCGGTTCCGCCAAACCGCCATGAAGTTGCCCTCTGGAAATCCAGATTCCTCCTTGATTAAAATTTGCCAAAAGAGACTCCTCCCAATAATCAGTCTCTGGATGGGCGAAAGTCAATTCAAGGATTGAAAGACGTTCATCATCAGTGCCACAAGCGCCGAAGAACGACTGAAGAAGGCTCGCCAACTGGGATTGCACATCTCGAAAGAAGAAAACAAGGGCAAGCGTCCCAACAACGATAATGGGGGTAGCCCCTCCAACAATCAGGACAGCAAAGGAAAGCAGGCTATGGTGGCCGATACAGCACAAAAACCTGAGCCAAAGTCGGCAGACAAACAATGGCCACAAATCACTTACTCCTTCGAAGACGATCACGTCAGGCCCATCTTGGACATGCTCATACAAGGGGACAGAATTCAGCTTCCTCCACCAAGGCGGGAACCGCGGCCGGCAGAGATGGAGAACCCAAAGTACAGCCATTATTATCGCTACGTCCACCATGCTACACACGACTGCTACCAGCTGAAACGGTACATCCAAAACCTCATCGATTCGAACACTTTGGCCACCGATTTCGAAGAGGTAACGGTGGCAGCCAATATGGTGTCGGTACAATTCGGCAGCTTCTCTCCGACGGAAACTCAAGACGGGGTGGTCCCCATCCCTCTGGCGACAATGGAGATTACTAATCTTCTACCTCCCCGAGATCAGGCTGCTGGTTTAGTACCCCTCACCACATCACGAGGGGAGGTCATGTGGATCCATCCAGACTTGGTATCAGAAGTGACTCGGCCCACACCATCTTCCACCTACAAGAAGAAAAGTGGAAAAGTCGGGACCTGCCACACAATCTCGGCAGACATCGAGGAAGCTACAGCCGTCGTCACGCGGTCTGGGGCGCAATCCCAACCTGTGGTTGACAATCCAGCTGAAAATCATCAACCTACTACAACTGATGCTCCGGGATCGGCTCAGCCTTCGACGACCGACAAGCCTAGGCCGAGGGAGACTCGCTTCGATAAATCCCTTCGAAAAGAGGCAGCCCAAGGGCTGGAGAGGCCCTACAACTTTGACATCTTAGCACAATTGGCTAATACACCAGCCAAGTTGTCACTGTACGAACTCCAAAGGCTCTCCAAGGACGTTCGTATTGCATTGAGCGAAGCACTCCAAAATGTCGATGCCTATCTGGCTCAATCCAACCTCGTCGGGGAGGACTCACTTGTGGATCTCCAGGATAGCGCCTGCACTGGCGCAATGTCAAACATCGTCTTCACTCCGCAGGACATGCTCATCAAAACTAATCTGCACGATCGTCCACTATACTATACTGGATACATCGGCGACGTAAAGGTGGATCGGATGCACATTGATCCTGGCTCTTCCATAAGCATCATCCCGAAGGGTCTGCTACATCATCTCTGTATCCCGATGCATCGCCTGATGCCTACAAGCACTGCCATCAGCGGGTTTAATTCGGGCAGGAGCTACCCTATTGGGAAGATTCGTCTGAAGTGTCAAATTGGCGACCTCCAATCCGAAGACACCTGCTACGTCATCGATGCAGACACTTCTTACAACATCCTCTTGGGGCGCCCATGGATACACGATTATATGATCGTGCCTTCCACGCTACACCAGTGCTTCAAATATGTCGACAAACACGGCTTCGTGAGGACGGAATTTGCTGATATCGATCCCTTCAAAGGGGTCGAATCTTACTACTCAGACTCCTGCCTGTACAAAAAGTCGAAGAAGCATCTTGGTGAAGGAGATGTACAAGCTAGTACCGAGACAGCCACAGGATCAGAAGAGCCTCTGACGATCCACCTCCAAGCTCGTAAACCGGGCAAGTCTGCACCCCTTTCCGCCACTCTGCGTAAGGACGCAATCAGCCTCTCGGCACAAGAAGAGCAGATGATAATCCGGCTGCCAAGGTCTGGCCAAGTGCCAAGATCCACAACGGGGCCACTAACAATCAGACTGCCGAGAGTCGATCAGCCCCAAACGGAGAAGCTCAATCCCTCCGACAAACCACTGACGATACGCCTTCCCAAGAAGGGTCGTCACCCCGATGCGAGGTCCGACACTTCTAGCGAACCAGCCACTCCTCGCCCCATATCGAGTACCAAACTGGGGGTTGCTAGTTTGCCAACAACTCCGCGCTCAGCACCATCAGCTGAACCGCTGACGATCAAGCTTCCTAGGTCGTCCTCTCAGTCTTCATTCACACAGGGGGTAGCCGAAGAGGAACCGGAGTTAGCCAAGTATGTGGCCGCCCATACTGATGTTCCCTTCGCTGATGATGTAATCCCCCTAGAAAAGATACCTTACTTCATCAATAAAGGGTTATCTTTGAACTACCTCGAGCTTAATAAGCTTTGTACAATGTTCCCTTCGCAGATGATGGAGCCCAGCTGCTCTACGGCATTCTTTTTTCCAATACCGAGAGCACCCATGACCACTTTACCATGGCTGTTTCGGATATCCTGACCAAACTTGTTATCCGTACCTAAAACTAAGGTACGCCCAGGGTAACAGGTCCACAAATAATCCCCCAGCAGGTCCAATTCCACAAACACCACAAGTACAAGAAAGAGAAGATGAGTTGAAACATGCTCATTTATTCAAAATTCAAAGTACTACATCATCTGGGATCATGTCCCTTGACAAAAAGAAAAAAAAAGAAGAAAAAGAGAAGAAAATAGTGAAAGAAAACAGAAAATTGATCACTGCTCCGGGGCACATAACACCGTGAGACGGTCCGTCAGCACGTCAACCGACCGCTCGAACCTCTGTCTAGCTCGACGCTCCGCCTCGGTTCAGCACCGCCGCGTCCTCCAGATGAGCATGAGCTTGCCAGTTGTCCTCGAATTTCTTGAAAGCCCGCTCCAGGTTAACAGAAGATCGGGAAACCTTCTCGGCCTCCCAAACAATTGACTCATGTTCCGCATGAGCAGCCTTCAGCTCCGACTCTAGGAAGGCTAATTCTTTCTGAAGTGCGAGAATCCGCTCCTTCGTGTCAGCTATTCCACGAGAAGCAGCCTCTTCCCGAGCCCTACAAGCTTGACTTCGACGACCCAACCTGTCATACGAAGCGGAAAGCTCGTCAAGGTCCCCCTTCACAACTGGTCCGGCGGTGTCTCGAGCGAGCTTTATCCTATCCCGAGCGGCAATAAGGAAGCCCCGCTCCCGTTCAATCGCAGCAGGCAAGTCAGCCTGCCGTAACACCAGCAATCGGGTCACGAGCTGATCAGCCTCTACCAACTTGGGCTCCAGGAGCGCAGCCAACCCCACCCCGCCAGGAAGAGTCTTCAAAGTTTCAATTTGACCTCGAGCGCACCGCAGGGACAGAGAAAAAAGGGTCCCCCGTTCTACGGCAGCATCTACGCCCCTCTTTAAATGGCAATAGAAGCTGTCGACCACATCCTGAGACACCTCGTCCAGAGCCTCCGAAGAAGCCGGCGTCAACGGGAGTGTAGCTGGCAACACTGAAGAAGACGTAACAGAATCTGTCGCTCCTGCCACAAGGGAAACAAACTCCGTGCGGAAGGACGCATGAACAGCGGCCAACTCCTCTTCAGCAGCTCGCAGAACTTGAATGCTCTGCAGGGCCGAGAAGTCAATCTCCGAAGCCGTATAAGCAGCAGAGGATGAGGCGGAGACCATCGCTCCCGGAACAAGCTCTACTCCCATCTGCCTGGAGCTGGCGGGAGGCCCCTCGACATGAGTCGGTAAAGGAGAAGAAACGCTCCTTTCCCCCAGATCGCAGCAGGCCGAGCCTTCCCCAAGAACATCCGCTGTAGGAAGTAAAGGGTCAGGACCTGTAGGGCCAAGACAACCATGAATCGATTTGACCTGGAGGATATGTTGATAGAGCAAATAAGCTCCCTCACTAGTCAATATTTGACTTATCTTACCAGCGGAAGAGTGTGGAGGCTAAGGTTCGCCTACGACCACCACAACCTCTCCACCAGCGGCCTCCGAGTCGAATATAATAGATTCCTCCGCCCCGACACCCTCGGGAAGGGATGCGACAAGATCGGCATCGCCTTGCTGGAATTCAGCAATCTCGGAGACAGGCCCGAGGAAACCTTCGTCACCCCGGGCCGGGGCCTCAGCAACTTGGGAGTCCTGAGCCGCCGCTGAGAGAGCCCCCGTAGAAAGGACCGCGGCACACACGCTGTTAATCAAAGCAGCAAGGGCCGGATCAACTCCAGGGGCAGCAGACGGTTCAGGAGAGCCTGGTTCGTCAGACGCCTACAAAGAAAAAAAATGATTAGGCCATATCTCCAAGAAAAAAAAAGAAACCACAACAGGAAGATAGCTCCAACGCAGTCTTACCTCCGGAATATCGTCAGCGTTTTCACCCCTCTCGGTAATAAGCAATCCACGAGACCTAACGGCGGCTCTTTTCACAGAAAAGGTCATTCTGCCGTCAGAAGACTCACGTCTGGCTCATTTGCGTGAGGGACCAGGCACAGCGGGAGGCTGTCCTTCCCTCACTACTTCCTCTTGTGTAGCAAGCAACGGATCCTCCACCAGTTTGTCTGGTGTGGTAAGCGGTTGATCCGCTACTTCTTCACCCCCACAAGAAAGAGAGTCTTCGCTATCATGATCATCATCCTCCTCAGTCGCCTCGGAAGATTCTGATTCAGGAAGGGGAGTCTGGAGCGCTAGTTGCTTTCTAGCCTTAGCCCCTTTGGGCTTTTCCTCTAAACCGGTACCCACGATGAAACTGGTACTCGGATCGAAATTGACAGGAGGCTTGTTCGCCATAACATGGTATAAGGCAGCCACGTACAAAATTTCCCTTGGCGCCTTAGTATCAGGGACCGAGAAGCTGGCCCGGGTATGATAAGCGTCATAATAATTCCATGCCCTGACACCATCAAGAACGCTACCTTCAAAGCCCAAGCAAGGGCTGGGACAGTCAAGGAATAACTGGCTATAGCCAAATTGACGAGAAAACCTACTAGGCAGGTAGGGCTCCAAGTACATATTATCGCGGTTACGATAAACCAGATGCGCGGGGCGGATGTTGCGCAACCAGGTGAGCATCTTCGGAGACAGAAAGTGAGGAGGTCCGGTACCATCAAGGTGTACATCCCTCACTTCCTCATAGGAAAAATGAGGAACAGACACAAAAAAGTCACACCCATCCACCCTCGCCAGCGCCTTCCGACAAGCTGGCATAGTACTGTATTCCCAAGGTTGGTGATGGCGTTGGAAAAGGAAAGCGTCTTCGTCTGTAGCATCTTCTGCTATTCCAGATCCCATCAAAGACTTGTAGTGCATCAACAACCACCCCATCAAATAGTGGAAAGGTAGCTCTATGTGCTCAAAGTCCAGCATCTTCTTGCGGGAAATAACCTTGGACGAGAATGTTCGAAGACCATGGTGTATGCTACACACCATAGCCGGAAGAAGAGCCAGTCTAACTCCAAATATCAGCTTAACGGCAGGAAGAATGAAGTGGCGGCTGATCCTCTCAATAGAACCTGCCCCCCCGAGACTACGCAGTTCTGTAGTCATATCATCAAAAATTCAGCCAGGAGCGCCTTCTCTGACATCTGCCTGATACCGTAGTAAAAATAGCTGAGAGAGTCAGCTTGACTTCCGAATATGTCGCTATTAGACCGCGACTTCTTAACGCTCAACATCAGGTCTTTTATCTCTCCCCGGGTTTGAGGGGTTCGAGGAATGACCTCGCCAGAAGGGCCAACTTTAAAAAGATAATTGACCCAGGATGTGGTGTGGGGAGCGTTTCCTTCTGAGCTATCCTCCTTTTTTATAGCCATCTGATGACAAGCACTATGATGGCATAGCAACTCCTGGTACACCGCAACAAAACCTGGGAGTCATCGGTTCAGGTCCTCGAACTCCTCGTTCGACGGGGTGTACACCTCGAAAGGCTCGTTCCCCCACGGAAGCTTGGAGACAGTATACATCTCATGGAGAGCAAGCTCCAACTCTCCTCCGGGTGCAAAGAACGTCCTCGTTCGCCGATTATACATATCCAAGAGCGCCATGAACAATGGTTTATTGATAGGAAGCCCGTGACAGGTGCCCGGAATGGCATGATAGAGTCCCACCTCCCGCAGGAATGTCCCGTAGGTCTGCAGAACCCAAGTGGTCAAGTGGGCCCACGTAGAAGTGGGGTTTCTCCAGTTCAGCAATGCCAGTCTGCCAACGGGATAAGATTTTTTGCGAGCGAGCCGATTCAGAAATGTATCAGCTTGAGTGAATGTGAAGTTGGGACCATATACGTTCATGAAAGAACCTGGGGCCAGGCCCATCATGTACCGGAGGACGGAATCCTTACCCGCGTACGCTGACCTAATGTTCGGGTTATAATGGATGTCGCCCATCAACATCCCTGATTGGGTAGGAGTTAAGTTACACACCATCTTCCTTTCCAACAATACCATATTGAACCACGACAGAGGATAATGATGCTCCATGAGAGGAATATGGATCGCCATCCCATCCAAAGTAAAATCCCAGTTCTCAGAGATCTCTAATACTCGGGGATTCTTTATGATTAAAGCGTCTCCGAAGAGGAATGAGGGCTTCAGGTATGATCCATCCAACTTCCCAGAATTCATCATGGTACGGAGATAAAGGAGGGTCTGATTCTCGATGGCGTTCAACCTCTCCGAAGGCTCATTAGCAGGAAATTGATTCAGCACGTACTTAACTAAGTCATCAAGACGCACGCCCAAGGCAAACTGATTTGAGCCCACTAGGAGTTCCACCGCAGGATTTACTGGCAAATTCACTGAAGAAGAGATGAAAGAAATAAGATTAGAAGATAGTCAAAAACAAAAGAGCGTTTGAAAGATCACTTGAGTCTATGCGGCTCGGGTCGTCACAGCCTTATGCGGCTCAGAACCAGATGAGTCCATGCAGTTCTGTTCATCATAGCCTTATGCGGCTCCGAGTCAGATGAGTCCATACAAATCAAGTTCAGATGAGCTTATGAAGCTTCTGCGGTTTGGGTTCGGAAGGGCCTATGCGGTTCAAGGTTCACATGGACTCAACAGACAAACCTAGGAGCTGATGCGGCTCAGATTCATGTGAGACTATGCGGTTCAAAGTCCACGCAGACTCATGCGGCCCTGAACAGACAGATACGGCTACAAGCAGATGAGCTTATGCGGTTCAAAAGTGAACTACGCTCATGCGGCTCAAACTGAAAATATATATGCGGTTCAGATCGAGTATGACAAGCCCATGCGATCTCCTAGGCGAAGTGCTTATGCGGTCATATCAACGAACCTTGCACATGCGGCTTGTGCATAAATTATGCAGCAGAGCCATTGCAGTTAGGGTTCTAGAGCAACGCCCTTACCAGCGATAGGTGGATGAACGTCGAGATAAACAGAGTGAACAGTGGCCGGCGGAGGAGTGGCCACGTTCGTCGCCACAGTCGCCGCAGAAGCGACCGCCTTGCCCTTCGCAGCCTTCGACGCAGCAGCCTTCTTGGGAGCCATAGGTGCTTGGGCGAGAAAGGAGTTAGAAAGATCGAAGAGAGCAAAGGAGATTCCCTAGAACAAAAGTGTTCCTATTTATAGACAAAGAAGGAACGCCTCGATCTGCGTACAATATGATGACCGACTCTTCGGTCATCGAGGCAAAACGACTGAATAACAGCCTGACTCTTGGGATCCTGGCCCAAGAAAGCGGCTCTTAAAATCTGCAGCAAATCAAGAGCATTAAATGCAGAAGATTCACAGAAGATTTGCACACGTGGCAGGAAGACGTGGCAAGAAGCTCATGCGGCCAAAACAGCCCATGCGGCTCATAGAGTTATGCGGATTGAGGTAATCATGCGGCTGGTCAAATCCATACGGCTAGGACAAAATATATCCCTGCGGCTCTGGCATAATCATGCTTCTTATTCAAAGTATTTCAATTTTGTAAATTGAAAACTTTGAAGGGGGTCTTGTAGAAGCATGAAAAAGAAGAGAAAAATGATCCATACGGCCAAGGGGCCACATGCGGCTCAAGAGTCCCATGCGGCTCAAACACAGAGTGGACTCCATACGGCCAGCAGAGGGAAGCCACATGTCTTTTTAGAATGACTGTACCCAGCGTCATTCAAACGCAATTAATGCTCTGACGGCTGACAATTAATGCTCTGACGGCTGACAGCTGACAGCTGATATCCCTGACGAAAAGTAGTCATGATGACTGACATAAGAGCAACATCTTCCTAGGAAACTGGAGAAAATCTTCACAAACTTCGAGGCTAGTTTATGCGGCCAGACTAGATGAGTTCATGCGGCCAGTACAGAGAAACCTATACGGTACAATCATGAAGGTCCCCCATGCGGCTCGGTCATGAAAGAAATCCATGCGGCTCGGCCATGAAGACTCTCATACAGCTCGGCCATGAAGACCCCCATGCGGCTCGGTCATGAACATATTCATGCGGCTCGGTCATGACAACCTTCATGCGGTTCGAGTATAGAGACTATTCATGTGGCTCGGTCATAAAATCTTTCATGCGGCTCAGTCATGACGACCTTCATGCGGCCCAAATATGAACGCTCCTCATGCGGCTCAACAATTATGACAGGACACGTGTCCTAAAGATAATCAAATTTTGGGTCAGATCCCAATGATTTGGGACACGTGGCAAGAGAATGAGTTGCGGATATCAGCAAATCATCATGATGGGGATTTATTGCAATCAATATTAATGACTGACATAATTTGGCATAATCCTCATTAATGGCCCAAATCCTTCACGCTCAAGATTAATGGTCCAGATTGATCATTTACCAGGCCGCCGCCACTTTGAGAATGGGCAATCATTACAAACCCTACTGATGCCCCCACTATTATAAATAGCAGGGTGCCATTCCCTTGCAAGAGATACATACACAGAGAGATATACGCACATACAGAGAGGCGCTCCCCCAATAATCAGAGAGAAAAATCCACAGAGATCAATCCAGAGAGAGAGAAGCCAGAAGAGCAATACGAGGAGAGCAAGAAGAGCATTTCTTCATCAATGCCAACCATCTCGTCACAGGAGCCAAAGCTACATCCGATCGTCCAAGGAGTAAGGCAGAGCTGCCGTCGCTTTCCCGAGCCTCTATCGTCACCCCCCAGAATCAAAAATAAATAATTGTACTTAGATTGATGTACCTAAGTTTTCGTCGCTAGGCTTTCTTTGTACAAACGAGTTTGTAACGTAAAGTAAAAGTCCAGTCCTCCCATAAAACTGTTCTGCTCTTTTATATTTCATGGCAAACAATCTTATATAGTAGTAGATGATGTTTTAGTATTACATTATGTGAGTTCATCTTGATTCTGTTACGTTCTTCAGATACTAGATATGATAAGAACATATACTACACCATATGTACAGAACATATATGATTCACACTAATGTATGCTAGAATGAATCTTGGGTTGTGTTCTGAGCCATCCGTTCTGATCAAGCATCTTCCTTCTCCTCTCCTCCACCATGGCTCTGAACCCATCTGCTCCTTCCTACTTCCCTTCTTCTTATTTGACTCTCTCAGCCACATATGATATCCAGCTCAAGTGTAGAGTCGGAGGAGAAGAAGTGGGCAGGAAGAGGAGGGGGAAGCAGCACAGCCGGCGGCATAAATTTTGGGTTGTGTTCTGAGCCATTCGTTTCCATACTTGGCAATTAAACATGTGAAATAGAACTGATTATGTTTAGTTTGTCTTACGATACAGATTTTTACATCCAAATTGAAATGGATCGTTACTTCGTTGATAGTACATGGATGTACTAGCGGATCAACCTCCTGGACCGTAGGTACTTATAAGTATTGACCGTATCGGATTAGTATCAATCTATCATTTTGGTATGGACCGTATCGGTTGGTATTGGTCTTAGCGAATTGGTATCGTCTTATCCGATATGTATCGGCCGTATAGCTAGGATTCATATTGTCCTTATCGATTTGGTATCGGTCATATCCGATAGGTATCGGCCGTGTTGGATTATTATATACCATTTCGGATTAGTATCATGGAAGGTTTAGTAACAACTGTACTTGGATTTCTCTCTTCTAGAGCTAGATTACCATTGCAAGAGAGTCACGAGAGCGTAGCTGGCCAGTTACAGAACATACATACTTCCTTTTCAATCTCGCTTTTCCTGATAGAAAAGGAAGCATGTATGTTACTGTAACTGGCCAATCACGATCTGGTGATTCTCTTGCAATGGTATTCTAGCTCGAGAAGAGAGAAATCCAAGTACAGTTGTTACTAAATCTTCCACGATACTAATCCGAAATAGTCTATACTAATCCAACACGGCTAGGGGTGAGCATTATTCGGTTTTGGACCGAAAATCGAACCGAATAAGAGATTCGATTCGGTTTTAAAAAAATTCGGTTCGGTTTCGGTTTTGAAAATACTAAATTTTCTTATTCGGTTTCGGTTTCGGTTATGGGTTTCGGTCCAAAACCGAAAACCGAATAAGAAAATTTAGTTACAATATATATATATTTTATAAGAAAATTTAGTTACAATATATATATATATATATATATATATATATATATATATATATATATATATACACACTAAATATATATATATATATATATATATATATATATATATGTATATACAATAGGTATATACTATAGGTATATACTAAATATATATATGTATATATATATATATTAACAAAAAAATCGCAAATAAACCAAAAAACCGAGTAAACCGAATAAACTGAACCGATTTAATTTGGTTCGGTCTAATTCGGTTATGGTCCAATTCGGTTCGGTTTCGGATTTGCTTATTCGATTTCGGTCGAATTCGGTTTTCGCTTATTCGGTTCGGTTGGAACCGAATAAACCGAATACTCACCCCTAAACACGGCCGATACCTATCGGATATGACCGATACCAAATCGATAAGGCCAATATGAATCCTAGCTATTCGGTCGATACATGTACATATCGGATATAGGACGATACCAATTTGTTAAGGCCAATACCAATATGATACGTCCTATACCAAACCGATAGACCGATACTAATCTGATACACTAGATACTAAGTACATCCGGCCTATACCAGCGGATCCACCAATTACTGCACGATAGGCCCAACGACTCCAGTTACATCCAGTTATTGGTGAGTACATGATTACATAGTAATTCTGTTAGTCTTGTGATACAGATTTTTACTCTCTCATGCTACCAACGTCACAACTTTTCCAGTGCTGCTCCCTCTAATGATGATGAACGCAAAAAACCAACGTCACAACTTTTATAATTTGAGTAAATTTCTTTACCCTATATAAAAATTTCTGTTGTCAGAAAGATGGCTCCTAGGACTCGTCGAGGTGGTGCTGCTAGTCGAGGAAGGGGTCGAGGCAAGAAACCCTTGGAGGTCGACACGGAGGAAGCCTCCGTCGTCAAACAAGAGCCGGTGACTGTTAAGGAGGAGGTGTTACCAAAGGTCGAGGTCAAGGAAGAACCGATGACCATCAGGGAAGAGATTGCTCCCAAACTTGAAGTTAAGGAGGAGCCACCGTCAGAGAGTAGTAGCATCGGGACCGACCCTCCTGTCCCTACAGAAGACCTCAACCAGATTGAGCCTTCGTATGTAAAGTGGCTGATAGAATGGTACATGTCTCAACGCAACTATGATCCCTGGCTGTGAGGATTCATCGTCTGACTTGTGGTCTTTGTTGAGGCCAAAGTCGATTTTCCTATGTGTTTTGGAATATTTGTGGGAATTTTGGAATATTTGTGGGAATTTTGGAATATTTGTGCTATGATCGAATTATAACGATGGATATTAGGTTACTCTTCAGGATAATTGATGTCTATTTTATATTAATTTGGTTTGGTCTATATGATTCTTGGATAATTGGTGTGCATTAAATTCATATGTGCATATTTGGTCTATGTGATTCTTGGATAATTGGTGTGCATTATATATTTGGTCTATGTGATTGTTGGATAATTGGTGTGCATTATATATTGGTTTGGTTTATGTATATTTTTGCGAACAGGGAAAGCTCTGTAATTTTTTTTCAAAATATTCTCAGTTAGCGACGGACTAGTGACCGTTGCACGACGGATATTACCAGTTTTCGACTACTGTTCGACGACAAATCCGTCGCTAACTGGAGATTTGAAAATGTTTCCAGGTAGCGACGGGTGGTCGACGGAATATCCGTCGGCACAGTTCTGATGGTATATAGTTCGACGAAATAGCGACGACTGTTCCGTCGCCCTTGTTCTGAAAATACCAAGAATTTCCAGAACATGGTTGACGGCTAATCCGTCCGTATTCCATCGCTAAACCGTCTTTTGTTAGCGACAGTTGTCGACGAAATAGCGACGACGCATCCGTCGCCATGGTGCTGGAAATGCCTACCTCTTCCAGAACCTGGTCGACAGATTTTCCGTCAGCAAACCGTCGCTAATCCGTCCTTTGTTATCGACGGCGGTCGACGAATTAGCGACGGAACGATACACTCTGATACGCTATTACGACGGTTTACCGACGGAACTTTACGTCGCTATTGTCTTAACAGTCAAGTATTTAATACTTGAAATGGACGACAGTCCGTCGGAACGCAGTCGCTTATGCTTCGTATTGTGAAGTCTAAATGCCGTCGCTAGTCCGTCGCTTCACGACTACGTAGCGACGGACCGTTATTAGCGACGAGCTGATTGCCGACAGATTTTTTGGCCAAAACCCGTCAGTGATCGGTCGCTAATAGAAATTCCCGTCGGACTGGCGACGGATCTGGCCGTCGCTAAATCAACAAATTTTGGTAGTGATAATAAACAAAGAACTGATAATAATAGAGATATCAACAGTAAACTGAGTACGATGAAACCATTCAAGTAGCCAGGTCACAACCCTTAAACCAAACAAGGATCGGGGTTGTAACCCTTCACCTGAATAGAAATCCGTCTCAAATACTATTAGTACAGTGAAGACAATAAACGAAGAAAGGACACAGAACTGCTCCGGGAGCCAGGTTATAATCCTTAAACCAAACAAGGACCGGGGTTGTAACCCTTCGCCTGAACAGAACTGGACCCCTGATCTTTATTGCTAAGGCCAGCATAAGTAATCATGTTATTAAAATAAGGTAAAACATGACGAGCATGACATGGGGTTACAATAAGACAATAAACGAAGAGAGGACACAGAACTGCTCCGGGAGCCAGGTTATAACCCTTAAACCAAATAAGGACCGGGGTTGTAATCCTTCGCCTGAACAGAACTGGACCCCCGATTGTTATTGTTAAGGCAAGCATCAATAATCATGTCATGTCACAGTCTTGCACAGGATCAGGATAAGACTAAGCTGGAATAAACTCCATCCAATCAATCACGGCCAATCAAGAGTACGGCTTGATACTTTTAACTAACTAGGGTTATCACAGGCCTAGTTACTAGCAAGATGCAATGAGATTATCCCAACAGCCATAAGCCCTGCAGACCATCCGGTTATCCAGGTCGAATGTTCTTTTATGAAGGGTGCACCACATAACTGTGTGCTGGGAATGTGCCCTACTCGTCGGTAGGCACAAGTCCACTTAATGCGCCCAGATAACGGAATTGCCTGTAGCTGGGAATCTCTTCATGACTACTGAATCATTCTAGTTTATTAGCCTTAGTCAATTTTTGTAGGTATCCCTGATCGTGGTACTCAGGAATTCCTATCCTAGACATGATGCAAGACAGTACTGGTTTATTTGTACAAACATAATCGCCCACCGTGTCCAGGTCATTCATACTTGTCATGTCAGGCTAGCTGTCGTAACCGTATATCGAGATATATCATGTCAGTTTACTTGTTAAGAGTGCGCCACGGCGGGCCACTAACGTGTTCCTGGAATCATATCAGCGTTTACATGATATAAGCATAAATGCGACATTTCAATTTAATAATATTAGTAATAATAATAATAAAAAACCAGAGCTATAAAAGGCCATGCGACTAGGAGAAACTAGGCATATGCGGCTGGGGGTGAAGGATCTCATGCGGCTGGAATGGCAGGGCTCATGCGGCTGGGAAGGGACGATCCCATGCGGCTGAGATGAAAGATCTTATGCGGCTCGCAGGGAGCAAGGCTTTATGCGGCTGAAGATGAAAGGCCCCATACGGCTCAGGGGAGATGAGTATATGCGGCTCTGGGTGACTGGGCATATACGGCTAGAAAAGGAGCAGTATCATGCGGCTAGGAAGTATTGTGGGCCTATGCGGCTCAAAGCGCCGAGCACATGCGGCTGAATCAATAAGTATATGCGGCTGGGATAGCCTTGGTCTTATGCGGCTGAGAAGAGTCGGGGCTTATGCGGTCAGCGAAAGAAACATCTCATGCAGCTGGGAATTGTCAAAGCCTTATTCGGCTAAAAGTGACCAGTTCATATGTGGCTAGATTCAAAGGGAGTCATATGCGGGTGGGTACACTTCATGCGACTGAGAACAGAAGTTTACGCGGCTGCATTGTCATACGGTTGGAAAAGCTTGCCGCATGAAGTTTCATGCGGTCAAGTGCTCCATGCGGCTGAGAGACTGTGCTTCTTCTCCACTGGTCCGGAAGGAAGAACCATAAAGTCCATGGTTTCAAGGCTCATAAACCCTTCATCTGAAGTCGGAATTCGAACTTCTATAGGTCAAAATGAGGTAGAATCGAATGCTCTACAACATGAAACCATCAAAACTTGGAAATAACAATGCTAAGTTGATCAAAACCCAAGAAATTTGAAAATACTATAAGCCTAGATCTACACAAATTTAACCATGGAAATTGAAAATGTCAAGCACTAAAGAGTCTTAGAATATTGCAAGGAAGAAAATGGAACAATAAATCTTGAGTTCCTCCATGAAGCAAGATGCACTTGCCTAAGCTCTCTCTCTCTCTCTCTCATGGTGGTTGAAGAAGTAATGGTAGAGAAGAAGAAGTAAATGAAGAGAAAGAATGAGGGAATGGGTTAATAAAGGATGATGGTGGTGGTAGGTAAGAGGGTTCACCTTTGGTTCATGATGAACCAAAGCAAACCAAGCCAAGCCGAACCAACCCAAGAATAAACCAATCAATGAAATGCTAGAATAAATCAAGCAGGAAGATATGCAATACGGGTCAAATTATGTATACGTATACCAAGATACGCAATACGAACCACACGCATTACAGAAGCGTAGAGTGGTTCATATTCATCCACTATGATAGGTTCAGGAGTTTGAACATAGTTCAAACGGTCAAAGACAGACCGCTTGGGTGACTGACAGCAGCATTTTATGATAACTTCATAGTGGTGATTGCAATGATGTTCTTACTGTTGGACCACTACTGGACGGGATGGCTTTGCAACATTTCGCTTCTGTATCAAAAGTTCACGGAGATCACTAACAGGACGAGAAGAAGTTGTAGAAATGTAGTCCTTGACGATATTCGGAACATGATTCATGTTCTTGAGGTGTCCCGTACCTTGAGTGTACAAAGACGTGCTAAGCTGATTAGCATAAGTCTCAGAATTTTTTACCTCAGAATTCTTCCTTTGGCGCAAGTTAGCAACTGGTGCAGGTTGCGCTTGATACATTTTGTGTTTTCCCGAGGTTGACCCTAATTGACACCTGATGATATAGGTACACAAGTCTGATAGGGGTGCTACTTGTGCATCTATCTGAGATACTAGTTATTTCCTTTGTCGAAATCTTAAGATATGTAGGGTCGGTAGATCCTGTCCTGACCTCTTTGGAGTAGGCATAATACCCTTTTGCGTGAAAAGTTTATTCTAAATAGTACCCCTCTTTCTGACAGAGATTTGGTTGTCTCTGTTAAGGATAGTAGGATTTCTATTTGAATCCACTTTTGTGTTGATAGGCGCAAAGGCACAACCAGCAGTACTTTCTATCCAGTCAGCAATTCGAGCAGAATGAGGAAAAGCCAAAGAGCATTTTCCTTGATTTAGTGATTTTTCAGTAAGTTTCTGACTTGATGACGAAGAGGGAACCACTAAATAGTATTTTTCTTTACGTTGCGGCAATGCAGAAATATGCACAAATTGCGCCAGAGCAGGAGCAGGCACAAGTTGTACCAGGAAAGAAAAGGTCAAAAGGCACTTTCCTTTGTTTTGTCCAGGAGAGGTACTGGACATATTTTTCTTCGAGTTCAGAACTGGAGGAGCAGAGGGAGTAGCCAAAAGGCTCTTTCTCTTAGGTTGTGCCAAGGCAAAAATGTGCACAAGTTGTGCCACAGCAGGAACAGGCACAGGTTGCGCCAGGAAAGAAAAGGCCAAAGGGCGCTTTTCTTTATTTTGGACAACAGTGTATCGAGACGAAGTCTCCTTCGATTTCAGAATCGGAAAAGTGGAGGGGTTAGACAAAAGACTGTTTTCTTAGGTTGCGCCAGGGCAGTGATGGGCGCAAGTTGCGCAGAGGCAGCAGGTTGTGCCGTCGAGGACTTAGTAGTCCAGACAGAGCGCCTCTTGCTCTTAACAGTGGAAGTAGCGCGCTTGGCACCCCCAGCATTGATCATGGCCTCATAGGCCATCTGGTCTACTTGAACGACCAGGGTCTTCTGCGTCTTGTCGATCGACGCGGTATCACATTGAGTTGTCACTTTCTCATCGGAGGAGACAATCGTCCCCAACAGAGTCACTATTTTGTTTGCAAAAAATAAAAGAGATTTTGATTTCTACAAACTAAAAAAGAGTACAAAAAGTATAATTAAATTTTGGAGAAGTACAACTATAGAAATCTGATCAGAAGATGATCACTTTATCCCTTGGACGATGTGATATCGAAGACACGAGCCTCTGGAGGATGCAGTAGCACTTTTATAGGAAATTATGATCACTTGTGATCCTTTGAGACTGATTTGAAACTCCATTTATAGAGTTCTGGAAATAACTGTTTAGCAATTATTCTGGGTTACGCGAGCTTTAGGTTGCGTGCATGTTCACTTATGCGAACGGTTACACCAACTGTTGGGGACGCGTGACATCGTTTGATTGAGATACGCATGGTCGTGGGCAGTGTAGTGGGCTCGTTCAGCGAAGTTAGTGGCTTGCGTGCCACGTCACCCTGTTCTGGATACTGTTTGATCACCTTGTACGAGCTTCATCAGGTTGCACGGGAGCGCAACATAGCAACTTGCATGAGCGGTTGCACCAACTGCTGTGGACACGTGGCATCATTTGAGTGAGATGCGCATGGTCGTGAGCAATGTAGTAGACACGTTCTACGAAGTTAGTGGCTTGCGCACCATGTCATCCTGTTCTGGATATTGTTTGATCACCTTGCACGAGCTTCATCAGGTTGTACGGGGGCGCAATGTAGCAACTTGCGCTTGGGTTCAACCTCGTGCAACCTGACACGTTGAGCAAACTGCTAGCTGACTAAATCTTCTCGAACGTCGTATTTGTGCAGAATTCGAACAGATTTTTCTTGATAGACGTGCTGTCAGTTGTCAGGTAATGATGATGTTGTTATAGTCTTTCGAGGAAACTGCCATGTGTCTTTTGCACAACCTGAGGTTGGCACAACCTGAGATGGGCGCAACCTGATGTGGCGCAACTTGATATAGGCGCAACCTGATATGGCGTAACATGATATGCCGCAACCTATTGATATTATGCTTTTTGATAAGATGACTTCGGGGTGAGTAGCATAGCTTAATTTTTAGCCTTTACACACAACATTGCCAATTTTTCGAAACCAATTTCATATTCGTGTTCTAGACGAGTCCACTTTCATTTCGGCATATCATGCCCCACTTGAACATGTTTTCTTGTATTTTTTTTGTACAAGTTTTGGGTCAAAATGGTTATTTTTTTGCTCTCTGTCGTAAAGTCGTCGTATTTTCTAATTGGAATTGGAGACCTAAACTCGATCCAAACTTTTTGACCCAATATATGATTTTAACATATTTTTAGTCTACTACATACATGTCAATAGTGTCTCACTCAATTGAGTTCCATGGGCTACTTATATTCAAATGGCAGACAAGTCCCATTTATAGACTTTTGGAGTCTATTTCGGTTCGATAAATTGTATCAATCCAAAACTAGTCCAACAGGCATTGGTATAGCCTAATTTAGGTTGCCCTAACCTAATGAATTCATTTTAGATTAATTTTTATCCATTAATATGCAGCCAATATTGATTGGATTCAATATGCAAAGCATCCAATATTCACTTTCCTATTTTGGAAATCCACTCAATCTTTTAGATATACACCTATTTAAATTTTTGATTGGGCCACCAAAATCTTACAAAATTCCACTAAACCAAATCCTCTTATATATATAAGAATATATATATATATATATATATATATATATATATATATATATATATATATATATATATATATATAACCCTAACCCTTATGCATGTTTGCTCGGCCACAAACCCCTATGCCTAACCAAAAATAGAGCGGCCCCTATAACCCTAACCTGACACCACAATCCATCACATTCCTTTGCACCCCTTTTCGACCTCAGTTTGCCGCGCCACCACCTTCATGACGACCCTAAGAGAACGCTCTTCAACCCTATCAAGTCCTGGAGGAGTCTCGTCTACTTGTTTGGTCGTTTAAGGTCGAACTTAAAGGTTATTTCCAACCGTAATAAAAATTCTAAAGCTAGGTTTGACATCTTTGCACATGGATTTCATCTACTTTCATTAATCTTTTTAACGCAAAACTAATTATATGCATACCTGTCCTCTTCCATCTCTAAGAGTCACCTCACGTGGATTCACTCCGTTTGTCCGTAGCGCTCGTTGAATGAAAGTTGGTCCAGTCTGAACATATTTCGGTGTGCGATTGATCTCGACTACTTACGGAGCCTTTCAACATCAACAAAATATTAGTAATGATCCTAACATCTTATTCTATCATCCTAGTATGCTCATTTGTGATCTCGTTAAGTTTTTCATATATTTGTGCGTCTGTTTCCGTGGTACAAATTATTGAACCTAGAAATATAATCTAAACTTCGTGGTATTATTCCATGGAGCGTATCATGAACTCTTTGATATAAAATCTTTTTTTTCCAATATTTTTTAATTTATTTTATAATTTAAATGTATTAAATTTCTAATTATTTTTTGTTCCTATCGGATTGACATGTTGGCTAAGTTGTGCTACTATATTTGTATAGTAGTTAGATACATGATTTCTTGTATATGTGATAGTTAAATATTATTTTTAAATATTTTAAATAAATACTCTAGGAATGAAATGTTATTTTTATTAAAATATTATTTTATCATGGTAACAAGATACTATATATGTAGTAGATATGGTTATGTATATGGTTATGTACTAGTCTAGTTAGAATATGATTAGTTGGTATTATATATGGTATAGATATAACTATAGTATGTGTTATGACGTCGAAATGTCATTAATTGGTAGTTTTTATTATTTATTAGGAATTCATGACGGTGTGACCAAGGATACCGGAGTTGGACCTTTATACGCACATTTGGAGACTATAAACAAGTGTACATTGCCGATGTTTTAGTAAATTTATTTCTTTCCTTTTATTATTGTACATTTATTTTCTTGTTCATATACATTTTGGACGTAGGATTAGTTGATATATTGTATTCGAGTACCGATGTCAACATATCGATAACGGGTATCGACACTAGGCATATCGATATCGGGTATCGAGATGATTCATGATACGGAGTCATACATGAGTGTTCGTGGTTTGGACTCTGTGACATGAAACTAGATTGATACTTGTACTTGAGACTTGTGAGACTTGACTTAACTCAGCTTGCTCGTACTAGACATGGGGTAGAAAAAACATTACCGACATATCAGGTTATTTTATTGCTTGAACTCGTTACCATATTTGGGACTTGATTGTTATATTATTGTTTGGCATTATCTCTGTAGCAGAGCACTGGTGTTATTTTATTTCTTGCGCAAGATACCACAACACGGTGCCTTGGGTGTTTGCCTAGCTACTGAGGAGCTTGTGACCCTCAGTGGCCAGAACCTGATATTAGGAACGTGTTCTCACATGCATATCATTTAGCTGGTTATGATAGTTACCCTTTAGCAGTTGTATTTTTACTGTTATATTGGCATGTTATTTCTTGTACCTTGCTATGTTCTTTGAGAACCTAGTGATCTCTCCAGGTAGTTGGATATGCAGAAATAGATTGCTGACCATGGAGGTATTGCTATTTTTGATTCAAATATTTACATGATTTTATATTTTATTCATTACTTGTATTCTGCTCTTTAGCCTAGTTTTATAGACCTATATTGTTCTTCAAGTCTATCCAAACATATATGTTATTCATCATGTGGATTGAGATATATGTTAGTTGATTATTTGATAGATAGATTTAGAAAACCAAGACAACTTATACATATTTAAGCTGGGCTGGAGTCCACTCGATATGTAGCTGACATGTTACGTACTCATAGTCCTACGTATTTTGGGACTGGGACGTTACAGGAGAATAACTAGAAATTGAGACTTCATGAATATATTCACCAAGAGTTACAAGTTGAAGTTTGAACATTCCTCCAGTACATAAAGCTTTTGTGATGCATGCTCTCTTGTGGACATCATTAACCGATCAACATTAATATCCATTATCAAGTTTGTATTGCACAACAGACTTCCAGAAATAAGGTTCTTTGCGATAGCCAGGTACATGCTTCACATTCTCATGCATAAACAACTATTTCGAAGTCAGCTTCAGCACCACCGTCCTGATTCCTAGTACTTCTGCTTGTGACTTGTTCTAACCTTCTAAGAAGTAGGTTCATACGTGATGAACATTTCCATCATATAACACACATGGCAGGATGTACCAGTGGCCACCCACCAGTCGATATCCATGCCAGTAGAGTCAAACTGCTCAATTATAGAAACTAGGTTAAGCTTACCTTGTTCTTTTGGCTTTGGCCATGGCTTGTACCTGCAGTCCTTCTTGAAGTAGCCCTTCTTGCCACGGTTAAAGCAAGCCCCATCATTGTTGGGCTTAGGCTTGAAAGAAGTAGACTAACTTTCAAATGGTTGGGGTCCTTCATCTTGTTGTTGTAGGTAGCCTTTTGATTCCCCTTGTAACCCCTGTATGGATCATATTTGCCTTTCGCAAACTGTTTGAATAGTTAGTCTACATTGATCTTACTTCTTGCTTCGTTCTAAATCCGAATGAAACACAAAAAATCTTCGAGGTTTATTTACGTCTTCTTGTAGCACATATTGGTAAACAACCGATCCCATATGGTAGAGAATTTTGAGATAATAACTCCTACCATAAACTTGTCCACTAGAGGCATAGCCTCCTCCTCTAGCTTCTGTTGCAGCTTCATAAGTTCTTTGACTTGTGGCAACAGTCTTTTCGTCTCCAAACTCCATTTTCATGAATTTGTTGATGATGTACACTTTGGACATATTTTTACCGTCCTTGTACTATTTCTCCAAAGTTCCTAAATGTCACTTGTTGTCTACTTCTTGTTGTAGGACTCTGCCAAAGAATCCTCTAAGGAGTTGAGAATCAATAACTTGCAGAGGTTGTTGTCTTTTTTCCACTTCTGTTGACTGGTAATCACATTGGTGATGGCTTGCACATTATCTAGAATCATTGATGCTGATTCAATCAGAATGTATTCTACGTTGACGGACTGAAAATTCAGACTAATATTCCTCTTCCAATTGTTGTAATGCTCCCCGTCGAACTTCTCAAGCTTGTCAAAACTAGCGTCCAATAGACTTACACGATTTTCCAGTTTTGATTTTAAAAAGATTCTTGAATTCTTCAAAGATCACATAATCTCGCTTTGAAATTGTTATTGAAAATGAAGAAAATTTGTACAAATCTTGAACAATCTTAGACCACGAAAGTGACGATTATATAAAGTAAACTTGCAATTTCTATGCGAAAGCACAAACAAAGGATTTACCATAGAAAGACGAGCAATAAAAGTTGCTAAAAATAGCAAAGCTCTCAAACTACAACAAAGTTGCTATGAACACTAATCTTCATAAATCAGAAACAGTTGATGAACCTCCTTGCTAGGGTGATGAAGATCATTGTTGCTCAAAGCAAGATTCAACCATTTTCGTCGATCCGCTCCCATGAACCAACAAGTTCAGGAGAACTTCTGTAATGCTCATTTGTCACCTTCTTGACATTGGGCAAAATCTGGATAACGCACTCTCTTCTTGTGTTGTTATTGTTCTCCCTTTCATGTATTCTTTCTTCTCTAGTCTATGCACTAATGCAAAAGACTGAGAATATATAGGGGATCCACCCTCATAGCAGTCATAATCGCTCACTATGTACCAATGTAGACGGATAACAAGGAATTTAATCCTCATTAAGTAGACGATTACCAACAGTAACTCAAGACAACAGAGCCGAACAGGACTTCCCACTTAACCACGCAGTCGTAGAACACGCGAACTATGATTAATAGCGCTGAACGCACAAATCCGCGAAATGTGTCATCTCTATGCCCAAACGAAGTGCAAAATATGCCATCTAAGCGTCACTTTGCGTCATGTCCGTGCCAGAGTCTAACCCTAAATCCAAAGAGATTTTCTAGAAAATAGTGACAAAAAACAATTATTTCTTGTGGAATTGATCATTGCCCACTAAAAACTCTCTCCATTGTACCAACCACATGAGCTATCGCATCCCATGTGTACATGTCAATAAATGATAACTCAGAAATGCATACACTTGAAATTTGTTACATCAAAAAAATGTTGGGACCGGATCATTAGTAACCAATTTTAAATACAACCCTGGTCAAACCAATGAATTTAGATCCTCTCCTCTAGAGAATTCGTATTAGAAAGAACTCTAAAGCAATCTTAACCACCGATACGGTTAGATTTGCTTTGTATAAAAAAAAATCCAAACTGCCCCTAAATTCATTTTGTCAATGAGAAAATAAAAACAAATAAACCAAAGATGCTCCTTTGAGCTAATGTTTGGATAATGTACATGTAATCCTGATGCTGTCTTCAAAGGCCATATTAAATTGTACTATTTCTACAATTCTACTACAAAAACTCAAATAAGAACTCAAAATAATAACTTACAATATATATGTTACACGTGAATTTCACTAACATTAAAAGTGTAGTTATTTTATGCTTCAGTCCTTGCAAAAAAAATAAAAAAAAAAAAATAAAAAAAAAAATTTCAAGGTATCAGACGCACATAATCCAACTGTTGTTCATGGCCGAGTTCTAAAAAAATAAGAACTCATGAGTTCCTCTGGGATTTTTGCTATTTCTATGTGCACTTTGTCGGGTCAACAAATTCTTACAGAAATAAGTTACTGTTTCGACAAGAATCCAGTAAAAAAAAAAAAGCCTTTGCAGCAACAAAGAAGCAAGGGGCATCCACAAGATGTTCATCTCATTCCAGAAAATATATTTCATTTGAGTGTACTAAATATTCATACATATATGTCAATCATCAAGCTGTGAAGTTCTTCTCTCAATGGTACAATAACAGAATCTGAAGATTAACTTCTTCCCTTGAAATGTGTTTGAAAAAAAAGTCCCTCCGCAAAAATGGATATAATCTTGATTGTTGTAGTATACATTAAAAATGAAAACTAACCCATACACTATAAATAATAATGATCAGTGAACATGGATGCCTACTCCCTCTATTGATCAAAATTAAGAGCCTGAACAAAAAGACTAAGGCAGCACATGCATGCATCTATCAGCACACTATGCGCACCGCACCACTCTCTGACGAGATAAACTTGGGCTTTCTATTCACCTGCTCCAGGCACTGGATGATGTCTCCAACCTGGAAGTCATCGTAATCCTGAATGACGAGCCCACAATCATTACCTTTTCCGACGGCCTCCACATCCTGTTTTTCTCGTTTCAGCGATGCGCATGAACCTTCAAACACAACCTCACCACTCCTCATCAGCCTCATTGTCGAGGACCTGGTAAAGCGGCCATCAAGAATCCGACACCCAGCAATCTTCACGTCTGGGCCCTTCGATTTGCTTCGGCCCTTGAGTTCAAAAATGTTCAGAACCTCCGCCTCACCAGCAACCTGAGTCTCAAAAGTCCCGGGAGCCTTTTCTACAATCACGCTGCCCATTTCCTCCAAGAGATGGTAGATAACCCGATGGGTACATATCTGGAGAGATGGGGGCATTGGTTTAAGCACATTTTCTTGTGTATATGATGCAAATTGAGAATTATATAAAATTCTATAAGCCAGTTCAATTTTAATTCTGAATTGGTTGCAGGCAATAATTTTCTTATGGGAGATCAAGTAAACAGTGTTATCCATGATATAGAAGATATCTAATAGTTGCCATATATTTCAGGAAAACAGTATAAATTGAACGAGCCAAGCCGTGTGCAGGAGTTTAACATCCTAACTAAGATTATGAAAAAAGAAAAGACATCTAATAGTGCATTCTTTCTTCACAATGCTGCTGCTAGTAGTAATGGCCTGATGACATATTTCAAGTTTTCAACACTCGATCATCAGATAAAAGAGATTGGTGTATTGACACTTTCTGCTGCTAACTACAGAGAGAGAGAGAGAGAGAGAGAGAGAGAGAGAGAGAGAGAGAGAGAGATGGGGTCCTTTACAAGATGGATTAGAATGAAGACATGAACACCTGATGTCCTGTATCTCCAAACAATCGATAAGATCTAGTATGCACTATAACTGACTCAAGATGCACATTCATGCAGAGAGAAGTGGAGACATGTAGAAACAAGAAAGATATATTACTCTAGCAAAGAACTGTTCTACATTGAAACACGCCCAAAAGAACTGTGGATAGCTGAGATGAAAAGTGTTGAGATGGATGAGTGGTAATACATATTACATATAAAGACAGGATAAGAAATGAGTGCACCCACGGAAATCGGAGGTGGTGACAATTGAGGATGAAGACGTGTGAGACGGTGAGAGCATCACCCAAGATGGTTCGAACATGTGCAAAGAAGAGCAACAGGTGCACCACTTAGATTAAGAGGATGGTAGGATCTTTATTGAAGGAGATGCTTGAACTAGGGTTAGACCTGAACGAGTTACTAATCATAGAGGAGATAACCCATGAGTATCATTCTGCAATGTTAATGTCATTCGGCATTGTTAATGCGGACATTTTGGATCAGGGCAAGATAAAGGCTTTGGTGCTGTAGTATCATTCTGCATTGTTAATGTCAACATTTCAGTTTATTAGTACAGTAACTCAAATCAATTAAATCTATTGAGAATGAATTTATCTTAATTAATCTGGGTGTATGTAACCAAATAGAGTAATACTGGTTCAGCCTAAAACAAGGGTGATTCAGTATTGCCAGGAATAAGCTGGGTCCTCGTCATCAGGATCAACATACCAATATTAAATCTAAGACCTATGATTATTCTTAGGATAAGATAAAAGTTATAATCGTAGAGGTAAAATGCCTATTTCATAATTATGTAGAGCAAATGCCAGGCATAGATAAGTGTATTTAGTAAATTGTCGGCCTATAACCGTTAACAATGTGAAGTTAACATTGTGAAGAAGAATGGAGACATGAAAAAAAAAAACATATTTTCTTGTTTTAATCGATGTTCTAAAAAATCGGCCGAGGGGGCCGCCTAGGCGCTAGGCGGGCATGCCCCATCCAGAATTCTGCCGGAATCGGGCTTAGGTCGCATTCTACACACACAAAAAAAAAAAACTCTCGGATCCATTTTTTTTTCTTCCAGATTTGTGTGTGTGTGTGTGTGTGTGTGGAGGGGGGAGGGGAAAGGGGGGTGGGGGGGAGATTTGGGGGGTTGCCATCGCCTACATCTAGGCGGCGGGTGCCCGTCCGACTAGCGCGTTCACAGCTTGGTTTTAATCAATCTAGAGTGATTAGACCCTTAATGCAAGCAAGCATTTCACTTTTATTCATATCATCTTAAAAGTATTCGTCTCCTTGTGAGAAACTAGAGGTGGAGCCAACTGATGACAAAATGAAAGAATTGACTTAGATGGTTTGGACATGTGCAACATAGACCAATTGATGATCTTGTAAGGAGGAGCGATAATAAATATTAGTTAATGGAGCTGATAGGAGTAGAGGTAGGCCTAAACGAACATAGTTTGAAGTGTTAAAGAATGATATAGATTTTGTTACTGTTACAGAGGATAAGTCCCTTAAAAGTTGAATGGAAGAAGATGATTTAAACGGCCGACACCAAAAATTGAGATAATGGCTTTGTTGTTGTTGTATCTTAAAAGAATTGAGATAATGGCTTTGTTGTTGTTGTGTGTTAAAAGAATAAGTGTCCAATCCAAACCATCACACTATCAAACTTCTAACTCTAACCGGCGTTAAAATTTTGTACATGTCAATGTAAATTTTTAAGTATTCTAATGCATAATACAGATCACGATCAGCATAGAATACAACATTTAAAATGTTTGTTTCATTTATGCAAACTTTAATTTGCAAATACATAACATACTTCCTTATTTTGATAAAACTTCATCCTTAGGATATCTTAGTCTTCCTTCAGTGAATATGTCAGCATAAGCTGATTAGTACGAACAACGATCGGACCACCTGAGGCCTAACACCCACCCCGAGTTTTTAGGTTCCCTTTATAGTCTTTTATTTTCCTATTATTTACCTTGGGTTTCTTAAGAAATAAACAACTAAATGGGGCCCATTTGGTAAATTGATGGCATTACTTGGAGGTCATGAGTTCAGATCTCACTAGCATAGAATACAACATTTAAAATGTTTGTTTCATTTATGCAAACTTTAATTTGCACAATGCAAATACATAACATACTTCCTTATTTTGATAAAACTTCATCCTTAGGATATCTTAGTCTTTCTTCAGTGGATATGTCAGCATAAGCGAATTAGTATGAACAACGGTCAGCCCACCTGAGACCTAACACCCACCCCGAGTTTTTAGGTTCCCTTTATAGTTTTTTATTTTCCTATTATTTACCTTGGGTTTCTTAAGAAATAAACAACTAAATGGAGCCCATTTGGTAAATTGATGGCATTACTTGGAGGTCATGAGTTCAAATCTCACTAGTTATGCAGTTATATTTCTTTTTTTATTAGTGCCCACTTAAATTTTAACTTTTTTTGAACCCCTCCCTTTTTTCTCCCCCCTCCCCCTCTTATCCAATTTTTGGGGTCAATTGTTTGAATCCTCTTCTTCCATTCGGCTTTGCTTAAGGATCATGTCGTCTGTAATGCCAACAAGATCCATATCATTTTTTAACACTTCAAATCATGTAGTCTAGGCCTACCTCTAGTCTAGCGGCTCCATTATCCTCTTTACAAGAGCATATGGGTCTACGTTATACATGTCTAAACCACATGAGTCAATTTTCCTCATATTGTCAACAAATTGCTTCATCTCTAACTTTCCATGGATATACTCATCATTTAATGCATTGCAACTCATCCATCTTAGCATTTCCATTTCAGCTACACTAAATTTATGAACATGTTCCTTCATTGCCTAACATTCCATCCATAAAGCACGGTTTATCTTATAGAAATCTTTCCTTTCACTTTCAGAAGTATCTGCGATCACAAAGTACTCAAGAATTACTACTTCACTTCAACCATCATAGTTTAATTATATGCATGACATCCTTCTCAATCTTACCATAATGATGAATGATTTATCCTAAATACCGAAAGTTGTCACTCTTAGGTATATTTTGTCCATCTATATGGACTCCCCCTCTCATTTCTACTTGACTTAATTACATTCATATACTTTGTATTCGCTCTACTAATCCTAAATCCTCAACCCAAGAAATAAAAAATAAAAATTGTCCCCGCCATCGAGTACAAGCCACTTGGACAAAGTATGAAAGGCATAGCATGATGGTCTATATTGATAACAACACTAGCTAAAGATTTCCAAAATGACAATAAAAGCAATAGACCTGATTACCTTAATGTTAGCATGCTCAGCTGCCTGACTAAGTGCAGTTGGTGGGCTGCGTATGTTAAAGCCAACTATGCACGCACCACAAGCTTTGGCTAAATCAATATCAGACTGAGATATGGTCCCAACACCAACATGAATTATATTTACAAAAACCTGTCAACAACAACTGAAGCATATCAATTGCAAGAATGACAAGTGAATTCATCTATAAGAGCATATAAAGGCCTGAAAAATAATACACATAAAATTCATTCTTACCAAGTGAATGATCTTAAATTCTTAAATACATGAATTATGAAGCTTATTTATGTAGAAGAATATATAATGCAATATTAGATAAGGATGCATCAAACTCACTTATTAGGGAGCATTATTCTGATTCTTGTGAGCTTAAATTGCTTCAGTTTTTTTGCCTTGATGTTGTGTTTCTTGTGATCTTGAAATTTTAAATATTTGAGAGGATCTTTTGCATATTGTACTTTGATTTGTCCATGTTGTTTTGTGTACTTGCCTGTCTCAAGTTACTTTAACATCTCAGATAACCTTTGCCAATTAGTAGCCCCGGGTTGAGGGACTTCAATCAGTGGGTTAATGTTTAATAAGAAGGCTCAACAAACCAACCCCAAGGATTAAGAGACTTTTAGCCCCTTTCAACATACCTTAACCTGCCACTCTCCTAGACTACCTGACAACCAGGTTTCTTTCTGGCATGAAGCTGACCATTTAACCCTTCTCCCCTTACCAAATAAAAAAAGAGGTTAACCCCTCCCAAACCCATATCAAGACACCAACAAGCGCACAATGGTTTACTTAACATTGCTTCGGAGTTTGGAGAGTTAAGCCCCTTAATGGTTCGTCTATTAACCAGGGAATGTGGCAAAAAACCTGCCTTTAACTATCAGCAGGATTCATAGTTGTGTCATGTTTTGGGATCTTATTGAAGTCCCTTCTAATGTTGCTTAAAGTATGTAGTGCCCCGTCCCAACATCATGTCTCGTTCCTCGTTTGCGACACGGAGAACACGGTTAAGAAACAACGTCGCTATCGATTAGTCGGGACCGATTGAATCAAGATCATTTCCTCGTTATCAATCGACTTCTTCAGAATCAAGTCTCATATTCAGCAGGTTACGTTTCGAGAAAAGACTCTGCGGCTGAGTCAGGAGAGGCCTCTCGCTGCTCTGTTTTTCATGCCGCACTAGCTTCTTTGACTTTGATTTTATGAATACGTTTTCGTGAATGTTTTCGATGGATTTCATTGCTTGCGTTCTTTGAACTTCACACTTCATATCGAACTCAGTAGAGAAGGGTAGAGTGCTGATTCGTTGCTTATGCGATTTCAGGTGATCGCGCAGGCGCCATCTAGAGCAAAGACCTTCCTCTCGCCTCAAATCAATCAAGGTGAGTGGCTTGACCCTTCTCCCTCGTAACCCTCGTGTTCAAATCAATCGATCACACCAATATAAGCAAAATGTTAGATGAAGATGCAAGGACATGAACGCTTATTTTCAATGAACTGTTGCACGATTTCTTACATACACTTGCTATAGAACTGCTATATCATGAAACAGTTACATGCTTATGTTATTATTGCCATAGAACTATGTTAACCAAAGATTGAATCAAAGAAACAATTGTTGCAACGATAAGACGGAACACGAAAAAAATGGTAGAGTTTCTTATGTTAGACCATACTTGAGTAATTAGTTTAGTCTCGCACGATCATAGACAACTTGTGCACAAGGTTTCGTTTCCTCGAACGACAACTTGGGGCCACGGGACCGATTCAACCTAGGAGGAAACATGATAGCTGTGCTTAATACTAGCACAAATTATTCGGGAGCTTTCAGCGGGGCTCGCTGCTCACGCTGAAACGGTCCCCGCCTAAACCAAGCTAAAGTCTGGGATGGGGCTTGTGATGTCAGTGACTTTCACGTATACACACTGTGTTTGTAAATGATAACAATTGACAGGAAAGAACATAATAAGTTTATACTGCAACAGTACGATCTGTCGTGTGTAAGTTCTAGTGTAGTTTATGTTATTATGCCTATCAAAATGTTTACATGCAATTCACTAGGATGGCTAGGAAGATCACTAAATATATTGCATGCTTCACATAATTTCTTGAACAAATGAGAGCGTAGAACTTAATTAGTCACTTATCAGTACACGGCAATGTACTGATCATCGCTCTCCACATGTACTACGAACCAGGAAGGACGTGCCAACTAACTGAAGACGACGCTCGTGTATTTTGAAGCATCGCCAGTGTGCCGAAGGCTTGAATCAACTTTTCTAATCAACTTTTCTGAAGACTCTACATCGATCCAATGGAAATGGCTCAACTCTCCCATATCCAAAGCGTTTTGTATGTTTTGGTTGTATAAAGGGAATGTAATGTATGAAACGACTATCTCATCAGAGTTCATGTTTGAGTTAGTTTGTAAGCCCACGCGGCAACCCATGTAATTGAGTCATATAATATGATGTTCATTATCAATAAACCAAAAGTTTCCTTCTATACAAGTGTTCAAATTCTATGTGTAGTCTTTTGTTGTTGTGTTTCGGATAATCTTATGACACTGCCTTGTGCGAGCGCAACCTAGGTTCGCACGGCATCGCGTCCGGAGGACGACTATCGATTCTATGGAATTGGGGCGTGACAAAGTATACAAGGTCTGGGGCTGTTATGGAGGGGTTTAGAAGGGTATTTGATGGTTTTGATGATCAGTTGTCATGCTGGAACAACATTATTGGATCAGATTTTCGGAGTATAAAATAGCAATCAACAATGTGTTGCAGAGGAGAAGAGGGAAAGGAAGAAGGTAGGTAGGAAGATTTCACCCCTTTCTTGAAGGTTTCACTACCAAGAACTGGAATTCACACCCTATCTTGCAAAATATAAGCAACCATGGAGAATTCCCGTAAGAAATTGAATCCCCTCTTATCAAATGATCATGCTAACAAAAGAAAGGTTTAGGTCCTCTATATAATCTCTCAACCAAATACTAGATACGAAATTGAACTACAATATAACACAGAGACAAATAACAGGGTTATGTTATCATGTTATGCTTTAACTCTGAATACCTCCTCGTGAGCATACCCCATCTCGATCCTGGACCAATGAAAATGCAGTAAAAGTTAAGTGTAATCAGGGATAATTCTGATACCATGAGATGATTTAATAAGTGAAAACTTAATACTGTTAGTCCCTTCACAGTACCACCATATCTCAACGCAATTTAAACAAGCAGTCCTATGTGCGACATGGCATCATGAAGAGAAAATGAGATCTAATCTAATACATTAGGCATCTTTACAGATTAAAGAAGACCTAATACAGAAAAACTAGAAGTATCTTGGTACGTAAATTTTTAAAAAGATAATAAAAAAGGCAGGCACTCGTAAAATGTGCAGATATTATGAGTTTTCAGAGTTGATACAAACCTGGGGACTATTTAGGCTTCTCAATGCATCTGTAACTGCTTGAACAGTACCCTGCACATCAGCTTTAACTATAATAGGTAATTCAACCCTTTTAGGTAATTCAGCCCCTTCAGCATCCTCTTCTGTAGTGTCTTCGATCCTGTCTTCATTAACCTTCAGAAGCCTATCTTTCTCCAATTTATTTTTCCTCCCATTGCTAAGCATCCTTGCTCTCTCCTCAGAACCCACGACCACAATATCATCCCCAGCCATGGGAAGGCCTCTAAGTCCTTCAATCTCAACTGGTGTTGCAGGTGTTGCTGATTCAGTTACCTTCCCTGACATATCTCTAATAGCCCTAATGCGCCCCCACTCTGCTCCAACAACAACGTAATTACCAGAAGCTAAGGTCCCTGACTTCACTATTGCAGTAGCCAAAGGTCCCCGACCCCTGTCAAGCCTAGCTTCAACAACATACGCTTGGGCAGGTCCATCAATCCTGGCCTTCAGGTCCATCATCTCAGCCTGAAGTAGCAAAGCTTCCTCTAACTTATCCAAACCAATTTTGCTTGTAGCAGACACTTCAACGACCTGGACATCCCCTCCCAAATCCTCCAAAAGTAATCCCTCAGAACCAAGCTGAATCCTCACTCTCTCAGGATCAGCTGACGGTTTGTCGCATTTATTTATAGCTACTACAATAGGAACTTTTGCTGCCTTAGCATGTGACATAGCTTCCATTGTTTGAGGCATCACACCATCATCTGCTGCCACCACAAGAACAACAATGTCTGTAACAGCAGCACCTCTAGCACGCATCGCACTGAATGCAGCATGCCCAGGGGTGTCAAGAAATGTGATTGCGGATCCCGATGGCATCTCAACAACAAAGGCACCCAAGTGCTGGGTAATACCACCAGCTTCCTTGGCAGCAACAGAAGTTTGTCGCAAAGCATCTAACAGGGAAGTTTTACCATGATCAACATGGCCCATCACTGTCACAACAGATGGTCGTGGTTGAAGCAAACCACCCTCACTAGAATGCAGCCTTCTAATATTGACCCCTACTTCCTGCACAAAAAAGGATAATATAATACATAAATATACATGTCCCAGATTTGGAAGTTTTTCAAAACATTTTGATGATATTAAACATTTCAGTACTGTCATGCAAACTACAGGTTTAAGAGGAACTTATAAAATCTAACCAATGTTTGATTATTCTTCAGTTTCACACGACATTGCACAAACAAAGGGCTATTGAATTAATACGAACATCAAACTAGAGAGCAGTAAACTATTCAACAACAGACTGGCTCTTGTCTAAGACTATAATTTCAAGCTGTGAAGAAAGGGATTTTGCAACACAGAAAAGATATGGGCAAACCGAACTTATACTGGAAGAAAGTATTCCGTTTTATTAACTAGTGAAGGTTATAACATTGTCCCACAAACATTAAAAGAAAATGTCAAGATGCTATAAATGAGGTTTACCATGGCAACCAGCTCAGCAATATCAATGCTCAAGGGGTCAAACTCTGAATCAACTTTCTCGCCAACATTTATAAGTATCTCTTGCAGATCACCAATGCTTGCACCCGTTCGCTTAGCAAGCTCACTGGTTGTCATGCCTTCAAAAATTTCAACAGTTTTGTCAGGAGAGGATTTCACAGGTTTCCGTTTTGGAGGTACATATGGTGTGTCAACAGGAGGCGTGGTCCTTTTTTCTATTTTAACACGTCGTTCCTTTTTAGGAGGTCTTGAGCCATGTGCGTCCTCATTCCTTTTCCTTGCCAAAAGACCAGAACTTGCATGAAACATCCTACACAAAAAAGTATATTAATATCACTCTCAATAGACCCACAGTCAGGCATAATAAAAATTGGAGAACACAAAATAAGGTGGAAAGCGGAAACTATGATTTTCCAAGACATGAAGCATGCTAGTATGAAAAAATCTCATGGAACAGATAGCACCAGCTTAGAAACTTAAAAGGAAAAAAAATCAAGTATCATTTGGTAAACACTCTAACTGCAGTTGTAGACACATGATTAAGGAATCAATTGGGGGCGGGCTAATATCAGAATAACTGCAACAATAATAACATTAAAGAAGGTAACCCTTGAATAACCATGCTTAAGGTTGTGCTTGGTTCCATGGGAACTAAGGAAGAAGGAAACTAAGCCTTGATATTGCTTTATCTTTAGGTATTGAAATAGGTGGAGAAAAAACATATGGTAGGATGCAAGCAGCAACTTTCTCATTAAAATTTTACACGCTTTGAAGGCAGTGAATCTAAATTGCTTGTAATTTTATTTCATAATCTCCCATGTTTCACAATGTGTTCGCATTTTGTGAATGCAACAATGCCATGTAATTAAATTCAGAATAAATATTGTTGAGAATAAAAGAAATATCAAAAACTCATACAGTTGAACTTGAAGCAGTCACTTTAAGAGTAGCAGAAAGAAAATTTACAGGAATGGGTGTGAAATAGAGAAGTCTATCGACAATGGTGTTAAAGAAGCTATTTTTGAGGTAACAGACACGAAACAACATGAGTTTGAGAGATAAAGTCCAAAGGACTATTCCTCGCTTCAATATTTCATTCAGAAACCATGCATGAATATTTGCTCCTCATAACTCCACATGCAATCAACAAGATCCTAAGTGAATTCAATATAATTTGAAAACAAAGGAATTCTAGATTTGGTATGAGGACCAGATATCTGGCCCTCTATGGGAAGATGATCTGGCCAAGCTCTCGGTCTAGTAGTATGCAAAGTGATTGTAAACAGAATTCTGGTAACAGAGGACAATAATTCCAGTGCATTCTAAACTGGCTATAGCAACTAGTTGTTGGCCTATTGAGTTTGAAACTCTACAAATAAGAGAAGATTCTTTGCATTAATCATACAAGTGATCCATTCAAAATTCATTCATTCCATTGAGCTAAGGGTGTGTTCACATTCATTCTAAAGAGAGTTCTAACGCCTGCTGGCCTGGTTTGGGATTGCTGCTGCTTTTCAAAAAGTGGAAGCAGAAGCACCTTTTGACAACCACCTCTCAACTGCTTTCAAAAGCTGCCACAAATTGAACTGGATTACCAAAAGTTTTTTATAAGCAGCTGTTACCAAACAGCTTCGGGACTGCTGTTCAAAAATATAAGCAAAAGCAGCCAAGATAAGCAAATCCCAAACCGAGCCTAAGAATGACTCATTAGCCCTACATTACAAGAGATAATAAGTGTATTTTGCATATTTTGTTGCAAAGTTCCAAGATCGACCTCTTAATCCTCTGGTTTGGTTGAGAAGTTGTGCATTCCTCTTGGCTTTAGAGGAAGAGTTGCTCTCTTGTGGTCAAGGGAGCCGCTGAGGCTTCAGCAAGTAATGCTCCACTGTGGAGGTCTTCAGGTATAAGTTTCTGAGTGGTGAATGAGAAGTACATCTTCGGGAAAATGCTCGGGAGTCGTGGCTTCATAAGGAGTACTGATGGTTCCACCGGCTTTGGTGTAAAAGTTTCATGGGCTTGTGGCATGGTGCGAAGCTCAAATGTAAGCACGCTTGGAGGAGGCTTGGTGTCTGGACTAGGCCTACGGTAGCAAGATCCAGGAAAAGTCCCCTGCCTCTTGTTTATTGATATTTACTACTTATTAATGGTAGATTAGTTATTCTATTTTATGAATCACTAAAATTAGATATCAACCCTATCTAGTATTCATCCCCCCTAAGGTTGCATCTTGCCTGTCAAGGTTACTTTCGAAAATTGTTGTCTAATACAATGTTACCAACTATACAACAAATTGACTAATTGAGCCCTCATTATTCGTAAACAATTAATTTATTTGGCTACATCACCCGGTAACTGAAAAAGAACATCACCAATTAAAATGATATGATAATGAGGTCAAGTATATCCTTGTACAACTTTATCTTAGTGTAGTATTCTTCGCATGTATAAACAGTTAACAATTGACAAAATATATTCCTTCACTATTTAAAGTTAAAAAGATAAGATCTTAACCTCAAAATAAAATTTCTTTACCTTACTTTTCCAGTGTTTATATTGCCAATTCTTTCTAATATAATGGTTTTAATTCATCGAAATAGTACACTTGCGCATAACAATTAGAATAAAATTGTTACATTGAAGGAGTCCTATTTGTGCGTTGAGGTAGGTAGGATGCAAATTTAAGCTGCCTTCGGTCTATTTGAGGCCGTATCCGTAACTTTTCTTGTAGAGCTCTTCTCACTGCATAATAGGAGCACAATAACAACCTAGACAAGAAAACAATCTGCTAATAATCTAGATAATAAAATAAGGCTTTCTTAGCATCTGCTTCGACTTTCTGATCATTTGTGATTCCTGAACCCTTGTTCGCTGCAAGTGTGTTAGCTAGTTTAGCTTATTAAACTTTCTTCACTCAAGTTGTTATTCAATATTTATGAATATTACTTCCTTTGTTCCACTCTCTTAATTCAGTTATTTCCTGATATAGTTTCACCAATCAGCCTGAGCTTCCTAATGTCCACATGCCCTTATGAATGTCCAACACCACTTCTCTCAGTTGATTCTCATGCATTAGATAGGCATCCATTAAGCAAGAATGAAAAGAACTAGCACAAAAACCATTGCCCCAGTTAAGGGATAACTTTCAGCATCAAACTTTATTTTCCATCTTCTAACGAACTATATCTCACATCGGGTTTAGACATCTGAAGTGATGGCAATTTGGAGACATAACAACACCCATAAAACCCAATTTTGTTGGAGTTCCACCTTGTTTGAAGCTCAGAAATATCCTTCTAGGCAGTTAGTTATTGACTTTACTTTTCCGGTGTCCATCATCAACAACAATAAAACCTTTGTCTAAAAAAATTCTCAAAACTCCAATACACCTAGTTGATTAGACTTAAGAAAATTTGGTCGCTATTGTCACAAGCATACGATTCATGGGGAATAAAGAAGTATATTGAGCTGGATGTGTGTTTGGTCTTCCCAATCCAAGAGGCAGAAGCAGGAAAAGGAAGAACTTCGCACACGCGCACACACATACATATATAATACACAAATCAAACCTTATTTTGCTCGTATCTTAAATGAATAAAAAGTAAAATTGTAGAGAAAAGGGAAAAGTTTCAGGTAGTAGTCACTGGAAACTTCACAAAAATGGTTTAGTTTGTAGATACCAACACGAAGATCATCGAATCTTTAGCGGCTCCATTTACTATTATTAAGAACAAAGAAGTTTTGGATATGGATTGTTAGTTTCTGTAGAATAAAATGTAATTTATGCATAAGCCACACAGTTAAGTGACCTTTCTTTTGTTTTGTTCTTCTTTGGAGAACAGAAAGATAAAACCCTACAACGATGCATGTGTATCGACCGTGCCTATCAAGTTTAAGTAACCACAATCTGTACGGCCAGAAGAGACAAAGATAAGCTGGATTCAGGGTTGTATTGTCCAATTTGGCTTTGTTACTTTCCGAATATAGGAAGATAGCACCCGACAAACGGCTGATACTTGGCCTAAAACTGACCGGGAGATGCTGAAATTGGCCCAAAAAAGGTTGATAATATTTCAAAAAAGCCAAATATTGGCTGGACCTGCCCAACACATCTAAAATTGGCTGAATAAGATTTGCCAAAATTGGTAAGATTGGCCGAATATATATATATATATATATATATATATATATATATATATATATATATATATATGGAAAAAGGGTAAATTTTATTCCAAAATCAGACGATGCTCATACAACATACAGACGGATGGTCGCCCACCCGTCAGTCGACCATTTCTTTTACATCAAACTCCAAATTATGGAGGATACCAACCGGAGGGGTGATAAGCCCCTCGAATATGCGCCGATTCCTCTCCCGCCAAACATACCAAACAGCAGCTGCCAGCCGAATCCTAACAGTCTTGAACCAGACCAAGCCTCTCCCTCTGCAATCTCGAATACCCGTGATGATTGCACCAATCGACCTGCCAGAAATACCACCACCCAGCATACTGTTCTGCTCAGACCATATAGACCATGAAACTCCACAGTCAAAAAATAGATGAGACATCGATTCATCCTCCAAATCACAGAGAGCACACTTCGGATTAGGGACCTGGATCCCAAAAGAGATGAGTCTGTCCCTAGTCAGCAGACGACCAAGGAGCAGGCGATACATACATAGCTGCATTTTTTTTGCCAGATCCTTGCACCAAATGAAGTCATAATCACCAATTGGGGGATTGGCACGACGCATAAGGTTGTAGCCACTCTGGAAGGAGAACTCCCCCGAGGCAGTACCTCCAGTCACGCCAGGCGGATCCCAGATCCAAATATCCTCAGGCTGGGATGGATCAATCTCAATCCCGCGAATAATCTAACCAAGTCCCTCAGTATGATGGTAGGTCTCCGGAATCCAAGCTCCATTCCTGATGATGTGCTGACAAGACAGACCTCTGCCCACCTCCCTGTGATCTCGATCGCCCATAATGTCCACCAGAGACTGGTGCTCTATCCAAGGATCCAGCCATAGGTCAGTTCCAGCCCCATCACACATGATCCTCCTGACAGCCGATTGAAGAACAGCTTTGTGTCTCAGAATTTGTTTGAAGGTCACAAAATAGTTGTTGTCTATACCACACCTCAAGAAGTTGTCATTCCTCACATAGCGAGACTGCATCCACTCCGCCCAGAGGGATCTCCCTTTGATGAACCGCCATGCCAGTTTCAGAGCCGAGGCTTCCCTGATAGCCAACAGATGAAGAAGACCCACACCTCCCTCCTTCTTTGGCCGACAGAGCTGTTCCCAAGAAATCGCCCGAAGGCCCCCCTCCAGATGAAATCGGCACAGATCCTTTCAACTTTCCTAATGGTAGCCATGGGTATCAAAATAGACTGCATCCAGAACTGGGCCAGGACAGAGATAACCGATCGGACTAACTCGATACGCCCCCCAAAAGATAACCCGGCAGCTTGCCATATATATATATATATATATATATATATATATATATATATATATATATATATATATATATATAATTGTTTGGCTTAAAGTTCATCTTCATGCCTTGCAAAGACATTTCAAGCCCATCTACAGTCAGTTGCCGATTAAAGGTATGAAATTGTCTCATGTTATAATCTCAAATAAATCATTCAGTTGTTCAGCAAAACCAACATATAGCTACATAAATAGTTTATGATATTATATTAAACTACATTGCTTAGGCTTGGTTTGAGATTGTTGTTACTTTTCAAAAAGTGGCTGCAAAAGCACCTTTCGACAGCAACCTCCCAACTGCTTTTAAAAGCTGCGCCAAAATTGAACTGACTTTCAAAAAAAAATCATAAGCAGATGTTACCAAACGTCTTTTGAGACTGTTTTTCAGAGAAAATAAACAGCAGCAGCCAAAATGAGCAACCCCATACCCAGTCTTATATTATAAACTTTTCCTGGAGTACAAACCGATACTCAGTTAAGAAACCATGGAAACTGTCGATATTGACACTAGAAGATCTGGTCTAGTAGTGATACTAAGTTTTAACCTTGACTACAGGCCTACAAAACTTTGAAGTTTTTAACCTTGATAGGGGCTTACATAACTTTTAGTTTTTAACCTTGAATAGAAACGTACATAACTTTTGCTTGAAAAAAAAAAAAAAAAAAAAAAAAAAAAAAAACAAGGGCAAGAGTATCACAAGGATGAAAGGTAACAAACCTGATAGTCTGCATACTATTTGAAGCTCTAGAACTGATACTTCTAGATACATCAATAAAACAGAAACCTGCAATGACAAGCGACAAGCATTTAAGAAGGATTCGTATTAATGTATTATGATATAATGCACGCAATCTTAAACAATTTTGCGTTTGCAAAAATATTAATTAGAGTGTTACAGGAATATACAAGGGAGCGTTCGGAGGTGAATATAGATCATGGGCTGCAGGAATATATATAAAAAACGTTCAGAAATATAATATCTGTAGTCTCACAGTTACTAAAACAAATTTATCATGTTATATCTGACCTATAAGGTTTCACTCATTCACTACAATACTACATATATTACAAGGGATTTAGTGAAAAGTGCTAGCATATATGTTATAGATGAATTTACTAACATAAGAGGTGAATTTCCATCAGAACCCAACACCAAATTTAAACACAAGTATATGGATGCATTGGTATTCTAAACATTATCCTAGTATTTGTACAAGTGCCAATATTGTGATCATAATGAAGAGAGGGGTGATTCCTGGACGAACTAGGCAAGAGGCTGTGATGGTTTGGTTGTACAGTCGAGCCTAGTTCGGCTTTGACCAAGTTACTGTTATGAATTTATCAGATGAAATATGAGAGTTTTGAGACTTGTCTAAGGAATTCGATTGACACTGTGATCTTCTCTTTGTAAGTGCATCATCTATAAGACAAGGACAATCTGGAAACAGCTGCAGTATCCATGCCGTGTCAATTTGGAGACATGACACTGACAGTCAAAAATACACTAAGGAACACCAAAGTCAATGTCGTGTCCAAGTCCCATGTCAGTATCTCACCGTATTTGTCATTAATATAGGAAATTATTGAGCTTTATATTAATTGCTTGGATATTGTATAGTATAGTAAATGCCAAATAGCGAGAATCCATGTAACCATAACCAAATCTAAATGAAACAATAAAGCCAGTGAAAGGGCACTCCAAAAATGGATATCTCCATTCACATTGTGCCGGGGGACATATTCGACACGTCACAGACAGTACAAAATACATTAGTACACACCAAAACAGGGCCGTGTCCATGTCGATGTGTCTGGGTCAAGTCGTGCCGTATCCATGTCCCTGCAGCATAGATTCTCCATAATTGTTCCACAATAACTGCAAAATTCAGTCTGATGTTGATGATGCTCTCTACCGGAACTAAACCGGAAACATCACGAGCTACGTTGCACATACACGACTATGGCACCGCACAATACGAACAAAGCCAAATATTTGTCGTCTCCTAGAGTATCTAGGAGTGTCTGTGTCGTGTCCGGTACGTGTCCGTGTCAAGAATCGACGAGACGTAAGAGGACGAAGAGCTGACCTTTGCGTAAACTCGAATCGACTGGAGACCTACAGTTGAGATGAGCAAATAGATGGCTTTAGAGGGGGGGAGGGATTGTGAGAAAAAGGAAAAGGAAAAAAAAAATAGGGAAGAAAACAGTGAAACCCTAATTTGAACCTGGAGGTGACGTGAGGAGCGGCGGAGCGGGAGGATAAGGAGGCGGCTATCTTCGCCGCCGCCGCCGCTTTGCGGACGGAGGATGGCCGGAGAGCCCAGCTGGCGGCGCCGGCCATTAATGGAGACCGGTGGAGCTTTTCTCTCTTCAACCCAACAAGTACCGACCACATCCTATATTAATCGTTATTGGATCCGGTTCGAGTTTGGATACTAGCTCATAACCCGATAGCATCATTTTAGACTTGTGTGGCATCTGGAACAGGGGTCACCTTAAATAGTAAAATAATTTATTCATTTTACGATCTTGCCCTCCTCTCTTATTTTCCTCTCACGTCGCCATAGAGCAAAGATTATTATTGAGGAGGGACAACCGTCATAAAATTTCAATTGTCTGCAGTTTCTTGGCTGATACAATACCCAAGATCGGGTGGGCCAAGGTCAATCTCATGAACGGCTAATACTCATGTTTAGAGCATCTCCAACCCTATTGTGAGTTAAAAAAAGAAAAAAAAAAAGGAGAAATTTATGAAATGTCCAAAAAATAAAAAAGTTTTATGAAAAATCTACCGCACAATAACATTTCGTCGCGTGTCCAGAATTAGCAAAAAATATATAAAGAGGGTTCCAAATGACCTTTTTGTCCTTCCTTCTAATTTATTGAAAACACCCACGAAACTACTTTTAAAAAAAACGTTTCGATACTTCATCTTCTTTCATACGCTGCTCACTTTCGAATCTAGGTTTTCTCCTCAAAAATCTTCAAAAACTCGTCGAAAAATTTCGGAAAGACCGAGACAAACGGCAAAAGTGCTAAAACGGAGGTCCAAACATCATTTTTTTTACGATTTTAAAATTTCGTAAGACCGACTAATAAAAAAATGTTAATCTCAGGCTCCTCGAAAATACGCTCATTTTGCGACAAATCGGACCTCGTTTCGACCTCCCAGTCAAAAGTTATGGCCCTCCAAAGTTTCAACTGACCATAAAATGCAGAGAATGGCCATTCTCCGTGTTAGAACACGAAGATTGTTAATTTCGCATGAGGGTGGCCATTCTCCGTATTAGTAACACGGAGAATGGCATTCTCCGTCTTAATTTACACGGAGAATGACCATTCTCTGTGTTAGTAACACGGAGAATGGCATTCTCCGTCTTAATTTACACGGAGAATGACCATTCTCCTTCTTAATTTACACGGAGAATGACCATTCTCCGTGCTAAATTACACGGAGAATAGCCATTCTCCGTCTTAATTTAAACGGAGAATGGCCATTCTCCGTGTAATTTAAGACGGAGAATGGTCATTCTAGTGTTAAAACGTAGAAGAATGGCCATTCTCCGTGTTAGAAACATGGAGGATGCAATTCTTCGTGTAAATTAGCACGGAGAATGCCATTCTCCGTGTTATTTACACGGAGAATAGCATTCTCCGTGTTAATTTACGCAGAGAATGGCCATTCCCAGTGTTAAAACGTAGGAGAATGACCATTTTTTGTGTCATTTAACACGGAGAACGGCCATTCTCCGTGCTAAATTACACGAAGAATGGCTATTCTCCGTGCTAAATGACACGGAGAATGATCATTCAAATGTTAAAACACATGAGAATGGCATTCTTCGTGTTAATTTACACGGAGAATGACATTCTCCTTGTTAAAATGTAGGAGAATGACTATTCTTCGTGTTATATCGACGGAGAATAGTTGACAGAAACCTAATTTTTATTTTTTTTGTTTTGTGGAAAGAAATTTGACATGAATAAAGATTCAAGAGTTTTCGTTCTTCTTTCAAAACGATGCTAACTCTTATGGAAAAGCAGAAGAAGATATTATCTCCATAATTGACCTAATTGTCGGAAAAGAAGAAGAAGAAGAAGAAGAAGAAGATGAGCGATGATCGGTGTTCGACTGGAAAAAAAAAAGCACGGTGAACTACGAACGATCTTTGCGATCTCTGCTGAAGATGAGAGCAATGGAATTCAGATCTCTCGTGAAGAAGAAGACGAGAATCGCAATCCAAATATGAGTTTGTGCGGAGGGGTAGTTATGGTATTAATTTTGTAAATACAGAGCATCTAAATTAAATCTTAGAATAGTTAACGTGGAAATATATAATTCTGGGCATTTCATAAAACCCATCATATGGGTGAATTTTTCATAAAAAGCAACCCCGAAATTAGGTTTCTCAACAATTTTCAGTTTAAAAAAAAATGGTTGCCACATAGGAATGACAAGCTTTTATTTCAAAATTCATTCTCCAATACAAATATAAAATAATAGCGTCTCCAACCCTATTGTAAGTTTAGAAAAAATGGTTGGCACATAGGAATGAAAAGCTTTCATTCTAAAAAAATTTCTCCAATGCAAATGTAAAAAAACATGACGTTGACATGGCAAGGATATGGCAAGGACAATGTGAAGTTGGTTGTCTAAATCTAGGCAATGCACTTCACAATGACTTTGTCTCCACATCATCAATTATGAATAAAAATATTTATTAAAAATGAAGAAATTGATGAGTTATCTTGGAAGTTGAAAAAATATTTTTTATTGTCTCCTCAATACTTTTGCATTGGAGAGAGTTTTCTATCTCATTGTATTTTCAGATATAGTTTTGCCACATAAACAAGACATTGTCTTGTGGCTTATGCCACATAGGAGCTACCTAAGGCTCACATCACTTAACAAGACAATAGGGTTGGAGATGCTCTAAATCATGAAGTTGACATGGCAATGACATGACAAGGACAATGTGAAGTTGGTTGTCTAGATCTAGACAATGCACTTCACAATGACTTTGTATCCACATCATCAATTATGAATATAAATATTTATAAAAAAATGAAGAAGTGGAAGAGTTGTTTTGGAAGTTGGAAAAAATATTTTTTATTGTCTTCTGAATACTTTTGTATTAGAGAACACTTTTTTATCTCATTGTCTTGTGTGAATATCATCTTACCACATAGGAAAGACATTGTCTTGTGCCTCATGCCACATAGGAATCACAACACAAAATAAGACAATAGGGTTGGAGATGCTCTTAGTAATGTACTAATGTTTTGTAGCTAGTATCTGACTTGCATGATTATTTATTAATGAACGAGTTGGATTTCTAGAATACTTGTTCCGATGGAAGTTTTGTGTTCGGGTGCAGTTTGTAGAAAAAACCTCCTAGACGTTGTTCGTCGGCCCTGAAAAAATGATACCTCAAAAAAAGGACCACATCTAACTTGTGCGATCTTATTGTCCAGCAGGAATATTACAGTTTGGCTGTATCTTGTTTCCGGTTGAGCGCCCAAATGGAGGGTGACAATGGAGTTGGCAATTTAGTCCCACATCGGTTATGAGGTGGGATCATGTGGTGTAGATAATTGAAATTGGTTCAGGTCTTACATGAGAATTCGCTTTTAAGGCATTGTTTGCAAAAACAAAAAGAAAATTCTCTTTCTACAAACTGAAAAAAAGTACAAAGAGTACAATTAATTTCTGGGGAAGTACAACTATAGAAATTTGATTAGAAGACGATCACTTTATCCCTTGGACGATGTAATATCGAAGACACGAGCCTCTGGAGGATGCAACAGCACTTTAGCAGGAGATTATGATCATTCCTGATGCCTTGAGACTGATTTGAAACTCTATTTATAGAGTTATTGAAATAACTATTTAGCAGTTATTCTGGGTTGCGCGCACTTCAGGTTGCACACCTCATGTTCACTTGCGCGAGCGATTGCACTAATTGCTGCAGACGCGTGGCATCGTTTGATTGAGATGCGCATGGTCGTGGGCATTATAGTGGGCACGTTCTACGAAGTTAGTGGCATGCGTGCCACGTCACCCTGCTCTGGATACTGTTCGATCACTTTGCGTGAGCTTCATTAGGTTGCACAGGGACGCAACCTAGCAACTTGCGCCTGGGTTCAACTTCGCGCACCCTGCTACATTACGCGAACTACTAGCTGTCATCTTCAACTTGCGCCTAAGTACATCTTCGCGCACCCTGACACGTTGCGCAAACTGCTAGCTATCATTAAATCTGACCAAATCTTCTCGAGCTCCGTATAGCGCGAGATTCGAACGGATTCTTCTTGATATGCGTGTTGTCAGCTGTCAGGCAATGATGATACCGTTACAGCTTCTCGAGGAAGTGCACCACGTGGCGCTCGTGCAACCTGTCTCCTGCGCAACCTGATGTTGGCACAACCTGATATTGCGCAACTTGATGTTGGCGCAACCTGATGATATGACTTCAGGGGCGGCACAGCTTGATTTTTAGCCTACAAAATCCCCTTCAAAGTTTTCGAAACTTGAAAATACTTCAAAGGTTTGAAATACTTTGAATCATGCTAGTTTTGTCTGGGTTGCGCCAGTCAACTCGAGTCCGATTCTTCAGCATAGATTGCGTAACTGTTTGGGCTATAAATAGCCGTACCCTTTGGGCCTTTCATTCTTTACACACAAAGTGATTTCTCAAAATCTTACCTTCTTCTCTTCTTCTCGAGCTTCTTCGACCACCGACGTGATTCCTCGAAACTCTGTCTCTTCTTCTTCTAGACTCAGAAGCTTCTTCGATAAACCCTGATGGCGCCCAGGAGATTCGATGTTAAGAAAGGAAAGGGCTTCGCTGAGCCTTCATCTTGCGCTTCATCATACAAAGAGCAGCGATGTGCATGTCAGTACGTTCCGCCTTCGTCACGACGAGAGACTGTCAAACCGGTCATGGAAGGTGAGCATTTTGATCATTGATCCATGCATCGATCTTATCAACCAAATCCTTTTTAGGGTTTTTGGTTTGATCTGTTCATCATGCGCCTTCTCTTTTTAGAGTTCGGTTCACCTTCTGACTCACGCCACCCTTTTTAGGGTTTGGTTGTTGTCACTCACATAGTATTCAAACTGTGTTATGTGGTGTGGCGCACCAGAGATGTTGCACTATATAGATGCGATGCAACACAGATGCTGCGCTATACAAAATGTGGCACAACACAGATGGTGCGCCATATAAAATGTGGCACAATGCAGATACTGCGCCATATAAAATGTGGTGCAACACAGATGGTGCGCCATACAAAATATGGCGCAACACAGATGCTGCGCTATACAAAATATGGCACAACACAGATACTGTGCCATATAAAATGTGGCACAACATAGATATTGTGCCATATAAAATATAGCGCAACACAGCTGTGCCATACAAGATATGGCGCAACACAGATGCTGCACTATACAAAATGTGGCACAACACAGATATTGCGACATATAAAATATGGCGCAACACAGATGTTGTGCAACATAGAAGTCTCGACGCAACCTATAATTTTTTTACATATTTGATCATTGCACTATGTAAACTCACTAACTTCTTCTCGTTTACTTCTTGCAGGGAATCGGTTGGCAAGATTCTTCAGAACTGGTATCGGTGATCTTGGATGCTATGGAGCTGAACCACTTTGACACACACATCAGAGAGCTCCGAACTTTTCATGTTTAAAAGAGCTTCCTCGAGATGGTAGGAAGGGCCTTTATTCATGAGAGTTGGATGGTGGAGACACAGAATTAGGAATCGTATCACAAAGGTGATCTAATTCCTACTTCTCACAAAGGGTCGTCTTTTCTCCACCAGTTGTATTGACAACAGCTTGTCTTTGAGTTGTTGTACTCTGTCGTTCTCTGTAACGCCCGTGGTTCGTATTGCGTATTTTGGTATACGTGTACGTATTTTGACTCATATTGCCTGTTTCATTGCATGGTTTATTTTATCATTTTATTGCTTGGTTCGGCTTGGTTCGATTTTTTCTTGTATGTGAACCAACTCTACCCCCCCACCACTAGCCCCATTTATATCACACCTACTTTTCTCTTTCCTCATAACTTAGCATTTACTCCTCCTTCTTCTTCTTCCTCCCTGGCATAGAGCTCCGCCTACCCCCTCTCCCACCGGCAAGTACATCTTGCTTCATGGAGGAACTCAAGTTTTGTTGTTCCATGTTCTTCCTCATGAGATTCTAAGACATTTTAGTACTTATCATTTTTAATTTCCATGTTTTATTTCATGTAGATCTAAGCTTGTTGCATTTTTAGATTTTTTGGGTTTTGATCTATTAAACCTTGTTAGTTTCAAGTTTTGATGGTTCCATGTTGTAGAGAATTTTTTTCTACCCCATTTCGACCTATGGAAGTCCGAATTCTAACCATAGATGAAAGAGTATGGAACTTGGAAGCAATGGCTTCATGGTTCTTCTTCTCGGAACAGTAGAGAAGAAGAACAGTGCTTGACCGCATGACCTTGTCCGACTCAGCCGCATGGCTTTTTCATGTGACAAGTCCCCTTTAGCCGCATGGCCTTAGCCACATGGCCTTCACCCGCATGACTCAAGTTAACTCCAGCCATATGAGCTTGTTCCCCCACCGCCGCATATGCCCGTTCCTCCTTTGGCCGCATGACCCTCATTTGGTCCTCTCAGCCGCATGAGCCCCTACCGCATAAGCCTACTGTCCTTAACCGCATGTGCCCTTTTCCTCCAACCGCATGAGCATGTCCCCTTCTTGCCGCATGGCTTCTTCTAGCCGAGCCGCATGGCTTTGCTCGACTTGGCTGCATAAGCCCGATCTCCCTTGGCCGCATGAGCCTGCTCCCCCTCCCGAGCCGCATGAGCCCGTCCTGCTTAGCCGCATGGCTCTTTCCATAGCCGTGCACTTCTTTTACCATGTTGAGCTATCACATTTATACTTTTGTCTCATGACTCTCTATGTAACTTGGATCCCTTGATAGAATGCTTGTACCATCTAAATTCTACATATGTCCCATGACACGATATTGACCCGTCGTGGTGCACTCTTGGCAAGTAAAATGACATTATAGTGGCCCGTCGTGGTGCACTCTTGACAAGTAAACCTGACATGATATACCTCGATATACTGTTGCGACGGCTAGCATGACATGACAAGAATGAATGGCCCGGATACCGTGGGTGATTGCGTTTGTACAAATGAACCAGTATTGTCTCACACCATATCTAGGACGAGGACCCCTGGGTACCACGGTCAGGGGTACCTACTGAAATTGACTAAGGCTAATAACTAGAATAATCCAGTAGTCATGAAGAGATTTCCCAGCTACAGACAATCCCGTTATCTGGGCGCGCAAGTGGACTTGTAGCCTGCCGACGAGTAGGGCACATTTCCAGCACACTATCATGTGTTGCACCCTTCATAAACGAATATTCGACCTGGATAACCTGGATGATCTGCAGGGCTTGTGGCTGTTGGAATATCTCATTGCATCTTGCTAGTAACTAGGCCTGTGATAATCCTAGTTAGTTAAAGTATCAAGCCGTACTTATTGCTTGGCCATGATTGATTGGATGGAGTCTAACCCAGTCTAGTCTGGTCCTGATCCTGTACAAGATTGTAACATGACCTGATTGCTTGTGCTTTACTTTATCGATAAATGGTGGAAAACCAAGTTCCGTTCAGACGAAGGATTACAACCCCGTTCTTTGTTTGGTTTAAGGGTTGTAACTCGGTTATCTGAATAGTCCTATGGTTATCTCATCGTATATCGTCGTAATTTTATGTATTACCAGTCTTTTATTGTATAATTATATTTTGTGCTAATTGCTGGTTTTAGTTCTTAAGTGAAGCCTCCTTTTGGCACTTGCTCTTTCTGGGATCTGACCCAGCTGGTTTTGTATGGCCAGATACCGGAGTAGCTCCAGAGGATCCACCTACCTTCCAGCCAGATGGTGACCACCAGGCGTAATCAAGGCAACGAGTGGGTTTCCCTTTTTTCTCCCACTTTATTGTAAAAATATTCTTTTGAGGCGTTTAGCCGACGAGCACGTGTTAGCTCGATTGCACTTTATTTACTGTCTGCCTACGGGCTGTAACATGATTGACGAATCCTAGGGTTGATCATGTATGACCAAAACTCTTGTTAGTCTTCACATTTTATATGACTAGCTTCATGATCATCCAAATATGTAATGTATGGGATGTCTTACTATTGTATATTTGATACTCTAACATCTTATAACTGCTTTTACTTGCTTGAGATTGAGACAATAGGCTTGTTCATGACCATAAGAGACTGATGGCTTGTAGTTAAACCCTCATGTATCTAGACAGCCGTGATCGTATAGCGAGGTGGATTGCACTTCAATATACGTAGCTGGCTATGTCTGCCCCTGCTCTCCAGTATTCTGGTTCTGGGGCGTTACATGGTTTAAGTGGTGGTCCATGCAGGTCTTGTGAATCAAAATATGTGAGGGTTTACCGAATAGATGTCTCAATCAGCACTTGCCCTTGATCTCTGCTCGTATCTTCTGAATCCCTGAATTCTTGACCTGATCACATGCTTGTATCTTTGATCTGTCCTGGTCCTTCCTTATTGTTCCCTGTATCGTCTTCTTCAGCGGCATTGTTCCTGGTCCTACCGATCGGCAAGACGGAGCACCTCCCGTGGGCCAGCAGCAACCTGAAGATCAGGCCCAGCATTCAGGAGTAGCCTCCAGAGTCATACCTACTGGGGGTCAAGAACCACCTGTTCAGCCAGTCCAGCCTGCAGAGCCCGATGATGGCTCTCATCAGAACATTACTAGCATCGTAAGATCGTCGGGATGATGTCCTGCACCAGGCAGTACAAGATGCTTTGAACAGAGGCGGTCATCAAGGAAACCAGGCAGCCAATAGCTTCAAACCCTCCCTTCTTCGATGGCAGCGAAGATACGATTGCCGCAGATGCTTGGCTGCAGGATACAGAAGTGATTCTAGAAGCGGCGAAGACACCCGAGAATGAGAAGGTGGCGGTAGTACGCCTACAGTTATTGGATCTTGCCCGCAGCTGGTGGACGGCACAGGCCGTTGGATTAGTGGTACCTGTTGCATGGGCAGTATTTTGTGAGAGATTTTAGACCAAGTACTTCGATGTTGTAGCTCGATATGACCTACAGACGAGGTTCACCAATCTGAAGCAGATGGACAGGACGGTCGATGGATACGTGGCCGAGTTTTCGAGACTTAGTCGGTTTGCTCCCACCTTGGTAGCGACCGAGTTCGATAGAGCCGAACGATTCCGGCAGGGACTTCATCTAGAGATTTTATTAGCAGTGGAGCAGTTTGAGCATCAGACTTTTGATGCGGTATTGAGTGCAGCCATGAGGCATGAGTATACCTCCCGAAGGATTGAGGACCGGACCGAAAATCGAAAGCGGTCTCACGGCCAGATGAATCAGTCTTCAGCACCAGCCCCGGCAGCTAGGGCTTTGACAATTGGAACCCCGAGGCGGGCGGCCAGAGTGACGTCAGTTCAGCATTCAACCCCGACGAACCCTCAGCAGCAGAAGCAGAAGCACTCTTCCGCAGTGAGATGTTCACATTGCGGGAAGCCAGGACATGTGGTGGCAAAATGTCGCAGGGCACAGGGATTATGCCTGGCTTGTGGGACAGCAGATCACAAGATAGGATCCTGCCCGAATAGGGGTAGTTCATAATCGTCCAACTTTACTAGTCCTTCGGTGAGAGGACTAGCACCAGTTCAGCAACAACAACAGTATCAGCCTCATAGGCTATTGCCGACTCAGGCACAAGCCTTCCAGCAGCAATACCTCCAGCAGTATGCACAAGCCCAAGCCCTGATTCAGAGCAGGCAGAGAGGTTTTCAGCAGAGGGGACACGCACCCAGAGGACATGGTCAGGCGATGGCGATGACCGTAGAAGAAGGATTTGCACCAGGTGAGGTAGTGGCAGGTACTATTCTCGTCAACTCCTCTCCAGCATCAGTGTTATTTGATTCTGGTGCATCGCATTCATTTATGTCTGCACGATTCGCGACACGGATAGGACTGAAGCCCGAGTCATTATCAGTAAGGCTCAATATACTTACTGGTAACGGTCTTGTGGGAGTAGATAGAGTATTTTTCTTGTGTCGGATCGTAGTTAGCGGTAGAGAGTTCCCCGCTAGATTGATAGAGTTCCCAATGGCCGATTATGAAGTGGTCTTAGGGATGGATTGGTTAAGGAACCGGTATGCTAGGATAGACTGCCATGTTGGCAGGGTTGTTTTTAGCATTCCAGGCAAGCTAGAGTTTTCCTTTTCCCGAGGCAAAGTTGAACCTTCTCTTCCAGTATTGCGGATGGCAGTGGCAGCAGTGCAGTTATCCCGAATAGTCGAGGAGTTTCCAGATGTTTTTTCAGAAGAGCTTCCAGGAATGCCGCCAGAGCGAGAGATCGAGTTTACTATCGACTTGATCCCATGGACAGCCCCAGTGTCGGAGAGAGCCTACAGGATGGTACCGTCAGAGTTGGAGATATTATACAAGATGATTGAAGAACTCAGGACCAAGGGATTCATTCGTGCAAGTGGATCGCCTTGGGGAGCCCCGATGCTTCTTATGAAAAAGAAGGATGGTACGTCCAGATTATGTGTAGATTATCGTACCTTGAACTCAATGATAATCAAGAACAGATACCCTCTCCCGAGGATATATGACTTATTTGATCAACTCAAGGGGGAAGCAGTATTCTCGAAGATTGACTTGCAGTCAGGATACCATCAGATCAGAGTCAGAGAGCAGGACATCTCGAAGACAGCTTTTAGATCTAGATATGGGCATTGAGAGTTCCTTGTTATGCCATTTGGAGCAACCAATACGCCAGCTGTATTCATGGACCTCATGAATCGCATCTTTATGCCTTACTTAGATCAGTTCGTGATTGTGTTCCTAGACGACATCCTGGTCTATAGCAAGAGTGTAGCGGAGCATGAGCAGCATCTCCTTGTGGTTCTTCAGATTCTCAAAGAGCACCATTTATATGCCAAGTTCAGTAAATACGAGTTCTGGCTCGATCGTATTTCATACTTGGGTCACATCATCACCAGAAGAGGAGTCGAAGTGGATCCCCAGAAGATCGTGGCTATTGAGACGTGGCCAGTACCTAGCACAGTCGCAGAAGTTCGTAGTTTTCTTGGCTTGGCCGGCTACTACCGGCGATTTATTTTAGACTTTGCTCGGATTTCAGCGCCATTGACCCAGTTGACCCGCAAGGATGCACAATTTGTTTGGACAGCAGAATGTCAGAATTCTTTTGAGAAGTTGAAGCGAGGCTTGATGACGACACCCATTCTCACGCTTTCAGATGGGACCGGGAGATTTTTAGTATATTGTGATGCTTCAGGCAGAGGTTTAGGATGTATTTTGATGCAGCATGGGAAGGTAATAGCTTATGCGTCACGTCAACTTCGTGATCATGAGAGGAATTACCCAACCCATGACTTGGAGTTGGCAGCAGTAGTGTTTGCACTTAAGCTTTGGAGACACTACTTGTATGGAGATAGGGTGGAGATTTTCACCGACCACAAGAGCCTGAAGTATGTTTTTACCCAGAAGGATCTTAACATGCGTCAGAGAAGGTGGCTAGAGCTACTTGTGGATTATGATATCAACTTGCAATATCATCCTGGGAAGGCCAACGTCGTTGCAAATGCATTGAGCAGGAGAGCCGGAGTTTATTTCCTCACAGCGCAGCCAGAGTTATTAACAGATCTTCAGAAGATGGGTATAGAAGTTGTCCTTCCTACCAATATGGCATTGATGGCCAGTATGTAAGTTTAGTCCACTATAGTCGAGAGGATTCGGATGGCGCAGTCAACAGATTCTAAGCTTCAGCGACTCAGAGCAGAGTGTGTAGCAGGACGAAGACCAGAATTATATATCCATAAGGACAGTACACTTCGACATGGGAGGCATCTTTGTGTATCCAGTGGAGATATCAGACAGGAAATCATGGCAGAAGCTCACAGTTCTCAGTATACCATTCATCTCGGTGGCACGAAGATGTACCGTGATATCCGTCAGCACTTTTGGTGGAATGTCATGAAGAGGGAGATAACCCGGTTTATCTCTCGATGTTTGGTTTGCCAACAAGTTAAAGCTGAGCATCAGAGACCGGCTGGACTTCTTCAGCCCTTGCCGATTCCAGAGTAGAAGTGGGAGCACATTACCATGGATTTCGTGACTGGATTACCTAGAGCCCCAGCTGGAAGAGATGCTATTTGGGTTATTATAGACAGGCTCACGAAGGTGGCTCACTTTCTCCCGTTCAGAGTTGGTCAGTCGACGGCTCAGTTAGCAGAGATGTATCTCAGGTAGATTATTAGATTTTACGATGTTCCAGTCAGTATCACCTCGGATAGAGATTCAAGATTTACGTTGCACTTTTGGCACAGTCTGCAGAAGAGTTTAGGAACTCACCTCCAGTTCAGCTCACCTTATCATTCGCAGACAGATGGTCAGTCTGAGCATACCATACGAACCTTGGAAGACATGTTGAGATCTTGTACCCTCAACTTCAGTGGTTCGTGGGAGGATCACCTGTACCTGGTGGAGTTTTCGTATAACAACAGTTTCCAAGCCAGCATCCAGATGACACCGTTCGAGGTACTGTATGGTAGGAAGTGCAGATCTCCTTTAGCTTGGGATAATATCGACGGGAGGCAAATGCTTGGTCCCGAGATGGTAAGCCGGACTATTGAGGTGGTCAGACAAGTCAGAGATCATTTTCGAGTTGTACAAGATCGCCAGCGACATTGGGTCGATTCTCATCGACGTCCCCTTGCATTTTTTGTCGGCGACCATATATTCCTCAGGATCTTGCCTACCCGTGGCGTCATTCATTTCGGCGTACGGGGAAAGCTTATTCCTAGGTATATCGGGCCATTCGACATTCTAGAGCGAGTAGGAGATGTATCTTATCGTCTCGTTCTTCCGTCGTCGTTACATGAGGTGCATGATGTCTTCCATGTATTCCAATTACGACAGTATATTCCGGATCCGAGTCTTTTTCTAGATCATTCGGAATTGGTTGTTGGTACCAACCTTTCGTATGAGGAGAGACCCGTATCCATATTGGACCGGAGAGAGAAGATACTCAAGAACAAGACTATTAGTTTAGTCCGTATTGCTTGGGGTCATCACTCTCTAGGTGAGTCAACGTGGGAGCGTGAAGATGATATCTGATTGCGATATTTTGACCTGTTTCACTCGTAAGGTATAATATCCTTCTTATGTCTTACACCCTCAGCTTCCTTGCTTGCAAGAATGATTGCTTGATTGATTGCCTAGTTATAACTTGCTTGTGATTAGTATAGCTTGTCCTTGTCTCTCTAGCCTCTTGATTAAATTCCGAGGACAATTCTTTTAAGGTGGGTAGAGTTGTAATGTCCGTGGTTCGTATTACGTATTTTGGTATACGTGTACGTATTTTGACTCATATTGCCTGTTTTATTGTATGGTTTATTTTAGCATTTTATTGCTTGGTTCGGTTTTTTCTTGTATGTGAACCAACCCTACCCCCACCACTAACCCCATTTATATTCCACCTACTTTTCTCTCTCCTCATAACTCAGCATTTACTCCTCCTTCTTCTTCTTCCTCCCTGGCATAGAGCTCCATCTACCCCCTCTTCTACCGGCAAGTGCATCTTGCTTCATGGAGGAACTCAAGTTTTGTTGTTCCATTTTTTTCTCATGAGATTCTAAGACATTTTAGTACTTAGCATTTTTAATTTTCATGTTTCATTTCGTGTAGATCTAAGCTTGTTGCATTTTTTGGATTTCTTGGGTTTTGATCTATTAAACCTTGTTATTTTCAAGTTTTGATGGTTTCATGTTGTAGAGAATTTCTTTATGCCCTATTTCGACATATGGAAGTCCGGATTCTGACCTTAGATGAAGGAGTATGGAACTTGGAAGCAATGGCTTCATGGTTCTTCTTTTCAGAACGATGGAGAAGAAGAATAGTGCTTGACCGCATGACCTTGCCCGACTCAGCCGTATGGCTTTTTCATGCGACAAGTCCCCTTTAGCCGTATGGCCTTCACCCGCATGACTCAAGTTCACTCCAACCGTATGAGCTTGTTCCCCCACTGCCGTATATGCCCGTTCCTCCTATGGCCGCATGACCCTCATTTGGTCCCCCCAGCCGCATGAGCCCCTGCCGCATATGCCCGTTCCTTCTTAGCCGCATAGCTTTGGTCCCCCCCAGCCGCATGAGCCCCTGCCGCATAAGCCTGCTGTCCTTAACCGCCTGTGCCCTTTTCCTCCAGCCGCATGAGCCTGTCCCTTTCTTGCCGCATGGCTTCTTCTAGTCGAGCCGCATGGCTTTGCTCGACTTGGCTGCATGAGCCCGATCTCCCTTGGCCGCATAAGCTCGATCTCCCTTGGCCGCATGAGCCCGATCTCCCTTGGCCGCATGAGCCTGCTCCCCCTCCCGAGCCGCATGAGCCCGTCCTGCTTAGCCGCATGGCTCTTTCCATAGCCGTGCACTCCTTTTAACATGTTAAGCTGTTATATTTATGCTTTTGTCTCATGACTCTCTGTGTAACTTGGGTCCCTTGATAGAATGCTTGTACCATGTAAATTCTGCATATGTTCTATGACACGATAGTGACCCGTCGTGGTACACTCTTGGCAAGTAACATGACATGATAGTGGCCCGTCGTGGTGCACTCTTGACAAGTAAACCTGACATGATATACCTCGATATGCTGTTGCGACGGCTAGCATGATATGATAAGAATGAATGGCCTGGACACCGTGAATGATTGCGTTTGTACAAATGAACCAGTATTGTCTTGCACCATGTCTAGGACGGGGACCCCTGAGTACCACTGTCAGGGGTACCTACTGAAATTGACTAAGGCTAATAACTAGAATAATCCAGTAGTCATGAAGAGATTTTCCAGCTACATGCAATCCCGTTATCTGGGCGCGCAAGTGGACTTGTAGCCTGCCGATGAGTAGGGCACATTTCCAGCACATTGTCATGTGTTACACCCTTCATGAACGGATATTCGACCTGGATAACCTGGATGGTCTGCAGGGCTTGTGGTTGTTGGAATATCTCATTGCATCTTGCTAGTAACTAGGCCTGTGATAACCCTAGTTAGTTAAAGTATCAAGCCGTACTTATTGCTTGGTCGTGATTAATTGGATAGAGTCTAACCCAGTCTAGTCTGGTCCTAATCCTGTGCAAGATTGTAACATGACCTGATTGCTTGTGCTTTACTTTATCGATAAATGGTGGGAAACCAAGTTTCGTTCAGACGAAGGATTACAACCCCGGTCCTTGTTTGGTTTAAGGGTTGTAACTCGGTTATCTGAATAGTCTTATACTTATCTCATCGTATATCGTTGTGATTTTATGTATTACCAGTCTCTTATTATATAATTATATTTTGTGCTAATTGCTGGTTTTAGTTCTTAAGTGAAGCCTCCTTGTGGCACTTGCTCTTTCTGGGATCTGACCCAGCTGGTTTTGTATGGCCAGATACCGGAGTAGCTCCAGAGGATCCACCTACCTTCCAGCCAGATGGTGTCCACCAGGCATAATTAAGGCAACGAGTGGGTTTCCCATTTGTTTTCCCACTTTATTGTAAAAATATTTTTTTGAGGCATTTAGCCAACGAGCACGTGTTAGCTCGATTGTACTTTACTTACTGTCTGCCTACGGGCTGTAACATGATTGACGAATCCTAGGGTTGATCATGTATGACCAAAACTCTTGCTAGTCTTCACATTTTGTATGACTAGCTTCATGATCATCCAAATATGTAATGTATGGGACGCCTTACTATTGTATATTTGATGCTCTAACATCTTGTAATTGCTTTTACTTGCTTGAGATTGAGACAATAGGCTTGTTCATGACCATAAGAGACTGATGGCTTGTAGTTAAACCCTCATGTATCTAGACAGCCGTGACCGTATAGCGAGGTGGGTTGCACTTCAATATACGTAGCTGGCTGTGTCCGCCCCCGCTCTCCAGTATTCTGGTTCTGGGGTGTTACATTCTCCTCTCGTCTTTCTGAGAGAGATGACCAGAGTTGATTTCGTTGCCTTGCTTGTTGCTTCAGGTTGAGTCGACAAGGAACTGGCACCAACAAGAAGATCCAAAGATGTAATAGACCTACATTTGTTATATTTAGAATAAAAATCTGAGATGTAATAGATTTCCATTAAGATATATCTATATTTTTAAAGAAGGAATAAAGAATGATTTTTCTCTCCTTTATGACTTGATTTGATGTAATGATATAGAAAATAGAATCCAGAGGTAATATGGACGTGAATTCATTTTTCTATTGATGATCTTCAAGCCAGCTGGAACTCAAAGACAGGGTATCATGTCTAAAAAGAGGATATCTGTGATAATATGGATTCATCATAAAGATAAGATACCTTTTAAAACAGCTGAGTTTCAAAAGACAGAATTGATGATTTGGATGGACTCCACGGAAGATTTTGAGTATTTATTATCTGTGGCTTTATTTACGAGAAAGTAAATAAACGATAATAAATGTAGGTCTAAAAAGATTGATGATGAATAAGCATGCCTTTTCAAAGAAAGGTCGTTTCGGTTCCCGCAACTGTAGCTCCTCTTTTCGGGAATTTTGAAATATTTTTATTTATTATTTAATTGATAAAAATGGTAATTTTCAGAATGTTATAAATAATTAATTAGTTAATTATTACGATAGAGAGCTTTAATCATGATTAAATTTGGAGTACAAGGTGACTAAAAATCGTGGCACGGATAGTGCAGTGGCGTGCCTTGACTAGTGTATTAGCCATGCCAGGGAAGGCCGAGCCATAGTGATGTCCTAACTAGAAAAACCAGACTAAGTTGTAACATGACCCTATAAATAATATAATTATTTAATTATTATTGATTATTGACTTGTAGGAGATCCGGTTGTACCAATTTAGTTCAGATTGGACCCAAACCAAATCCAAGCTCGTGTAGTCGAGTAGTGAGTCCAGAGACGTTCATACAGATGTATATATTGACTATTATTATATTGGTATTTATGTTTTGGTCTAAAAAGTATATTATTATTATATTGTTTAAATATATTAAATATGTTATTTCTATTTAAATGATATTTTACTTAGAAAATAGGATGACGACTTCCCTAGAATAACATTTTAGTTTTGGGAATTTTATGTTATGAATACTTATGTGTATAAGTGGTACGTACGTATTAGGCTTTGTATAAATATTTGTAAATCAATAGAGTTTATCTATATGAATGAAACTAAATATATTAACATATATTAAAACTAGGTATATATATATATATATATATATATATATATATATATATATATATATATATATATATATATATATATATATATATATACATAAGTAGATATAAATTGTAGGCATATATATATATATATATACATATATATATATATATATATATATATATATATATATATATAGGCACATAAATAAATTTAGAATTTATTAATGTATATATATATTATTTATATATATATATATATATATATATATATATATATATATATATATATATATATATATATATATATATATATATATATATATATATATATATATATATATATATATATATATATATATATATATATATATTTTAATATATTTTTATATATATATATATATATATATATATATATATATATATATATATATATATATATATATATATATATATATATATATATATATATATATATATATACATGTATAATAGTAATAAAGGAAAAGGAAAAAAAAGCAGCAAGCATCCCAGCCCAGCCCAATGACCCCACGTCCCAGACCCGAGCCCCCAACTCCCCAGACCCGAGCGGAAACACCCCCCCCCCCCCCCGCGACTATTTGTAGAAGAAATTGAGAGAGATCGAGAGGAGAAAACAAAAACCCTAACCCTAACTCTCCCTTCTCCATTTCCTTACCTCCTGCGCGCACCCTCGGCCACCTGCGCGCCGCCCTAGCCACCGGAGGTCGCCGGAATTGGCGCCTGAACGCGCACATAGCAGATGCAAAAGCAGTAACGACAGTCACAGGCGACCACTTCGTCGCTCATTTTCTCCGCATGCGTTGGTTCATTTTACGAACCATTTTCCCCGGTACGTTCATTACCTAAAGGGCTATAAACCCTTTCAATTAGTTTGAATTTAGAAGCTTCGGATTACTCGAAAATTCGATGCAAACTTCGACGAAAACGGCTTGGTGAATATGGGATTTTATAGTTCGAACACCTGTTTTGGAAGACTGTTTCTAGCCGATCCATTGCCGATTAAGGAAACCCCCTGAACAACCTTTTAGACAACATAACCGAGTTGGAGACCCATTATTAGTTTTAATTCTAGTTGTTTTCACAGTAATAGATTTCAGGTTGAAAAGCACGAAAAATAGTTTTCTAAAACAGTAAATTCCAATAAAAATACTCTGATACGACGTGCGTTCTGCCAAACCGGACGACGTGGTCGCGAACTGAAAGTGTTGAAAGGTGCGTATCGGCTTCGTGGACGTGTGGGCTTTGACGGAATTCAAATTGGTTGCGTGTGCGCGACGAATTTGATGCGTATCCGTCAAAATTTACCTTATCGGCCTTTTTGTAAATTTTCCAATTACTTTGTGTATGTTCGTCAGATCGAGACGAAACTTATGTCAACAGGACCGTATCATTTTTCTGGTCCTGTATACTAAGTTTGGTCCGATTCTGAGATAGTTGACCGGATCGCCGTTTTGCGGGCCCCACGATCCGACTTAACGGACAATTTCGTGCACGGCCCATCGGAATCCAAAATTGGACATACCGTTGGATTTGTATCATCAAAACAAATTCGTAGACATGTAGTTTGACGACTTTAGAGACCATTGACTCTAGCATGCTTTTCGGTACAAAGTGGGTCCAACGGCGGACACCATTTTGACCCGAAATTATTGTTTTGCCCCTGCGTCCAGAATTGGACTTAAGGACAGACAATTCTAGCTAAATTGACTATTCTGAAAATGTTGGTAATGTCTGTTTCAGCATCCGGAGACTGTTGTACGAGTTTGACTGTTGTGGCTCACTGAGTAGTATAGTATTATCGTTTTCACCAGCAAAGGACCTCAGGCAAGTGCACTTTCTGATTGCTTTTCGATTCATAGTAGTTTTACGTTTCATGTTTATACATATATCTTGCTGCTTGTTGACACATTCGTCATATAGAAATTAGTATCATAGGACTCTACTTACTATATTTCGTGACTATCATATTTTCGTGTTTCGTGACTTGTTCGAGTCCATGAGTACTAGTTGGAAGGGAAAATATCTTAGTAGACGTGTGAACTACCCCTTACCCATCCCAAAATGTCTGATCTTGACTGATAGCAGCTGCACATGACACATGCAGGGTGCCGTATTTACCCCTTAGCCGTTCACATGTCGAATAGGATATTTCAAAACACATAGATAGTTGTCTTTTAATTGTTTCCTGGTTTTCTTCATCGCTTGTCATGATATCAGTTACTTTCTAGTTTTCATCTCACTTATGTTATTTTCATGTCTTATAAATTCTATTATGTTTTCGTATTGCCGTCGGTTTGTGTGCTTGTTCCATTCCTGACTGGAAATAAACATTTTTCAGGTTAGCTGTGGCTTCACGTAGCATTGGGAGATTCGGGTGTACTTGCAGACAGAAACCTAGAAATTAGATAGAAGTGGTATCATTTTCATTAGTTGTAAGAACCTTGTATTTTCTTTAAATATAAATGTTGCAACTGTTGTAATCAATTTAGAAATGTGAATGAGCAGTAAATGTTATATTTTATGATTTTGAGCATCTTGGCCGTGACAGCGTTCTACCGCCGACTCTGCGGCATAGGCTGGCTTGGACAGGTCACGTATCCAAAAAAGTGGGTATGGGTCGTGACAACGACAGACAATAAACGGAGACCAATTCACGAGATGAAAATGGATGAATGAAGGAACATGCATTTTCGAGGAAAGGTTGTTTCAATTTCTGAGACAGAATATTTGGCCTTTTTGTCTATAAATAGTGCAGAACTTTTGAGAATGTTATCCACACCTATCCTTTCATCGCAAATGTCTTCCGAAGATGCATCCAAGGAGGCTGAGGCCATCCCAAAGATCGAAGCCGTCATCGACACTTATTCCGACGAGCCTTCGCCACCCATTCGGCCAGAAGTGGGAGAAAGCTCGGTTGTTCCTGAATCAAAATAGGACATTCTTGCTAAACTGGTGCAGCCTGAAAGTACTGCCGAGGAAGAAGCTCTGAGGAAGGCTGCTCGTGAACTACTGGTGTCATCAGACAATAATGTCTTCGAGCTTCTTGCGAAATATGTTTTCAATCAAGAGGGCGCTGGTCCTCGTTAATTTTATGTATTTCCTTATGTTTGTGTTATGCAATAAAAGGAATTTTATTTACATTCTGATTCTCTGTGTTGATATCTCTTTGTCTTCAAACGTGATATTTTTTGAGAAATTTGCCATTAATGGGCATCATGGCGATCGACCATCCATACCAGTAAATTGATAAGCTTCATTGGAGAAAACTTTGCTTACAACGTAAGGTCCTTCCCACTTCGCTTAGAATTTGCCTTTGCTCATGTGCGTTATAGTCATAGGACGTCTGACGGTTAGAACTAGTTCTCCTTTCTAAAATTTTAGGACTTTGACTTTACGGTTGAAGGCTTTTGATAAACGAGCTTAGTATAACTCAATATGTTGTTGAGCTATGAGCCGTTTCTCGTCAGGCGCTTCAAGCTCCTGAAGTCTCAGACGATCATTATTTTCGGTTGTGAGTTCATTGGCAATGGCAATCCTTAGGGAAGGGATCTGTATTTCCAATGGTAAGACGGCCTCGCATCCATATACCAAAGAGAAAGGTGTACAGCCTGTAGGAGTACATATAGTAGTACGGTAAGCCCACAGACATTTTCCAAGCTTTTCACTCCAGTTCCGTTTGTTGGTAGAAACAAACTTCTTGAGGAGTTTGATGATGGTCTTGTTAAATGCTTCTGCCAACCCGTTAGCTGCAGGAAGCTGTAGAAGCAATATTATTGATCCTGTTGTCATCGCAGAATCGAGTGAACTTTTGACTGATGAATTGTGGCCCATTATTATGAATGATTCATCGAGGAACACCAAATTTGTAGATCACATGCTGCTTAATAAAATTGATAACACTGCTTGTCTTGACCTCAGCTAGAGGTATAGCTTCAGCCCACTTTAAGAAATAATCAGTTATGGCCAATATGAACCGTTGTCCTCGAGACGAGGGAGGGTTAATAGGACCAATGACATCCATATCCTAAGCTTCAAAGGGCCATGATGCTGCCGTCAGGTAAAGAAATTCTGATGGTTGATGGATGAAGTCAGCATGGATTTGACATGCTCGGCACTTCCTTGAATACTCGATTGCATCAGATACCATCGAGGGCCAACAGTAGCCCATACGGCGAATACGATCATGTAGTTTAGGACCAGGTTGATGTATGCCAAAACACCGTCATGAGCTTCATGAAGTATTTGTTTTGCTTCCTCTCCTGCGAGACAGCGTAGGAGTAAGCCGTCAAACGTTCGTCGGTAGCGTGTCTTTGTAGCATGATTATAATAGAAAATGAGTGACCGTCGACGAATTATTGTAGCCTCCTTAGGATCTTCGGGTAAGATATTATGGACCACAAAGTCTATGAAAGGAGTACTCCTATCTTCACTGATAGTACAAATTTCAACCGAATTGTTGAATTCCATGTTTGAGTTGTTGACTTCAATATTTAAGTTATTTTCGACACAAAATAACTCTCTATTAGTGATGACGATCATTTGTTGCCTTATTACTGGAATGTCTAACACTGTTGCAAGATTAGTGAGTGCATTAGCCTGTGTATTATACGCTTGGCGTACATGCTCGATGAAGAAGCCTTTGAATGAAGTAGCCATCATGATCGCTGCATCATGATATGGGACCAGATCTTGATGTCGAACTTCGTACGTACCTCTAACTTGGTTGACAATCAGTTTGGAGTCTCCGTAAACTTCAAGATACTCAATATCTAATTGTTTAGCCAATTGGAGACCAATGAGCAGAGCGTTGTATTCAGCCACATTATTGGAACACGACTCATCTAAAGAATAAGCTCTTTGAATAGCTAACACTTCTGGTGAGACGAGGACGATTCCCACTCCAGCAACAATAGCACCTTTTAGTCCGATTTTGGACGTACCATCAAAAAATAGACGCCATGTAAGATTTTTTTTGAAATCATGTTGGACTCCAAAGTTTCGTCTGTAATCTCGTCGTAGAGTTTAGACGTTTCGAAAACTGGATGAGCTTCCAGAAAGTCAGCAAGGGCTTGATCTTTAACAGACTTTTGAGGAACATAAGCCATATCATATTGTGCTAACAATATGGCCTATGTTGCAATCCTGGAATTGAGTGTAATGGGCTTCTTCATCAGGACCCGGAGAGGATTAACTCTAGAAATAACATGAATAGTTTGGCCAGTGATATAATGTCTCGTCTTTTGAACATCAAACATCTAAGCTAGATATTCTTTTTTTACTGGGGTGTATCGATGTTCAGCTCCAATCATTGTACGGCTAAGATAATAGATAGCCTATTCATGACCTTCTTTATTCTTCTGAGCTAATAAAGCACCTAATGAATGGTCTATTGCTCGAACATAAATCAGAAAGGGTATTTCTGAGACTGGAGGCACTAGAACTGGAGGGTTCATCAAGTACCGCTTTATGTCTTCAAATGCTTGCTGACATTCTTTAGTCCAAATAAAAGTTACACCTTTCTTCATGAGTTGAGTGAACGATCTACAGCGTCCAGAGAGATTTGAGATGAATCTCCTGATATATGCAAGCTGTCCCTGGAATCTTCGTAGCTCTTTTAGGTTGCGTGGAGGACGCATCTCTTGAATGGCTTTGATTTTCTCAGGGTCAATGTGTATACCTTTAGAGGTAATAACGAATCCAAGAAATTTGTCACTAGAGACTCCCTTGAATGACTTGGTGGAATTCATCTTGAGTTGATGCTGGCGCATTAGATCGAATATAGTTCTCAAGTCTTGAATGTGGTCTTTCTTTAGACAAATTTTGACAGCAATATCGTTAACATAGCATTCAACAGTCTTTCGTAAATGATCACGGAAGATAGTACTCATGGCCCGCAGATAAGTTACACCAGCGTTCTTAAGACCAAATGGCATGACAGTATAGCAATAGACTCCAAGAGGAGTGTGAAAGGATGTATGTTTCTCATCTTCTGGATGCATCTTGATTTGATTATATCTTGAGAATCCATCCATAAAAGACATTCATTTAAATTCGTAAGTATTGTCAATCATGACATCAGTGATTGGAAGAGAAAATTCATCCTTGGGACAAGCTTCATTAAGGTCTCTAAAGTCAATGCAGACTCGGACTTTTCCTGTTTTCTTCAAATCTGGGATAACTTTAGCCACCCAGTCCGGATGTTGTTCTTCTCTGACGAAACTGCAGGCGATGAGTTTCTTGACTTCAGCTTCTATGGCATCCATCATGTCAAGTCGAAATCGATGTTGTTGCTGCTGATTGGCTTCGCATTCAGCAGAATGTTGAGCTTATGGGTAGCGATATGAGGATCCAATCCCGGCATGTCTTCATACCTCCAAGCGAATACATCAATGTATTCCCTAATAAGTTGGATCAGTTCTTGTTTATTTGCTTCATGGAGGCTTTTGCTGACGAATATTTGTTTTGGGGAAGTTTTATCTCCAATATTGACTTGAACCAACTGATCTTCGGTAGGTAGCTCACGTTGCTCGAAGCGAAGCTCCCATTGAGTATCCATCCTTTGTGCCCAAGGATTAGATTCAGAAGCTTCGACAAAGTCTTCGTCGTCTTCCGAGAACTCGACAGTTACCATATTGGAAGATAGAGTCACTCGATGGACATGCCCAATACTGGTGTCTGAATCCCATGAGACAGAATCAGAGGAGTTAGATTGTTCTTCTTCATCGGATTCAGAGGCTTCTGGAGTCAGAATTGGTGAAGTATAACCTAATTCCCGCTTTTTTCTGTAATATTATTATGATTTTCCTTTTGGAGCAGGGATACGAATAGGAGTTCGTCTTCCCTTACCACCATTGAGACCAGCTTTAAAATTATAGCCCATCTTTTGAATGATATCTTTTGATTGTTGACTATAACGATGTAGTTGAAGTCTTCCGTTATCGTGATTTTCTTCTTCACCATTGGGCATGATCTTCTGTTCTGTTCCTTTACTAAAAAGTATAGAAAGTTCATCTTTCTTCCTGAAAGGAACTAAGAAGGAGGAGTCCTGCATTGGCTCGAGCAATACTTCTTTTTGGGAAGCTTGAACTGCTCCTATGGTAAGTGGTTCGAAGTTATCTAACATTTTTAAATAACATCGAGTATAATAAAAAACATCAATATACTGTAAAGGAGATGCTATTTTATTGATTTGTACATCATCATTTACAATATGATTCTTAGCCTTAATAGAAGGCTTAGTACGGTTGATAACCAGAGGAGGAGAAGGAGAAGGTGAAGGTTTGTTACGACAAAGGACGATAACCAGAGGCTCAGAAGGGGTGATCTCCTTTTGTTCCCTTTCTACAACAGGAGGTTGTTTGTTATGAGAGAAAAGATGTATAGTCAACGTCTGAGAAGAAGAGGGACGAGTAGTACGTCCTTTGACGGGGATCATGAGAACATTTTTGAAGTATCTTTCTGATCTTCCTCACTATCCATCGCCAATACAACCTTCATGAACTCTTCCTTGTACATCCGAGAGTCAGTACAATATGCTTCAATGCCCCTAAAAGGATTTAGGTCGGCTACTTCCTTCTGAACCTCTCCATTGACATCTACATATTTGAAGCATTGATGTAGAGTGGATGGTACAATGTTATGCTCATGCAGAAAGGGTCTTCCTAGTAAAGCATTATAAGAGCCATGATTATCGATCACGTAGAAAGTAACCTTTGTACGAAGATTGCCTATTTGAACCTTCAGACGAATCTTTCCGAGAGGTTCACTTCTTCCAGAATTGAATCCTAAGATTATCGTGATGGTTGTTAAAAGATTGTGTATAGGAATCTTTAATGCATCTAGTAGAGTCTTTGGCATGATACTAAGTGCAGACCCAGGATCGATCAAAATGCGATCAACCTTCATGGTATCGACATATCCCGTGAAGTAGAAGGGTCGGTCATGACGATTATCTTCCAACAGCATATCATCTTGTGTAAAGGTGATATTGGGTATCTGTTCCATCACACTATGACAATGAAGGCATGTTATAGGCTCTTTCTATGACTTCTTGAGGAATGTTAGACAAGTATCAGGTTGCATCAAAGCTTCACTCAATGTTTTTCGAGTTTCCTTCGAAAGACGGAGTAGCTCAAAAATTGACAATCTTGCCGGGGTATTAGCCAGCTGAGCCAGTATATCAAAGTTATACGGCTTCTCAAGTCCCAAAGTTAGAGTCTTCTTCAATTTATCAAATGGACATGTTGTTTTCTTTTATCGGCTGTCGGCGGTTTGGGAAGAGTTGGTTCTTCTGGAGGTGATAAAGTTGATGGAACATTGACAGCAGGAGAAGATGATGCTTGAAAAGCCTCCAGAGCTGGAGCAGGATTTTTTTGACCTTCTGAATTGTCTCTTAGGCAAGGTTTCCCAGACCTGGTACCAGTTAAGGCTTCTTCTTCGGATACAGGTTCGAAGGACGCCATATTGCAACTCTTTGCCTAGATCTTGTTTCTGGAAGGTTTCTTTTGGCAAGATGAAATGTTTGTCCAGTAACCCAAACCAACCCGAGATTGGTTGTGAGAAAGACATTGGGAAAGAGGTAGATGAGATCCCTTTTCATGGTTCTAAATAGAGGACTTTTGTAGATCATATCCTATTTTTGTCATTAGTTCATGAGACTATGGACTATACAGATGGAAAGCTGGTTGATATTTGGCTTCTGACTTTGACAATATTATCTCAGCAGGGGAAGAAGAAGAAGGATTATCTGCTGTCGATATAAAGGTAACAGTTAGATGTGGAAGACAATGTTCACCCAACGAAATCATATGACATGATTTATATTTAGTGGCCTTCTTAGACTTGGTGGAGGAAGACGGTGTTTCGAAGTCAACCACTAAATCTGGATGGATCCACATAATTTCCCCTTTATCAGTAGACAGAGGAACAAGACCATCAGTTCGTGCAGGTGAAAGATTAACAATCTCCAGAGTAGTTCTCGGGATGGGGATAACGCCGTCCTGCACAAGTTGAGTCAAAAATCTCTAAATTGTAGAGAGACGACGTTAGCCGTTACAGTTTTCTCGTCTTCTTGGAGAGTGATTGCACCAAAATTGACCATCTCTTGAATTTTACTCTTGAGCACATAGCATGCTCGAGTTGGATGTCCAATAAATCTGTGGTAAACACAATATTTATGATGGTCAGTCTTACCAACTTCCTCTGGCCATTTTGTTTCTGGCAGTTGAAGTTTATTGCTCTTGATCAGACAATCAAAGATACTTATGATATCATCTTCATCAAAAGATTATTCTTCTTTTGGACGTGGTGCCCTTTGTGGTGGTGCTGTTGGAGTAGATGTTGGCTGACTTACATTGATAGCTAGAGCTTCTTTGCCTTTGAGATTAATAGCCAAAGTCTCATTGCTATTGTGATTGTTATGACGGCCACTATTATTTGGTGTAGCGTGTTCATCTTTGTCAAGATTATGCATTTGAATACCTAATTGTTTGAACTTGTCAGCGCTCTCTTCTACTGCTTTCACGTTCACTATGGAGGAAGGCCAGTCCTGGAACTGTGTTGATCCCATCCACATGCTGATTATAAGCTACAAGTTTGATTTGCAAGTGTCTATAGTCAAAGCATCTGGAGTTCCGAGAGGCATTTTGAGTGCTTCACGGCGGAATCGTTCAATAAAACGTTCAGTAGTTTTATTATGTCGTTGTTTAATTTTGATGAGAGCAGACATAGTCATGTCGTTGGTTCCCTTATAAAATCATTCCAAGAACATTTTTTGAAGCCAGAGAAAGAGGTTATACATCCATCTGGTAAACTACGATACCAGTCATATGCTGTACCAGCTAAACAGCCAACAAATACTCTAGTAAGAAGAGCATTATTTGGTTGAAGCTGATCAGTCATTACTTCAAAGTGATTGAGGTATTGACTTGGATATGTGCTGCCATCAAACAGCATAATAGTAGGGGGTTTGTATTTAGAAGGAAATTGGACTTCTTTCTGTTCTATGGGATAGGGTTGTTTGATCACAAGCTTCTGCAAGCCGTCTTTCTGTTTGAAAGCTTTGAATTGTGTACGTAAAAGTTTTACGGCCTCATTGGTATTTTTCGATGATTGTAGAGCAGTGGATTGATTTGATATGTTAGGAGGAGGTATTGCATGATAAGTACCACCTCCAGCACCAGATTGACTTGGAGCAGCCTGCACTGGTATGGAAGTAGTGTGAGGAGATTGTACTCCCAGACGAATATTGATGGAAGCTGATGTTGTTACAGGTTCCTGAGTCGGAATCAGATTTGCGACCGGTGGAACTGTATGTTGTGTTATAATTACCGCATGCATGTCTGTCATCATCTCAACCATGTTTTTCAAACCAGCTTCTAAAGCAGCAATTCTCTGTTCTTGACTGTTAGAACTGGAAGTATCTTGATCTTCTGTGATGAGCAGTCACTTCTCTAGCCCTCGAAAACGAGCTAGTGGAAAGGATGGTCCTTTCAGAACTTTCACTATCAGTATCAAAGTCATATAAGGAACCACCCCCAAAATAAGTGCTAGGGATGTCTTTTTGACTGAAGGAATCTTGGTTAGAATCAAAAAGATTCCTTTGACCGATTGTGTCTTGGTCGGAAGGAAGATTCCTTTGACTGATTGTTTTTTGGCTTCTTGATCTAGTATATTGGTATACTCTTTCGTCGGATTCATGAATTCGATCTAAGTATTGTTGACTGGGATTGCGGGATGCATTACGTCTTGGACGTTTTCCACCCCCAGTGCTTTGAGTGCCATGTTGACAGAAGCATAGAGTAGTTAATCTTCGTCCACTAGGATAGGTTCAGGAGTCTGAACATAATTCAAACGGTCAAAGACAGACCGTTTAGCTGACTGACAACAATATTTTATGACAACTTCATGGTGGTGATTGCAATGATATTCTTGCTGTTGGACCACCGTTGGACGGGATGGATTTGCAACATTTCGCTTCTATATCAAGAGTTCACGAAGATCACTAATATGACAAGAAGAAGTTGCAGAAATGTTTCCCTTGACGATATTCGGGACATGGTTCCTGTTCTTGAGGTGTCTCGTACCTTGAGTATATAAGGACGTGCTAAGCTGGTTAGCATAAGTCATAGGATTTTCTACCTCAGAATTCTTCCTCTGGTGCAAGTTAGCAACTGGTGCAGGTTACACTTGATACATTTTATGTTTTTCCGAGGTTGACCCTAATTAGCACCTGTTGATATAGGTGCGCAAGTCTGATATGGGTGCTACTTGTGCATCTACTTGAGATACTAGCAGTTTGCCTTGTCGGAATCTTGAGATACGTAGGGTCGGTAGATCTTGCCTTGACCTCTTTGGAGTAGGCATAATACCCTTTTGTGTGGAAAGTTCATTCTGAATAGAACCCATTTTTCTGACAGAGATTTGTTTGTCTCTGTTAAGGAGAGTAGGATTTTTATCTGAATCCACTTTTGTGTCGAGAGGCGCAAAAACGCAATCAGCAGTACTTTCAACCTAGTCAACGACTCGAACAGAATGAAAAAAAAGCCAAATAGCGTTTTCCTTGATTTAATGATTTCCCAGCAAGTTTCTGGCTTGATGACGAAGAGGGAACCACTAAACAATGTTTCCCTTTACGTTGCACCAATACAGGAATATGTACAGGTTGCGCTAGAGCAGGAACAGGCACAGGTTGCACCAGGTAAGAAAAGGCTAAAGGGCGCTTTCCTTTATTTTGTCCAGCAGTGTGTCAAGACGAAGTCTCCTTCAATTTCAGAAACGGAGAAGTAGAGAAGTCAGCCAAAAGGCTATGGGTTGCGCCAGGGCAGTAAGTAATATGCGTTGCGCCACAACAGGAATAGATACAGGTTGCGCCCGGGAGGAAAAGGCCAAAGGGCACTTTTCTTTGTTTTGGACAACAGTGTGTCGAGACGAAGTCTCCTTCGATTTCAGAATCGAAGAAGTAGAGGAGTCAGCCAAAAGGTTGTTTCCTTTAGGTTGCGCCAGGGCAGTAATATGCGCAGGTTACGCCACAGCAGGAATAGGCACAGGTTGTGCCAGGGAGAAAAAGGCCAAAGGGCACTTTTCTTTGTTTTGGACAGCAGTGTGTCGAGACGAAGTCTCCTTCAATTTCAGAATCGTAGAAGTATCAGAGCTTTATAATCTATTCAAAATATATCAATAAAAAGAATTTGTTCATGTTACCTTGTGTTCAATTATATTCTACAACGTGTCCGTTGTTGTTTCAACTTTTGCAATTATGTTCCACTGCGTTATTGTCTATCTTGTCTAGTTTGTATTATACAGATCCTGGCCTTGTGCAAGCGCAACTTAGGCTTGTACGACATCACGCCCAAGCGAGGATGAACGGTTTTGCAGCGATCAAAGAGAGGATGAACGATCCTACGGGATCGGGACGTGATAAAGTGGTATCAGAGCAACACGATCCTCTAGCCAATTGTTGATTCGATTGAATTCGAAGATGTTATCTTGATCGGAATTCCTTTGCCTACTTGATATCACTAATGAGATGAACGTCCCATACCATAAGTCCGTAAATATTTTTATGATGCCAGCATATGTTTTATTGATTGATTGAGATATGTTATCAAACATGGGTGGATCATCATTTTATGGATTGATGATGGAGAATGATGAGGACTATCGTTGCTATGGATATCATAAGTTTTTTCCTTAAGTTTCGAGGACGGCTTTTTTTTCGATGGATAATTATATAGTGTCCCACTCCGTGAAGGCACTAAATATACAGAAAGATCGGATTGTTGGCTCTGGAAAAGAAGATGATTGATCTGGGTGAGTGAACTAAGACTTATTTTCTGACTCTTTCACGCCTAATAAGAATCTGAGTTTTTGAATGAATGTTATTACTGATAACATGTTGGTAATCCTTGAGAACTAATTCAGTGCTCCATCGAACTAACAAAATGATTCGATATATCGCGTATGCCTCAGCACGTTGCGAGATGATACTTTGAACTTTGGCGGACTCCGATGAAAAGAAGGCAAAAGATTGACCTCAAATAATTCAGTGTAAAAGTCTGCACATGAAACCAACTCAATTAATACTTCATTCGAATCAACTTAATACTTGCATTGATTAGAATAGATACTTCTTTGAATCGACTCAATATTTCTTCGGATCAACTTAACTTCTTCGAGTCAATGACTCAGCGTAATGCACCATACGGAGCGAGACATTACATTCATCCCCTGATTTAGTAGTATTGAACACATGATAATCTTCAATTTTATTAATCTACATTTACTGAGAGACACAAAAGAACCCTAAATGTACTTTAGGCCTTTAATGTGGTTTCTATGGTACAAAAGACTCGCTAATAACACCATGGCATAAAAGGTTGTGCCTTATTAATTATTGGGAACACGGTGTGACCCGAACCAGAGTTGGCCCATGAGGTGCGATATTGAATTAGGCCCATATGCCTTAAAAGTGAATTCTCATGTAAGGCCTGAACCAATCCCAATTATCTACACCACATGATCCCATCTCATAACCGATGTGGGACTAAATTGCCAACTCCATTGTCACCCTCAATATGAGCGCTCAATCGACCCAGTCCCAAAATACGTAGGACTAGGTAGGGGTGAGCATATAACGGTTGAAAACCGAATCGAACCGAACCGAAATATGACAAACGGTTCGGTTTTTTCGGTTATCGGTTCGGTTTACGGTTTAAAATTTTGAAAATTTGAAATAACGGTTCGGTTTTCGGTTCTTTATCCGAAAAAACGAACCGAACCGAAAACCGATTTAGATTTAGTAATTTATCAAACTACCCACAATATACATATACTAATGTTTATTAATCCCTAACTGAGCGCACTCTCTTCTCATATTCTATGTAGGTGCTTCTTTGAGCACTCTCTCTATCTACCCTCAATCTATATATACTAATATCTTTCACTCTATGTAATATAACAATTCAAAAATACAATAATATTATATAATTTTAAATTTTTTTTATTTAAATAGGCTCATTTTGCTAAAAACTTGAAGGCCATGCACATTGGTCCATGAAACCGAACCGACCGAAAACCGAACCGAATTAATTCGGTTCGATTTTGTTCTGTTTTTATAAAAACGGTTCGGTTTTCGGTTTTGAGAAATACGGTTTACGGTTATTTCGGTTTTCACATATTCGGTTCGGTTTGAACCGAATCGAACCGATGCTCACCCCTAGGACTAGGAACGTAGACATGCCAGCTGTATACATTATAAACCTCCTGAATTTTCAGAAAATTTTTAAAATTTTTTTTTTTTTTGAAGAATAGCTTGTTAATCTATTTATTTAATAATTAATTAATTATTTCTAATTAGGGTTTAATTTATATTGTAAATATATATATAGATGCAAGATTACTAAATATTATTATTTGTTAAATAAATGCTGTTACATTAATTATTAAATTATTTATAAACTCTAACCAAGTTTCATATAGATTTATTATTAGATTATATTTATATCAATAATTAAATATATATAGTGTTATTATTCAATTGGTTTTATTTTTAGATTATATATATATATCTATACTTATATAGATGTGGTGTTAAAATTTCTAGCAACCAAACCCATTCCTTAAGTTTAACCCTAACTTAGGCCCAACCCAGTATGGTCCTATTCATTTGGATCTCCTTCATGCATATATATATATATATATATATATATATATATATATATATATATATATATATATATATATATATATATATATATATGCATCTACTCTCAACCCTAACCCTAAACTTGCCTCCACACAAACCACCAGCCCCCCTTCATCACCGCCACCCTATCCCTCTCTCTCTCTCTCTCGTCTATCTCCTTCTCCCCTCACCCGGAGCCCCGCCGTCGACGACGACGGCGTTTCCCGTGCCCGTGTGTAGCATCCGGCGGCCCCCTCGTCGGCGAGCCACCCCCCTGCGGCGTGGCAAGGTAACCCCGACCCCCTGTGGCACTGTCACGTGGATTAAATCCTCTTTGCATGCTTTAAACCAAGTTTTAATAATTAAATTCTGAATATTCAGATTATTGTAAGGATTGTTGTGATGAATAGATTGATGATTAATTAGATCTAAATGTAGGAAACCATTGGTAAATATGTAGGGGTTCTACCCTAATTTTCGTGTGATTTAATATTAATTATTGATATTTATTTATATTTAATTATGAAGTTTCAAAGTTAGTAATTAATTAAATGTGTTTTCTGTTTTAATTTTTACGTAACATTTTGATTGCGAATTAGAGAAAACTTTGTACATGAAAAAGTTTGTATAATTAATATAGTATTTTAAAATAATTTTTCCAGAATTTTTATAATTTAATTTATAATTATTTTATGTGAAAAACAGCAAATTTACACTGTTTAATTAATTCCGTTTTGATGCTTATTATTTAATTAATAAATAATTAAATAATATAACTTATATGGAAAATATAGATTTAATTATAAAGTAAGTTATGGAAATTTTTCCAGAATTTGATTGGTGTTTAAAATATTATATTTAGATTTATCTTGGAAGTTTTGTATTAATCAAATTGAATATTAGATATTGTTTTCAATTTATCTTATTTATTTGGTTAGTAATTAAATAATACTTATTGAATAGAAAATATTTGTAATAGCATGTTATTCTGTAGAAAAATAATTCCAATATTTATTTATTATTATTTATAATTATTTGGATTTAGTTGAGTAATTTCTAGATTTATTACATAAGTTGAATATATTATATAATTAAATGTTATTAATTATATAAATATTGTAAATTTTGTGAAGTGATATGATTCTGTTAGAAATGTGTAAATATGGTATTTAGGAATTTATTTTATGTATTTTAGATATATTTACGAATTTTTAAGACTTAAAAGTAATTTTGAGAATCATGTTTAGGTTTATGTAATCAATTGTGTAATAATTATTTATTGATTTAAATAATTATTAATTTTGTGTTACTACTGTGAATTTAGTTTTAATGATTAAATTTAAGGTTGGTGGTAATTTATTTGGATTTATTTAGAATTATTAAGTACTTATTGTTATTATTGAACTAGTTATTTAATAAATAGTTTAATGGTAACAATTCATTTTCTGTAAAATATATATATAATATATATTTATTATTCTGATATTATTTAGTTTATTATTAAATAAGACTAAAAATGATTTTTATGGATTTTTACTATTTAAGTTAGTATTATTAGGAATTGTGTATTCATGTGTGTATTAAAATGGTTGGTTAATTGATTATCATTAATTAGTTAATTAATTATTAAATATTTAGTTGTAAATAAATTTCAGAATATAAATGGTATGATAATAAGTATGGTTACCTATTTATTATTGTATAATTATTATTCATAAAAATTTGATACTAGTTAGCTAGTAGTACTAGATTAATTTAAATTATAGATTACTTAGCAATTAAATGAATTGTTTAAATTGTTTAATTAGTAATTAATTAGAGATAAATTTTGTTTAGGATTATTTGCTTCTCGGGACTCGGACTCTACTTTGGACCCAGATACTCAGTTGCTGGACACAGGCAAGTACACCTTGCTTGATTGTATATTTTTGCAGTTAGTTTATGTTACCTAGTTACTTCTCAGTTGTGTGCACGCGTCTAGTAGTAGTGGACTTATCCCGTATATTGTGAAGGTATGTGGTACCTTCTAGCCGGACACCGTATCATACACGATCACTATATGAGTGAGTTGAGAGCATGGATTTGTGTGTCGACTGATCATTGGCACGTGAGTTCGTGTCTGGTCTAGTGGTTGGTACAGGTCTACTTATATATACTATGACGTCTTGCATATTATTTGTACCGCGTATACGGTACGGATATACATTGGGTGGGGAGAGTCTACTAGTGGTGTATGAGAATTTCTGTTTCCAATGGATGCTGGATGCTCGTAGCCCCTCGTTTCTCAAACCGTAGAACGCTTGGTGGCCGTTTCTTCTTCTTCTCCCCCTCTCATGTGCCACTAGAGATGTCTCGAGTACATTTTACACATAGATGGTTAGTTTACCTGTCGTATGTTGCATGATATATCCTGTCCTTATTTGGTTGGGAAGATGTTATGTTACATTTTGTTCTAGTTATTTATATACTGCCCTGTACTATCATGCATGTCGATTTCTTGTGTACTTGTTACGTCCCTCTGAGGACCTGGCACCTTTTCCAGATTGGGACGAGCACAGGTACCGACGGACTACGGAGATTGGAGACTTTTGCTGACGAGGACTTCAATGTTGAGCCTCGTGAGTTTCTTGAGTTCTTAGGTGATTTCTGCTAGTGGCTATCTATTTCTTTTCTGGTTCAGTTGTACTCTTTTAGTAGTTCATTCATACATTTATTGGTGGATTATTTTCCACTAGTCATGACTTGTAGTTTGATTCAGAGTTATTTTTATTCCTTCCAGCTTTATTCTGTGATTTTTCCTGTGGATGAGATTAGTATTTACCTGCCTGTATTGTTATTTAGTTGTTACTTCAGCGTACTACGATCGAGTATAGTCCATTAAATTGGGATTTTTCTATACTTGATCGTACAGCTGGCACGCCACGTGTTCCTGGTCCCACATATCTTGGAACCGGGGCATGACATACATACTATTTTCCATAAAGAAATTCTCTTTATTTGTTGTGTTTCTGGGAAAATTACAACTGTAGGAATCCGATCTAGAAGACGATCACTTTATCCCTTGGACTATGTGAAGAAGAAAAGCTCTCAAAATTTTGACAGTAGATATCAATGTATCTGTACAATGAATGAGAAAAAGAACTCTATTTATAGAGTCGAAAATAAAACTGAAAAGATAACTGTCTTCACAGCCTATGCTTAGTTGAAAATCATGCAGGATTTAACATACGCAAGGTTGTGAGCAGTTACTGGACGTGGCCTGTAACTGTTGGACACATGGCGATCATGCATGAGTCGTGTGCAAGTTACAGGACACGCAGGCGAGAGATCAGTGGCATGGCTGCCACGTACTCCAATTTGATGAAATCCACGCAGACTTGTTGAAGACGAAATCCATGCGAACTCGGTGTAGAAAACTTCAAAATCCACGCAAACTTGGGGCAGGAAGCTTCAGGATCCACGCAAACTTCGAGGCAAAGAACTTCAAAATCCACGCAAACTTGAGGAAGAAAACTTCAGAATCCACGCAAACTTGAGATGAAGATCACAAATACACGCAGACTTGAGATAGAACTGCCAGCTGTCTTGATTTGGCGTGTCTCGACTGACACAAAATCTCTGACAGTGATTGCTTTGTCAGTCGCATTAAATGACAAGAAACTCTTTTGGTACGCCAACTCGACGAAGGCTGAGTCTTGCTGAAGAAGATTTCGAAAATCACGCGATAGACGGCGATGATCTCTCGAATTCTGTGTATACGTGGCATACGAAGAGATATTCTTCGATTGTCGTATTGTCAGTCATAATTACTCTTTGGCAAATGATGAGCTGTCTCCCAGCGTGATTTGTTTATATTGTCTGGATCAACTGAGCGTGACTTTTGACTCTGTCTTGATCAACTCAGCGTGACTTTCATTTTTGAGGCCTACAAAACCCCCTTCAAAGTTTTCGAAAAATGATAAATTATTTCGAAATACTTTGAAAATAGAGATGATAAAATGGATTTAGTCACGCTGAGATGACTTCAAAATTTTTCGGAAGTCGAAAAGACTTCGAAGTTCTTTGAAAACATCCAAATGATATTTGTGGATGAATTGTGGACATGATAGATAATGAAATCTTCTTTTCTGTTTTAGAGTATATGATATTATCAGAGGTATTATGGACGTGATAATATATAGAAACTCAAAAGAAAATAGATTGATTTCTATGCAGAGGTCAAAACATGACAAATGAGTAAGTAGATTCGGAATTGATTCGGAGGTTATAAAAACATGATAAATAACGAATCCCCACTTAATAAAATTGATAGAAGATTATGAACGGATGAACCGTTAGGAAATGATGAACAGATGAACTGTCGAGTGAATGTAATAAATGAACGGATGAACCGTCAAGTATTAATGAACAGGCGAACCGTCTGATGATTGTGGAGAAATGAATGGATGAATGAGGAGAAATGAATGGATGAACCATTAAGCATTAATGAATATGTGAAACGTCAGATGAATGAGGAACTTCTGCCTATAAATATAGCAGAAATCTGGCGAGAACGAATACTTCTACTCCTCAACATAAAAATGTCATCTGGAGAAGCATCCAAGAAGACTGAGATAGCCTCAAAGGTTCAGAAAGGCACTGAAGAACGCCCTGCTGGTCCAATCAAAACGAAGAAGACGGAAGCAGGCGAAGGTTCGTCTGCACCCAAGCCACCAAGGGACATTCTGGATTTTTTGCTCGAACCAGGAAGGACTGAAGAAGAGGAAGCCATGAGGATGGCCGCTTGCAAATTCCTCGTGGGTTCTAGCAAGGAGGTTCTCGACTCTTTTGCTGATCACATCTTCGAGAAGGACGGTAGTGGCCCACGTCCAAAAGTAGAGAAGGATGATAGTGATCTTCCTTAATATCATGTATCATCATTCATGAAAATAAAATAAAAATTTTATTTTTAAACATGAATTTGTCTGATGATTACAAGTATTTATACATAGTACTTTTTAAGGAATTTGCCATTAATAGGCATCAAAACTTTTCGACCATCCAATTCTGAGAGTTGATAAGCTCCATTTGAGAAAACTTTGCTCACAATATAGGGACCTTCCCACTTTTCGTCAAATTTGCCCTTACTCATATGAGTCATAGTCATAGGACGTCTGACTATTAGAACAAGTTCTCCTTTTTGATATGATCGAACTCTGACTTTTTTTTTATTAAAAGCTCTTGAAATTCTAGCTTGATAGAATTCAATATTCTGTTGAGCAGATAATCGCTTTTCATCCAGAGCTTCTAATTCCTGAAGTCGAAGACGATCGTTATTTTCAGCAGTGAGTTTATTAGCGATTGCTATCCTTAAAGAAGGAATTTGAATCTCTAATGGAAGAACAGCTTCGCAACCATACACCAGAGAGAAAGGTGTACATTTGGTAGCATTACGAACTGTAGTGCGATAAGCCCACAAACATTCCCCGAGCTTGTCACTCCAATTACGTTTGTTAGTGGAGACAAACTTCTTTAGGAGTTTGATGATAGTCTTGTTGAAAGCTTCTGCTAATCCGTTAGCTGCTGGATTATATGCGGTAGAAGCCACATTATTGATCCGGTGATCGTCACAGAATCGAGTAAATTTCTGGCTGACGAACTGTGGTCCGTTATCATGAACAATGCGTCGAGGAACACTAAATCTGTAGATGACGTGGTGCTTAATAAAGCTGATGACATTAGACGTCTTAACTTCAGATAAAGGAATGGCTTCGGCCCATTTGGAGAAGTAATCGGTTATTGCGAGAATGAACCGATGACCTTTAGATGACGGTGGATTGATCGGGCCGACAATGTCCATGCCCCAAGCTTCGAAGGGCCATGATGCTGCCGTCGGATGTAGAAATTCCGAGGGTTGATGAATAAAATCCACATGGATTTGACAAGCTTTACACTTCTTTGCATATTCGATGGCATCAGATACCATGGTGGGCCAATAATAACCCATACGTCGAATACGGTCTTGAAGTTTTGGTCCTGGCTGATGTGCTCCACAAATTCCATCATGTGCTTCGCGAATGATTTGTTGAGCCTCGTCACCGGCAACACACCGAAGGAGTAAACCATCATAAGCTCGACGATATAAGGTCTTTGTTGTATGATTGTAGTAGAATATGAGTGATCGTCGTCTGATAGATGCTGCCTCACTCGGATCATCCGAAAGAATATCATATAATACGAGATCTAAGAAAGGAAGTCTCCAATCTTTATCCGTATTCTGATTCTCAGTCAAGTTACTGAAGATGAATTCCATGCTGGAATCGGATGAAGATGACATCGATTTACGACTGAATCCAAATCCTCTTGTTGTGTTGACGTCATGAGATGTTGATTCTTCAATATCAACTGGAAGTCCTAGAGTCAAGTTATTTTCAAGATGAAATAATTCTCGATTGCGAACAACGATCATTTGTTGACGTCTGATTGGAATAGCCAGCACCGCTGCAAGATTAGCAAGGGCATCAGCTTCTGTGTTACATGCTCGCCTAACATGTTCAATGAAGAATTCTTCAAACGAAGAAACCATAGATATAGCTGTTTTATGATAAGGAACCAGATCTTGATGGCGAACTTCATAAGTACCCCTGATCTGATTGACAATGAGTTTAGAGTCTCCGTACGCCTCCAAATGTTGAATATTCAGATGTTTAGCGAGTTGAAGACCAATAAGTAATGCGTTGTACTCAGCTACATTGTTTGAACACGGTTGATCGAGAGAATAAGCTCTTTGGATAGCAAGACCTTCTGGCGATACAAGAACGATTCCAACTCCAGCGATAATATCACCATTAGGACCAATTCTTGATGCTCCATCAAAGAATAAACGCCAAGTAGGATCTTCTTCAGCAATTTGATTTGAATCTAGGACTTCATTTGGGATTTCATCATAGAGTTTTGAATTTTCTGGAATTGAGTGAGCAGCCAGAAAATCAGCTAAAGCTTGTCCTTTGACTGATTTCTGAGGAATATAGTGCATGTCATACTGAGCAAGTAGGATTCCCCAGTTAGCCAATCGAGAATTCAAAACACTGGGTTTCTTCATCATGATCCGTATAGGATTGATCCTGGAGATGACATGAATAGTCTGGCCAATGATATAATGACGTGTCTTTTGGACAGCAAACATCAAGGCTAGACATTCTTTTTCAACCGGTAAATATCGAGGTTCAGCTCCGGTCATAGTGCGGCTGAGATAATAAATGGCTTGTTCATGGCCATTTTGATTCTTTTGAGCGAGTAATGCACCCAATGAATGACTCATTGCTCGAGTATAGAGGAGGAACGGTATTCCTGCGACGGGAGGTACCAATACTGGAGGGCTCATTAGATATTGTTTTATATCATCGAATGCTTTCTGACATTCATTATTCCAGACAAAAGAGACACCTTTCTTCATAAGTTTGTTGAATGGTCTGCAGCGTCCTGATAAATTAGAGATGAATCTCCTGATATAAGCGATTCTTCCTTGAAATCCTCGTAGCTCTTTTAAGGTGCGTGGAGGACGCATCTCTTGGATGGCTTTGATCTTCTCGGGATCCACGTGTATACCTTTAGAGGTAATGACGAAGCCGAGAAATTTACCACTAGAGACGCCTAAGAAGGACTTAGTAGGGTTTATCTTTAATTGATGCTTACGCATTAGATCAAATATAGTCTTCAAATCTTGGATATGATCCTCCTTTTGTCGACTTTTGACTGCAATATCATCAACATAGCATTCGACTGTTTTCCGCAAATGTTCACGGAATATAGTGCTCATAGCTCGTTGATAAGTTGCTCCTGCATTCTTGAGACCGAATGGCATAACTGTATAACAGTATGTACTAATCGGCGTTCTGAAAGAAGTGTGCTTCTCGTCCTCTGGAAACATTTTGATCTGATTGTACCCAGAATACCCGTCCATGAATAACATTCGTTCAAATCCACAGGTATTATCAACCATGACATCAGTGATTGGTAGAGGGAATTCGTCTTTAGGACATGCCGCATTGAGATCGCGGAAGTCTATGCATACTTTGATCTTGCCAGTCTTTTTAAGAACAGAAACAATATTAGCCACCCAATCGGGATGTTGTTCCTCTCTAATAAACCCAGAGGTAATGAGTTTATTGACTTCAGCTTCAATTGCATCCATGATGTCTGGACGAAATCGTCGCTGTTGTTGTTTGACCGGTTTAGCATTCGGCAAGATATTGAGCTTGTGAGTTGCAATTTGAGGATCAAGCCCTGGCATATCTTCATAACTCCAAGCAAAGACATCGATGTAATCATGAATGAGTTTGATCATGTCTTTCTTATCAGTTTCTGAAAGACTTTCACTGATGAATATTGGTTTGGGAGATCCCTCTTCACCAACATCTATTTGAACAAGTTTATCTTCAGTCGGAGGTTCTTTTTGCTCGAAACGGAACTCCCATTGATTATCTAATCTTTGGGCCCACTGTTCCGATTCAGGTGAAATTTCAAACTCTTCTTCGTCTTCATCACTTTCTTCAGAATGGTCAATGGAAACCATGTTGGAAGACAAAATGTTGCAATAGAAGTCCCCGATACTTGTATCGGAATCCCAAGAAGTGGTACTAGAAGAATCAGATCTCTTATCTTTGTCAGACTCGGGATCTTCATGGATAATATTGATAAAAGGAGTAGGAGCTATATAGCCCAATCCGCATTTCGTCCTTCCATATTTCAGAGGAGGAATACGAACAGGCATTTTTCTTCCTTTTCCACTATTGAGGCCAGTCCTGAAGTCATAGCCCATATTTTTGATGATGTCTTTAGATTGCTGACTATAACGACGTAGTTGTAATCTTCCAGTATCATCATTTTTGTCATCATCTTCAAGATCAGAAGGATTTTGAGGCCCTTTGTAGAAGAATATTGGAATGTCTCCTGGCTTTCTGCTGGGAACTAGAAAGTATGAAGACTTTTCATTAAATGTAAAAACAGTAGTATTTACATTAGGAGAAGGCTGAGCCTTAGAGATTTTAGCCAAGTCAATGACTAAAGGAGGAGGAGAAGAAGAAGCTTTGTTTCGATTAAGATCGATAACAAATGGCTCAGAAGAGGTGAGCTCTCTTGAAGTTTGAGTAGGAAGAGTAGTCCGCCCTCCAACTGGAATTAGCAGAGTATTTTGTGAAGATATAGGAACTATAGTACGCCCACTGACAGGAATGATCAGTGTATTTTGAATAGATGACTGAGGTAACGGAGAGATCCGTCCACTCACTGGAATGATGAAAGAATCTTCTCCAGAGGGTTTAGGAGATTGTTGCTGAGTAGTTCGACCTTTAACAGGGATTATTAAAGTCTCACTTTGTGCATCTTCTTTCTCCATAGTTTGTATGATCCTTGTATACTCTTCTTTGTACATTCGAGAATCGTTGAAATAAGCTTTAACCCCATGGAAGGGATTTATATCAGCAACTTCTTTTTGTACTCTTCCATTGCTATCAATGTATTTAAAATATTGATGAAGATTAGAGGGCACCACATTATTTTTATGAAGAAAGGGCCTCCCCAGAAGAAGATTATAGGATCCCGCGATCTCGATCACATAGAAAGTGACTTTAGATCTGAAATCGCCTATCTGAAGCTTCAGATGAATCTTTTCCAAAGGCTCACTTCGGCTTTGATTGAATCCCAAGATAGTAGTAACCGTCTTGGAGAGCTTGTGGAGAGGGATTTTTAGTTCATCCAACAGACTCTTTGGCATTATGCTTATAGCAGACCCTGGATCAATGAGGATACGATCTATCTTCATTGTGTCGATATAACCGGTATAGTAGAGAGGCCGATCATGTCGATTATCCTCTAATAGCATGTCGTCTTGTGTAAAGGTGATATTTGGGATAATCTCCAGTACACTGTTGTAATGTAAGCAAGTGGCAGGTTCGGCATCTGGCTTCTTCAATTGTGCAAGACAAGAGTCAGCTTGTAGAAGTGCTTCACTTAATGTCTTCCGAGTCTCTTTGGAAAGACGTAGAAGTTCAAAGAGGGACATTCTAGCTGGAGTATTAGCAAGTTGAGCCAAAATGTCGAAGTTGTAAGGCTTCTGAAGTCCAAGAGGAGAGGACTTCTTGATTGGCTTATCAAACCGAGCCTGTTGTTTGCCTTTCTTCAGAGCTGTAGGCTTGGGAAGAACAGGTTCAACTGGTGTAGTTGAAGGAACAGGTGCAGTAGATGATTCTTCTTCAGGAGGAACATTAGAAGCATCTTTATCAGCTGGAGGGATATCAAGAGGATCCTCAGGACTTTTGGAATAATCCTTTAGATAAGGTTTCCCCGTTCGAGTAGCACTAACAAGTGCTTCTTCTTTCTCTTTTGGCTCTGTGTCAGAGGTAGACCCAAGAGAAGTCATATGACATGATTTAATCTTTCCAGCCTTCTTAGACTTTCGAGAAGAAATCTTTTGAGGAAAAGGAGATTCAAAATCTGCCACTAGATCAGGATGGATCCACATGATTTCTCCAGTCTCCAAAGTGATTGGCACTAATCCTTCAGACCGTGGAGGAGGAAGATTCACTATGTCAAGAGTTGCCTTGGGAATAGGAATGATCCCACCTTCAAGGAGTTGAGGAGGAAAATCTCCGAATTGCATAGAGACGAAGTTGGAGGTGACGGTCTTCTCTTTTGGAGTAAGAGAGATAGCTCCAGATTTAATCATTTCTTGGATCTTTCCTTTCAGTACATAACATGTACGAATTGTATGACCCAGCATTCTGTGATATGGGCAGTATTTGGGATGATCTATTTTACCAGCTTCATCAGGTTTCTTGATCTCAGGTAATTGTATTTTATTACCTTTCAGCAGACATTCAAAGATACCAAGGACATCGTCGTCATCAAAAGAATATTCTTCTTTGGGGCGAGGTGTTCTTGATTGTTGAGTTATAGAGGCAGGAGTTTGAACATTTGATGCATCTTTGCTCTGAAGATTAACTTCAAGAGTTTCTTTTCCCTTGCGAGCATTGTTTTTATTGTTAGCACCTTGTCCTGTTTCTTTAGGAGTCATCTGCACTCCTAAACCTTTGAAGGTTTCAGCACTGATTTCTGCAGCTTTGGCACTGACTATGAAGGAAGGCCAATCTTGAAATTGAGTGGACCCTGTTCACATACTGATGATTGGCAACAAGTTTGATTTGCACGTGTCAATGGTGACAGCATCAGGAGTTCCAAGAGGCATCTTCAGAGCTTCTCTTCGAAACCGTTCAATGTATTCCTCTGTAGATTCATTATTTTTCTGCTTAATTCTAATAAGAGCAGACATAGTCATGTCATTAAGCCCTTCATAGAACCTTTCAAGAAACATCTGTTTGAAACCAGCAAATGAGGTAATGCTCCCATCTGGGAGACTCCTATACCATTCATAAGCCGTTCTCTTGAGACATCCAATAAATACCCGAGTAAGGAGGGCATCACTTGATTGCAGTTGATCAGTCATCACTTCAAAGTGATTAATAAACTGACTTGGAAAAGTGGTTCCATCATAGAATGAGATAGTAGGAGGCTTGTATTTAGGAGGATATGATACTTGCTTCCATTCTATCGGATAAGGCTGCTTGATGCCTAACCGTTATAAACCATCCTTCTGTTTAAATGCCTCGAATTGAGTTTTGAGATTCTTCAATTCTTCAGAGACAACTCCCGAAGATTGTGGAGTTGTGGCTTGTAGAGAATAGTTGGGAGGAGGAACAGCATTGTAAGCACTACCCCCAGCTCGAGAGAGACTAGGATTTGGTTGAGCTGGTCCAGGAGTATTAGATTGTACTGCTGGAGGAACTTGTACTGGACTCATATCAGTGTCAGTTGGTATAGCATCTGGTACAGTCTGTCGATTTTGTATCTGTGTTGCCATGAGTTCATACATCGACTTCATAGTATCAGCCATAGACTTCATTTGTTGTTCCAAAGAAGCAATTCTTTGATCTTGAGGAGTCAAGGAAGAAGAAGGTTCATCAGTATTCCCATCAACCATATAAGTTGTGACTGTACGAGGAATTATTGATGAACTAGTAGATGTTGTATGCTCTGAATCATTGCTTCATGCATCAAAGTCAATTATAGGAGAACTACCCCCAGTAGGAAGAGGTGGGAAGTTAGATTCTCCAAGAAATTCAGAATCAATTTCAGGGATCAAATTTCTTTGACTAGAAGCCAGGACTCTTGCTCTGGTGTTTCTATATACTCCATCTGGACTATCAACTCTACCCCCGGTGTCCCGAGAAGTCATGTTGACAGAGGCAAACAAAGGCTCATCTTCATCAGGCATAGGTTCATACTGAATCCTATTGAAGACAGACTATCATTTAGTTTGACATCTGCATTGCATTGTGGCTCTTGGCTGGAAGTCACATTCATGATCACCATGGTCTTGAACCGTTGATTGACATCTGCACTGAATTATGACTCTTGGATAGAAGTCACATTCAGCATGTTCCTTTGACATAGAATTACTCTTTTTCTTCTGTTGAAGATATCCCCGTAAATCTGTTTGTGAAGATTGAGGAGTATACTTCCTGTTCTTGGGTCTTAATGGCTCTTGATTATATAAAGAGTGATTAATGTGAGCCACATAATTTCTTGCATACTCTGCATCTGGATCTTTTATCTTCATATCCAATTGGTATGGTTTCTTAACACCAGAAGTGCTGAGTTTTGTTCTTAAATCAGTGGAAGGTAACACATTAATTTTGGAAACATGGAGTTTTCCCTCCATTGATCTGGATATTTGCAGAGAAGGAAGAGTTGAACCACTCCTTTGATTAGGAGTTGGTAACAGACCCTCTTTAATGGACAGATTCTGTGCCCAATTTGAAGAAGTCATAGGAGAAGATATTAAGGAATATTTCTTCTTAGACTCAATCAGATTTTGAGACATAGAATGTCCAGAAGGAAGAGTAGTCAAAAGACCATCTCCTTTCCTTTGACTAACAAAAGTATCAGTCAAAGCTGTTCCTGAAGTAAAAACTACAGGAGCAGAAGAAACAACTAACGAGTTATTCCTTTTCGAAGGGACTTTGTGTGGAAGACCACCCCCAGTTCTAGTAGAACTCGGTAAAGAAGAAGAGATAACTAAGGAGTTATTCTTCTCTGATAAAATACACGCTGAAACAGATTTGGCTAAGGAACCAGTACTGTTAGCGTGACTTTTAATTTTAGAATTACACGCTGGAACAGATTTGGCTAAGGAGCCAGTACTGTCAGCGTGACTTTTAGGGTTGAATTTGCACGCTGGAACAGATTTGGCTAAGAAGCCAGTACTGTCAACGTGACTTTTAGGGTTGAATTTGCACGCTGGAACAGATTTGGCTAAGGAGCCAGTACTGTCAGCATGACTTTTAGGGTTGAATTCGCACGCTGGAACAGATTTGGCTAAGGAGCCAGTACTGTCAGCGTGACTTTTAGGGTTGAATTTGCACGCTGGAACAGATTTGGCTAAGGAGCCAGTACTGTCAGCGTGACTTTTAGGGTTGAATTTGCACGCTGGAACAGATTTGGCTAAGGAGCCAGTACTGTCAGCATGACTTTTAGGGTTGAATTTGCACGCTGGAACAGATTTGGCTAAGGAGCCAGTACTGTCAACGTGACTTTTGATTACTGTCATCTTCGAGCGCACAAGAGTGTGCGTGCTTGTAGTGGAGTTCTTGCCAGAGGTAGGAGTAGACACTGTGGCAGAGACTTCACCATTGACTGCCAACTGATTCTTAGGGACATAGACAGAGTGTCCCTTCGACTTGGCAGTGATGATGGAGGCTGGAGTGGGCTTGCCACCCTTAGCCCGCTGTATTTCTTCATAGGCGAGTTGATCGAATTTGATCGTCATCACCTTCTTCGTCGAGCCGATTGACGAAGTATCGCATTGAGTTGTTACCATCTCAGAAGAGGAGATGGTTTTCCCTAGCAGAGTCGCCAATTTGTTTTCCATAAAGAAATTCTCTTTATTTGTTGTGTTTCTCGGAAAATTACAACTGTAGGAATCCGATCTAGAAGACGATCGCTTTATCCCTTGGACTATGCGAAGAAGAAAAGCTCTCAAAATTTTGACAGTAGATATCAATGTATCTGTACAATGAATGAGAAAAAGAACTCTATTTATAGAGTCGAAAATAAAACTGAAAAGATAACTGTCTTCACAGCCTGTGCTTAGTTGAAAATCACGCAGGATTTAACATACGCAAGGTTGTGAGCAGTTACTGGACGTGGCCTATAACTGTTGGACACATGGCGATCATGCATGAGTCGTGTGCAAGTTACAGGACACGCAGGCGAGAGATCAGTGGCATGGCTGCCACATACTCCAATTTGATGAAATTCACGCAGACTTGTTGAAGACGAAATCCACGCGAACTCGGTGTAGAAAGCTTCAAAATCCACGCAAACTTGGGGCAGGAAGCTTCAGGATCCACGCAGACTTCGAGGCAAAGAACTTCAAAATCTACGCAAACTTGAGGAAGAAAACTTCAGAATCCACGCAAACTTGAGATGAAGATCACAAATACACGCAGACTTGAGATAGAACTGCCAGCTGTCTTGCTTTGGCGTGTCTCGACTGACACAAAATCTCTGACAGTGATTGCTTTGTCAGTCGCATTAAATGACAAGAAACCCTTTTGGTACGCTAACTCGACGAAGGCTGAGTCTTGCTGAAGAAGATTTCGAAAATCACGCGATAGACGGCGATGATCTCTCGAATTCTGTGTATACGTGGCATACGAAGAGATATTCTTCGACTGTCGTGTTGTCAGTCATAATTACTCTTTGGCAAATGATGAGCTGTCTCCCAGCGTGATTTGTTTATATTGTCTGGATCAACTGAGCGTGACTTTTGACTCTGTCTTGATCAACTCAGCGTGACTTTCATTTTTGAGGCCTACACATACGAATTACAGGACCTTGTATGTATACATAAGCTGTAATATGCAGTAGAAACCATAACAACTAATCTCATCCACAAAATAAAGGAAAATAAAGAATTCATATAATCATCTATGGAAATGTATTTGTACAGTATGTTGGGCGAAGACAAATCCACTACCAACAAGCAAAGGACGAAATACATGAAAAATAAAATAAGTTTGGCGAACGAAGCGAAGACGATCATATTGCAATAATCCTCGAAGAAATAGCAATGATCACGCTAGAGCTAGAACACCTGCGTAAGACAAGAGCACACACCTGACGAGATAACCAGGTCCTCAGAGGGACGTAACACGACACATAATATCATGCCAATAACTGAATAATAGAAGCTCAACATAAAAGTATATATATGATTAAACAAATAAAGGTCCTTAACCATTCTATGTGAAAATGCACTTTGAAGACAACGTTCCACACAAGGGCTCCCAAGACTAGAAACACGGCGCGTTAGCGTTTCAACCAAGGCACTAGTGGCGTCTAGAGAAAAGTAAATGCACGGCCTATTAGCACTCAAGTGAGAGCTAAGGGGCATCTAGAGAAAAATAAATGCACGGCCACTAGCTCTTGGGTGAGTCACTAACGGCAGCTAGAGGAAAGTAAATGTACGGCACATTTGTGTTTCAACCGAGGCACTAGTGGCATCTAGAGGAAAGTAAATAAATGCACGGCGCACTAGCTCTCGGCTGAGTCACAAATGGCAGCTAGAGAAAAGTAAATGTGTGAAAGCCCATGTGCCTAATAACTGTCTTCACCCTCCCCATGCACTACTCGTGCTGAATCCACACCACGATATTCCTAATAATGGCTAAGTCTTCTAGAAAACCATAACTATTTAGCAGTTATTGCCTATCGCACGGCATGTGCGCACCGATGGCCAGTCGATACGTACGTCCGAGATCTATATGGGACTCGTGACTCGTGATACACAAGTGTCATGGCCAATGAATACGGCACAAACAAAGGTAGTCCCTTAACTCTAGGCCAAATGTATAAATAAAACTAAAGTATAATAATTTGCAACTACATATGGTTTCTGAAAGAACAACTTATAAGAAATAAAACATGCATGATATTGAGCAAGAAATTAAACAGTAAAGGCAAGGTGTCATGCCTGGTAGTGTCGCCTGGTGTACTGCAATGATCGATGTGGCACGAACTGCAACTTCGGTAACAACTATACAAAGCGACCTCTGTTGGTGGCACGGACAGTTCCACAGGGTCCAGAACGGTCAAATTAGCTATGGTGGACATATGATAGTATAGAATTGGTATAGGAATAGGAAAGATGGACTGCGCCATGGACAAGAGGATATTTGATAGAAATTTGTGTTAACAAAACTTATACTATTTGTAGAAAGTTTCTCTAATAATTGAGAAGTAGATTTACTAGTAATATAAATTATAGTAAACAATTTTTTATTACGAAAATATTCTAGGTAAACAACTAAATATATAAGAAATCGGTTTATTAGGTCGAGATTAGATTGAAAATACTTCTATAATATCTCTAAGTAGGTCGTACCATAAAGTACCAATAATATATTAATATCTTAGGTTTCAAACCCCATATTTGAAAATATATAAGAATGTCCCAAACAAAATACTATATTTGTTCAATTATAATTTCTAGAAGTATTTACTACTTATTTTATGTTCTTCCAAAAAAAAGGGATAATACTTTTTTTTTTGCCAAAATACTACTACTAAGAATATCCAAAAAAAAAGAATAGATACACCTATTGTATCCTATAGGAACGGTGAGGATTATGACATTACTTAGTAAGTTTTGTATCTATATAAAATCTCAGTTTTATAACTAATAATGTTTTATTGAAACACCAAAAATAAAATAAAAGAATAAAAACAAAAAAAATACTAAAAGTATCATTCCGCCCCTCCCAAAAATTGGGCTGCTGCTCATATAGGAAAAAAAAGGAAGAGAGAGAGAATGATAGAAAGGGGGATGGGAATAAAGGGAAAAAAATCGGAGAGGGAGAGAGAAACGGAGAGGAGAGCGGGAGAGAAGCTGAGAGAATGAGCGAGAGGGAGGCAGAGAGGGTGAGATGGGAGGAGCGAGGCGGTGGCCAGAGGGGTACACACGGAGGAGGAGGAGAGGGAAGGAGAGGTCGGAGAGTCTGGGAGAAGGGGGCGGAGGCGGCGTGAAGGTTCGGCCAAGGGCGCGACGGCGGAGGAAGAGGCGGGTTCCGGCTCGGTGGCGAGCGCAGCGGAGGTGGACGCGCTGGTGGCAGCGGCCAGAGCGGATGCCCGGGGTCAGCGCCTGACGGCGCGACGGATCTTGCTCGGTTGACCCGACGGCACGGGGAAGCAAAGGGACTCGGCCAAGGCTGACGAAATCTGGGGAAGTGTGGCGACGTTCCGCACGGTTCTTGGCGAGAAGGTCCACTGGAAGTGGGGTACGACGCTGCTCCGGGGACGGCGAAGGAAGTCGCATGGCTCCGGCGCGCATGGGGAAGGCCCGATCTCGCGGAGGCGGCGAGGTCGGTGAACTCGACGAGGAGTGGGACGGCATCGGAAAGAAGCCAAGGTCATGTGAGTGTCTTGGTGTGTTGCGATTGGGTTTTTTTCTTCCTGGTTTTTGGAGGTTTTAGGGTGGCGGTGGTGGCGCTCGGCCAAGGTGGCCGGAGGTGTTTTGGTTGGTCGGGGGAGTGGGGATGATGGCTGGGATCGGGCTGTCGGTGGGTTGGCCGAAAGTTTGGAGGTGGTGGTGGTGCTGGGTTCTGGCCGGTTCCGCGGCTTGTGGTGGCCCAAAAATTTGTGGTGGTTGTATATGGTTGCGGCAGCGCTGGCCTAGTATCGCCGCGGCGGTGGTGTAGGTGATGATAACTGTGGCGGTGGTGATACCTAGAGTCCGGGATATGGTGGTCGGAAATGGCATCGGTGGAGGTCTGTGGGGTTGGCCGGAAGAGTGGCCAGAAATGGTGGTCGAGATGCTGATGGGGGTGGGTGCGTATGGTGGCGGTCGAAAAGTTGTCGGGGTGGTGATCTAGGGAAGATGGCGGGGTGGTGATGACAGTAATGGGGGTTATGGGCTGGTGGTGAACGGTCGTGAGAGGAGGCGTGATGGTAGCAGTAGGATTAGTTGACTGCTGGGATCTTGGGTTTGTGATGTGTCGGGGGTGTGTCCGACGCAAGAAAGATGAACTTGTATATGTAAAAATATGAAATAAGAATTTGGATGGACACAGACACGATCACGTATATTTTTGAAGAAATTTGTATATGTGAGGAATTTATGGAGGAGTACTTGTCTATTTATAGGATGTGGAAATTCCCAGTTGGATAAGGAGTAGGGGTTTTTAAAACCTAATTAGATAATTCTCTACTTAATTTAAAATTAATCAAATCCAATCCAAATACAAATCAAATTTAAATCTAATTAAATTACATCCCTTTAGTTTAAAAATCAAATCAAATAAATCAAATTTCAATTATAGATATTAATTTACTATTTAAATCAAGCCATAAAATCAAATCAAGATTTAAATTGCCATAAAATTTCAAAATATGTTTTTCCAAAAATACTATAATAATAATTTTGAAAATACATTATTATTTACAAATAAAGTTGATAAATATTTATGAAATATATATATATATATATATATATATATATATATATATATATATATATATATATATATATATATATACACGAAATATATTATTTATTATTAATAATTGTTTTTACGAAAGATTTTTTTTATAAATAAAATAACGAACTTGGAAATGTTGGTATGATAGCTAAAATAATTATTACATATATTATTTTGAAATCATAAAAATGAAAAAAATGTTTTTCTAAAAATATGTACGCTCGCACATATTCGCATTCGTCGAGCAATTTCGAAAACTAAAATTTCGTGCGCGACGTACAATACGACTACGTGACGTACCATACAAAATTTTAAATCAGTACCAAATTTAATAAAATAAAAAAATTGTAGAAATTTAGGAGTTTTACATCCTACCCAAATTAAAAGAATTTTGTCCTCGAAATTAAGAATTAGTAGAGGGTGAGAAGACACAAGGGGGTATCGGTGGGGATCAATCAAGTTATTTGGCGAGACAAAGAGATGATGTTCGGCATGCGATTAGCAAGCCGTGGCTTAAAAGATAACATTTAAAGTTAGTCATGATAACATGCAAAGGAGTAATATGGTATCAAGAGAATAAATGAGAGGCCTAAAAGATATGTTTTGAAAGTAGGTTGAGGGCACGATTTAAGAGGGCGAATTAGGTTTACCATTTAATTAAGAGATTAGAGGGTCATGGTAGTATTATAGGGCCGAGAAAGAGGACGAGGAGTTTAGGATGAAGAGATAGCAACATCAAGTGATAATGGTCACAATCGATAGGAAGGCTAGAGGAAGTTCTAGTATAATGCCTTCGTCCTTCTAAAATAGGTAAAGGCAAAAGCAATATAGAGTTCGAAGGAGGCGTTATCGAATACGAATACGTGATTCAAAGACGATCGAATAATTTTAAAAGAATTGTCAAGGCAGTCGTGGATGGGATTCTAGAGGGCAAGTTTAGCTATGTCCCCATCCAAGTAGAACGATAGATAAAAGCGAACCAAAGTGCACTAGGTTGATCAGACCATCATGCACCGGTTCTGAGTAGACAATCTGTTAGTGGAGGCCTCCAATAACATACGTCATGAACAAGCTTGATAAAGAATTAAGTTTGCAAAAACTAGGCTACGTTAGCATCATTAGTCTAGATGGTAAAAATATATGCACGTGAGATTAGGATTTAAATAAAGTAGAGTTAGTTCAAACGATTCTAAGTCATATCCTGTGTTGGTCTCCATACAGTCGTCCTACAGTCTGCTTGTCCAAGTCCTTGGTTGACTATATGGGTTAGGGCCCTCTAAATTCTAGAATCTATGTAAACTTGTGAATATAGGTCACAAGTACAAAGGGATTGTTAGGTCACAAGGTATTCTACCCAACTTAAAATTTAAACTAATGGTATTTTGGGACAATGTCTAACTAGTAGGGGCCATCTGTCTAACCTCTAGCAAACACGAAGGGAAGATAAGGATCATGATAGAAGGAATCAAGCAGGATGCAATCGATGTGTCGAACGATCGTTCGAGGAAGGAGGTCAAGTATGTGGATGAGATCCTAGACTTCTAATCCTATTCGCAGGCTTGCTTGGTACGGTAAAGTAACCAAACAATTTATCTTGACCTGCATGGGCCACCACAAAAATATATAACGCCCCAGTCCCAAAATACGTAGGACTAGGAACGTAGACATGTCAGCTGTATACATACAAAGTACAGGGCCTTGTATGTATACATAAGTTGTAATATACACTAGAAACCATAACAACTAATCTCATCCACAAAATAAAAGAAAATAAAGAATTCATATAATCATCTATGGAAATGTATTTGTATAGTATGTTGGGCGGAGACAAATCCACTACCAACAAGCAAAGAACAAAATACATAGAAAATAAAATAAGTTTGGTGAGCGAAGCGAAGACGATCCAATTGCAATCATCCTCGAAGAAATAGCGATGATCACGGCTAGAGCTAGAACACCTGCGTAAGACAAGAGCACACACCTGGCGAGATAACCAGGTCCTCAGAGGGACGTAAAAGACACATAATATCATGCCAATAACTGAATAATAGAAGCTCGACATAAAAGTATATATATGATTAAACAAATAAAGGTCCTTAACCATTCTATGTGAAAATGCACTTTGAAGACAACGTTCCACACAAGGGCTCCCGAGACTAGAAATACGGCGCGTTAGCGTTTCAACCAAGGCACTTGTGGCGTCTAGAGAAAAGTAAATGCACGGCCCATTAGCACTCAAGTGAGAGCTAAGGGGCATCTAGAGAAAAATAAATGCACGGCCACTAGCTCTTGGGTGAGTCACTAACGGCAGCTACAGGAAAGTAAATGCACGGCACATTTGTGTTTCAACCGAGGCACTAGTGGCATCTAGAGAAAAGTAAATAAATGCACGGCGCACTAGATCTCGGCTGAGTCACAAATGGCAGCTAGAGAAAAGTAAATGTGTGAAAGCCCCTGCGCCTAATAACTGTCTTCACCCTCCCCTTGCACTACTCGTGCTGAATCCACACCACGATATTTCTAATAACTGCTAAGTCTTCTAGACAACCATAACTATTTAACAGTTATTGCCTATCGCACGACATGTGCGCACCGATGGCCAGTCGATATGTACGTCCGAGATCTATATGAGAATTGTGACTCGTGATACACAAGTGTCAGGGCCAATGAATGCGGCACAAACAAAGGTAGTCCATTAACTCTAGGCCAAATGTATAAATAAAATTAAAGTATAATAATTTGCAACTACATATGGTTTTTGAAAGAACAACTTATAAGAAATAAAACATGCATGATATTGAGCAAGAAATTAAACAGTAAAGGCAAGGTGTCTTGCCTGGTAGTGTCGCCTGGTGTACTGCAATGATCGATGTGGCACGAACTTTGACTTCGGTAACAACTATACAAGGTGACCTCTGTTGGTGGCACGGACAGTTCCACTGGGTCCAGAACGGTCAAATTGGCTAGGGTGGACATATGATAGTATAGAATTGGTATAGGAATAGGAAAGATGGACCGCGTCATGGACAAAAGGATATTTGATAGAAATTTGTGTTAACAAAACTTATACTATTTGTAGAAAGTTTATCTAATAATTGAGAACTAGATTTACTAGTAATATAAATTATAGTAAACAAATTTTTATTACGAAAATATTCTAGGTAAACAACTAAATATATAAGAAATCGGTTTATTAGGTCGAGATTAGATTGAAAATACTTCTGTAATATCTCTAAGTAGGTCGTACCATAAAATACCAATAATATAATAATATCTTAGGTTTCAAACCTTATATTTGAAAATATGTAAGAATGTCCCAAACAAAATACTATATTTGTTCAATTATAATTTCTAGAAGTATTTACTAATTATTTTATGTTCTTCCAAAAAAAGGGATAATACTATTTTTTTTTGCCAAAATACTACTACTATGAGTATCCAAAAAAAACAAAAAAACAAAAGAATAGGTACACCTATTGTATCCTATTGGAACGGTAAGGATTATGACATTACTTAGTAAGTTTTGTATCTATATAAAATCTCAGTTTTATAACTAATAATGTTTTATTGAAACACCAAAAATAAAATAAAAGAATAAAATCAAAAAATACTAAAAGTATCATTCCTCCCCTCCTAAAAATCGGGCTGCTGCTCATCTAGAAAAAGTAAAAGAAAGGAAGAGAGGGAGAATGATAGAAAGGGGGATGGGAATGAAGGAAAAAAATCGGAGAGGGAGAGAGAAACGGAGAGGAGAGCGGGAGAGAAGCTGAGAGAGTGAGCGAGAGGGAGGCGGAGAGGGTGAGATGGGAGGAGTGAGGCGGCGGCCGGAGGGGTGCACGCGGAGGAGGAAGAGAGGGAAGGAGAGGTCGGAGAGGCTGGGAGAAGGGGACGGAGACGGCGCGAGGGTTCGGCCAAGGGCGCGACGGCGGAGGAAGAGGCGGGTTCTGGCTCGCTGGCGAATGCAGCGGAGGCGGACGCGCTGGTGGCAGCGGCCAGAGCGGATGCCCGGGGTCAGCGCCTGCACGGCACGATGGATCTTGCTCGGCTGACCCGGCGGCGCGGGAAAGCGAAGGGACTGGGCCAAGACCGACGAAATCTGGGGAAGTGTGGCAACGTTCCGTGCGGTTCTCGATGAGAAGGTCCACTGGAAGTGGGGTATGACGCTGCCCCGGGGACGGTGAAGGAAGTCGCATGGCTCCGGCGCACACGGGGAAGGCCCGATCTCGCGGAGGCGGCGAGGTCGGTGAACTCGACGAGGAGTGGGCCGGCATCGGGAAGAAGCCAATGTCAAGTGAGTGTCTTGGTGTGTTGCGATTGGGTTTTTTTTCTTTCTGGTTTTTGGGGGTTTTAGGGTGGCGGTGGTGGCGCTCGGCCAAGGTGGCCGGAGGTGATTTGGTTGGTCGGAGGAGTGGGGATGATGGCTGGGATCGGGCTGTCGGTGGGTTGGCCGAAAGTTTGGAGGTGGTAGTGGTGCTGGGTTCTGGCCGGTTCCGCGGCTTGTGGTAGCCCGAAAATATGTGGTGGTTGTCTATGGCTGCGGCAGCGCTGGCCTGGTATCGCCGCGGCGGTGGTGTAGGTGATGATAACTGTGGCGGTGGTGATACCTAGAGTCCGGGATCTGGTGGTTGAAAATGGCATCGGCGGAGGTCTGTAGGGTTGGCCGGAAGAGTGGCCAGAAATGGTGGTCGAGATGCTGATGGGGGTGGATGCGTATGGTGGCGGTCGCGAAGTTGTCGGGGTGGTGATCTAGGGAAGATGGCGGGGTGGTGATGACAGTAATGGGGGTTATGGGCTGGTGGTGAACGATCGTGAGAGGAGGCGTGATAGTAGCAGTGGGATTAGTTGACCGCTGGGATCTTGGGTTTGTGATGTGTCGGGGGTGTGTCCGACGCAAGAAAGATGAACTTGATATGTAAAAATATGGAATATGAATTTGTATGGACACAGACACGATGCACGTATATTTGTGGAGAAAATTGTGTATGTGAGGAATTTATGGAGGAGTACCTGCCTATTTATAGGATGTGGGAATTTCCAGTTGGATAAGGAGTAGGGGTTTTTAAAACCCAATTAGATAATTCTCTACTTAATTTAAAATCAATCAAATCTAATCCAAATACAAATCAAATTAAATTACATCCCTTTAGTTTAAAAATCAAATCAAATAAATCAAATTTCAATTATAGATATTAATTTACTATTTAAATCAATCCATAAAATCAAATCAAGATTTAAATTGCCATAAAATTTCAAAATATGCTTTTCCAAAAATACTATAATAATAATTTCGAAAATACATTATTATTTACAATAAACTTAATAAATATTTATGAAATATATATATATATACACGAAGAATATTATTTATTATTAATAATTATTTTTACGAAAGATTTTTTATAAATAAAGTAAATAAAATAACGAACTTGGAAATGTTGGTATGATAGCTAAAATAATTATTACATATATTATTTTGAAACCATAAAAAATGAAAAAAAATGTTTTTCTAAAAATATGTATGCTCGCACATATTCACATTCGTCGAGCAATTTTAAAAAATAAAATTTCGTGCGCGATGTACAATACGGCTACGTGACGTACCATACAAAATTTTAAATCAGTACCAAATTTAATAAAATAAAAAAATAGTAAAAATTTAGGGGTTTTACAGAAGCCAATTCGTGTAGTTGATGCTCCTACTCCACCTTGAGAAGAGAGCCCGTATATCCGTGTATACGCATGAACGTTCAGCACCATGTGTCTCGAACCAATTAGAGCTGCTCAAACCAGCCCCGTAACCATGGGCTCTGATACCACTTGTTGGGAACGCGGTGTGACCCAAACCAGAGTTGGCCCATGAGGTGCGATATTGAATTATGCTAATATGCCTGTAGAGGCTAAAAATCAAGTTGTGCCGCTCCTGAAGTCATATCATCAGGTTGTGCCAACATCAAGTTGTGCAACATCAGGTTGTGCCAACATCAGGTTGCGCAGGAGACAGGTTGCGTGAGCGCCACGTGGCGCACTTCCTCGAGAGGCTGTAATGGCATCATCCTTGCCTGACAGCTGACATTACGCATATTAATGAGAATCCGTTCGAATCCCGTGCCACACGGAGCTCGAGAAGATTTGGTCAGATTTAATGACAGCTAGCAGTTTGCGTAACGTCTCAGGGTGCGCGAAGATGTGCTTAGGCGCAAGTTAAAGATGACAGCTAGTAGTTCGCACAATGTATCAGGGTGCACGAAGTTGAACACAGGCACAAGTTGCTAGGTTGCGTCCTCGCGCAACCTAATGAAGCTCGCGCAAAGTGATCGAACAGTATCCAGAGCAAGGTGATGTGGCGCGCATGCTACTAACTTTGTAGAACGTACCCACTACTCTACCCACGATCACGCGCATCTCAATCAAACGATGCCACGCATCCACAACAGTTAGTGCAACCGCTCGCACACATGAACATGAGGCGCGCAACCTGAAGTGCGCGCAACCGAGAATAATGGCTAAATAGTTATTTCAAGAACTCAATAAATAGAGTTTCAAATCAGTCTCAAGACATCAGGAATGATCATAATCTCCTGCTAAAGTGCTGTTGCATCCTTCAGAGATTCCTGTTTTTGATATCACATCGTCCAAGGCATAAATTGATCGTCTTCTGATCAGAGAATTTTCTTTTTGGTTTTGCAAATAAAATGATGACTCTACTGGGGACGACTTTCTCCTCTGACGAGAAAGTGACAACTCAATGTGATACCGCGTTGATCGACAAAATGCAGAAGACCCTCGTCGTTCAAGTCGACCAGATAGCCTACAAGGCCATGATCAATGCTGGGAGTGCCAAGCGTACTACAGCCGCAGTTAAGAGCAAAACGTGCTCTGCCTGGACTCCTAAGTCCTCGACGACACAACTTACTGCCTCAACACAACTTGCGCACATTAGTATCCTGGCGCAACCTAAAGGACAATGATCATGTTCCATATATTACATCCCTTTATAAACAAAACCAACTCTTCAACAGACGACCATCTCATAGACAGGAAAACCATCCCTTTGCATCTCTTTTGATTTCTGGCTCATAAGGATGAGACTCGGACTATCACTTCAGATCATTCATTTCGTCCACCTTGCACATGCAGGCAAGCTGGTGGTGGGTCAGTACATTAACGTACTGGAGACGTGAACAAAGGCTACATTGTCTGAAACGATCACTAATTCATTTAGTGATAAAATATTTCTGTGATGTAGATCTTGCTACTTTTACCTATGTTCATTTCATGCAGTACAGAGTCAGATTATTTCTTTTGAAAACCATTTCAAAAACTAACATTTCATATCTTCCAATTCATAACATCTATGATAGGGTCCATTTCCAAGCAAATTTTTAGTTCATTTCAATTGACAAACGCAACATATTCATGAATCATATTCAATCCCATGGTCTTTAGCAATAGCATAACACATGGCATTCTCTTTTTTAAACATATAGAAACATTCTAGGTGTCATACTTCTTGTTCTATTATTAGGACATTAACATGTCATTGCACATACTATTCTCTATAAGCAAATTCATGTTCAACAAAGTTAAGCAATACAGGTATCACTTTTTCAATGATTCTTACCATAGCCAACGGTCCATCCATGCACAAGACAAAGATTAGAAAATAAAATGAATATAACAATAATGTTCTATGTTGTTATTAGCTTGTAACCGAACTTTACATATTCATGCACCACCAGATTAGCAGTTCTGACTCAAGGTTCAACTCTCCACTAATACATGCGCATACCAGCAGCTGTGTAAACCCCCCTAAATTTTTACTATGATTTTTTTTTATATATAATTTATTTTGGTATTATACGTCAAGTACGAATACGTAAATACCAAGTATTCATTTTTTTATATACGAAAATTTTTATTATTGTTTTTTAATATAAATACAGAAAATAGATATTTTGTTTCAATACAGTATAAGTAAATATTTTTATTTGCTTAAAGATATGAAATGCGTCATACGAGATTTGCAAAACTTAATTTTTATCTTTAATATATATAAGTGCTATTATTTTGTTGTACAAGTAAAAGAAATAATTTAGAAAAAAATAATATTTTATGTAAATATATTATTTGCATGCGAGATACATGAAAATAAATTCAAGTATATTTTGTAAAATTTTGATTTCTGAAAAAGTTATTTGGATTTATATTTTTACTATGAAAATACTCTATTTTAAATTATTTTATTTATTTATAAAAAGGTATTTTAAATGTTAGCTCTAATTTAAATTGGGATTTGATTTTATTGGATTATATTTAAATTAAAGATGAGTTATCTAGTTTCAAATTTAGATATTATTAAGTTAGTTTTAAAACAATTTAAATTAAATGTGTGAATTATCTAGTGGGGTTTAAATTTTCTAATCCTTATCTAACTAGGAGTTTCCACCTCCTATATAGGGAGAACTCCCTTGCTCTTTTCCTAGAAAAATTTCATAACCCAATTTTCTCAACAGTCGACACCATTGTGTGTGCATCGTGTATGTGTCCACAAGCATTTCTTCGTGTCATTCGTGACAGCCTTGGGTCCGACCCCGGGTGTCTTTCTACTAAATTTTACTATTACAATTATATTATCTCCGTGTCCGATATACCCGGACACTTCCCTAAAATCTTTTTCGTGTCTGTGTCATGCAAGACACGTGGATACGAGACAACCCAGCCACCCCAAACCCTAAAACTAATCCGAACCCTAGCTGCGGTGCAGCCTCGCCGCCACCTGGCAAGAACACCACTGCGGCAACCCGGCCAGCGCCGCCACAGCCCCCTCAACCCAACACCTCCGCCTCCACACTCCCACCTCTTTCCCGATCGTCTCCTTCCCGAACGCCCACCAGCCTCTCCCTATCCTCCTTTCCATCGGCCTTGTAGGAACCCTAGATGGGGGGTGAATAGGGTCAATCTTATTAAGCAAGCATTAAACGATTGCTAATAGATAATTTAAAGATTAAGAGTGCAAGAGAAGAAGCAATAACAATACTGACACCCGATGTATTCTGGTATCCTCCCGAGGGGTACTCCAGTCCCGGAACTCTCTCTACTTTAATCCACTATTATCTCAAATAGTACAATATGAGTGTTTATCCGATGGCTCACCAACGTTTTACACAAGTGCTTTTATCCGAATGCCTCTCTGACTTCAAACCGAGAGCTTTTATCCGAAGACTCTCCAACTTCAACTGAGAGCTTTTATACAAAAAATCTTCAACTTCAACCTTTCACAAGAAGGTTTTGATCTCCTTACAACAAGATGAAGATCTAACTTTTACAGCTCAAGAACACTCTAACACAATTTTTGAATGTGCAAGTAAAAGCTTTGGTAGAGTGTTTGTGGATAAGCTTTGGTATGTTAGAAATTTTTAGGCTCAAAGCATCAACCTTGAATGAAGGGGTTCAGGGATATTTATAACCAAAGCATGCGAAAGAGCAATAATGCAACTTTCTGTCAGCAGTCGGAAGATCCTTCGAATTTTCGTAGAAGTCTGTCGGATCATCCGACTGCATAGTGCAGTGGCTATAAACAGAGCCGTTGGGATCACTGATGGGATAGATCCGACCGTTGGACTATAAACGATAACAACTCGGATTATCCGATGGACTTCCGCGGACATCCGTCGGATAATTCGAAAGTTCACATAAGTTTTTCTGTAGTCCATTCGGATCATCCTTTCAATTTTTGCGGAGATCCGTCGGATCATCCGACTGTCTGCCCAACTGTGGTCCAGGGTTATCTACTACCCTAGCTTTCGATTTTGCCATCCATTTTTTGATTTTACAATTATCCCTAAAACTCATTACAGACTTCATATATACTATAACTGGTACATGCTTCTTCAGAGTCTTGAAATGATGATGGCATGGCTTGGCTTCTTTTTTTGATAGATGATGGTATTTCTCCCTTGACGACAGATGTTCCAAGATACCCAGTTTGTAAAAACTGAATACCTTTCGGGGGCTTCGTCCTCGAACCCCTACGGGAGGCGCTGCCCCCTCGACCCCCATCTGCTGACAGGGTAGCGGAACCCCCAAGTGTGTGGCTCTGGAGATATCGACGGGTGGTTCAGAGAATTCTTGTGTGATACCGTCGACTTTGGCCCACCATAATTTCTTTATTGCATATGTCCACGTTGATCTTGCTTATTGTCTTTCTGTAAATACATGTTAGACAAACAAAGCAATATACATAGAAGCAAGTATGATAAATTTAATACACATTATGACAATGCTAAGTTTAAGTACAATAGTGATAGCATGAATATTAGTGATATCATAATGTTAAACTTAATGGAATAACCATAATAAAAAAATCAAAGTTAGATTATTGGGAACTCAACCACCACCATCGGCAGATCATCTACGCCACCACCCATCAATAGCATCACCTCCCCTATTCCGGCAGCGCAAATCCAGTACAGCCACCGCCAATACCATCACCCCCCAAAAGAAAATTTCAATAACAACCACTGACCTTGACTTTCTTCGACGACCCAGAGATCTTCGCCACCGTCGTGAGCACCAGATCTGCCCCATCACCACCTCTGTTATACCCCGATTCGGGGAACGTTCACCTCTGCTTTGATTCACGCCGAATCGTTCGTCCTCGCTAAGGCGTGATGCCATACAAGTCTGGAATTGCACTTGTACAAGGCGTGCTCGTGTTCCTTTTATAAAGGAGACTTTTTGAATAGAGATTCGCAGCAAGTTCACAAAGAAATTGGACAACACAAATATGATCTGAAATAAGCTCTTTATTGATATCTTTGAAATAGAAAACTTATGGGCCTCAAATAGCCGAGATAAAATGCCAAAATTGGCTACAACTTGCAAAAATATTGAAATGAGATACAACTTGTTCCAAACATCATATCCCTTTATGAATAATGCGGCAATAACCACCGTTAGCAAAATGCCTTCTTCTTTAAATGGAAACTTCAAGGAAGTGTGAAGCTTCTAAAGAGTCGGACAACAAGCCTTCACCGTCTAAGATGATCCACTAGGTTCTTGGCACCTGTAGAGACGAGGGTCAGTACCTAATGGAGAGTTACGATAGGAGAGCAGACGGGATTGAGGATTCATCCCGATGGGACATTACGATGTGGTGATCGTATTTATGTTCCTAATGGAGAGTTATGGCAGGAGTTGATGACAGAAACACACAGTTCGGCTTACTCTATACATCCCAGAGGAACTAAGATGTACCGGGACTTACGGCAGTATTATTGGTGGTACGAAATAAAGCAAAAAATAGCTCGTTTCGTAGCTAAGTGTTTGGTATGCCAACAAGTGAGGGCCGAGCACCAGAGGACGGCCGGATTATTGTATCCGCTACCCATTCTGGAGTGGAAGTGGAAGCACATTACGATGGACTTCGTCACAAGATTTCCTCGGAGTCCTAGTGGACGAGATACAGTATGGATGATTATTGATAGACTTATCAAATCGGCCCACTTCTTACCTTTTAGAGTGGGACAGTCCACAAAAGTTTTGGCAGATATGTATATGAAGCAAATAGTGAAGCTACACGGTGTACCAGTTAGTATCATGTCAGATCGTGACTCGTAGTTTACCTCACACTTTTGGAGGAGTATGCAGGACAGTTTGGGTACGCGTTTGAAGTTTAGCATGGCGTATCATCCGCAGACAGACGGCCAGTTAGAGCATACTATTCAGATGTGAGAAGATATGTTGAGAGCGTGTATGCTTGACTTTGGCGGATCATGGAAAGACCACCTTCATCTTGTGGAGTTTTCTTACAATAATAGCTATCAAGCAAGCATTCAGATGGCTCCGTTTGAAGCATTGTATGGTAGAAAGTGTCGATCTCCTGTCTATTGGAGCGACATTGGAGAATGACAGATATTGGGGCCCGAGTTGGTTTTGAGCATAGTGGAGAAGGTCAAGAAAATACAAGACCACCTGCGAGCAGTACAGGATCGTCAGAAGCAGTGGACAGATAACAGTCGATGACCTTTGGAGTTCAGGGAAGGCGACCATGTGTTCTTGAAGATATCCCCCACTAAGGGCACGATTCGATTCAGAGGACGTGGCAAGTTGAGCCTAAGATACATCGGCCCTTTCGATGTCTTGGAACGTGTTTAGAGGTTGCCTATAGATTGGCATTGCCACCGTCACTTGAGTACATGACGTATTCTATGTGTCGCAACTGAGACGATACGTGGCGGACAGCAGTCACGTACTCGATCACTCCGAGATCACCGTTGGACCGAGTTTGTCATGCCAAGAGCAACCAGTAGGTGTCCTTGATGATCGCCGAGTGAAGGTATTGTGAAATCAATCTATACCGTTGGTTTGCGTGGCATAGAAGCATCACTCACCAGGAGAGTCTACTTGGGAGCGCGAGGACGACATCCGAAATTGTTACCCGCATTTGTTTGAAGACCAAGGTACGTTTTCGTGTTAGATACTTAATATTGCATTGCATTGCATTCGACCCCCTACCGTAGTTTAATTTCGAGGACAAAATTCCATTAAGTTGGGTAGGATGTAAACCCTTTATATTTTATATAAATTTATTTAATTTATTTTTATTTATAGTATATATTTTTATAAGGAATTTATTTGTATAGGGGAGTATATTGAAAAAGTGATATATATACGTGTATACATATATGATATTTTTTGCAAAGGTTGGTGGTAATACACTATTGAATATATAGAGTTTAGAAATTTACTTATAATTTTATTTAAATTTTTATAAACTTATATATGTTATATATAACTTGCTATCTACGTACATATATGGAGTTGAGGAATTTTTATTTGTAATTTTGATATGTGTATATATATGTAGATTTATGTAAAATCTTAGATATAAGCATATATATATATATATATATATACACACACATAAAAAAAATATATATATATACACACACATAAGTAGTATAATATATATATATATATATATATATATATATATATATATATATATATATATATATATATATATATATATATATATATATATATATATATATATATATATATACACTTCCTCCAAGCACTGTTCCAAGGAACAGTGCTGCTGTGTTCCCGAACGCACCCGAATTGCTCGGATGAGTAATTCATGTTCGACCAATTATTGGTCAATCTCGACCAAATCTTTTGCTGTGTGATCCTTTTTGGGTTCTCTACTAATCTAAAACAAGAATTGATCAAACTTGTTAACCTAGACCCACAAGGAATCGGATAGGTTATCGACCAATAATAGGTTTTTCTATCTCGTAGAGGTATAAATGCTAGTGGAGGAGAATTATCGCAAATTATCTTGCGAAACCCCAACTCTCCACCCCAAAGCAACCACCACATCCCCACGCCCCGTCTCAACTGCCTGACGATAAGCCCCGTTAAGGTTAAGCATCCATGGCTGAATGGTTAAAGCGTATGGCTTCCAGTTCGCCGGAGGATCGTTGGAACAGTTGTCGACCGAAGACAGCCGACCGAGAACAGAGCAACTCTGTTCTGAGTAATCAGCCAGGTACTCAAGTTTCGGCCTCAATTTCTTCTGTTATGTTCGATCATTTTTGAATCTATAAATTCCTATTAGCAGACATATGACCCCCTTCGAGATCCCTCAGATGAATCTCGAAACGACTCTCTGACATGCCCAAAAAATTGAGGCAAAGTTAGCCCCAAACCTGTCCTAAAACAGAACAGTAAAACAACCCAAACCCCTACTTTGGAAGGGAATTTCCGAGCAGTAAATGTCGATTTTATGAAAAAAAAACTTGGAACAGTCATAGACAACATATACACGATTGAAACCTCTTACGTAGTTCTTGATTTCATTAATGCAATGCAAAGTTATTCAGGGTTAAAAATAAAAAAAATTAGTTTAAAACTGTTAAAAAATTTAGAAACCTGTCCGATACGGCGTGCGTTCGGACAAATCGGGCGACGTGGTCGCGCACGATACGCATCGAAAGGAGCGTATGGATATTGCCGATGTGTGGGAACTGACGGGCCTCGATTTTGTTGCGTGTGTGCGACGAAATCAATGCGTATCCGTCAAGATACCCCCGTATCGACGTTTTGCAAACTTGACCATAACTTCGTGCACGTTCGTCGGATCGACATGAAACTTGCACCACCGAATCAAAATTTTGGTCATGTATGCCAAGTTTGGTCTGATTCTGAGAAGGTTGATCGGAACGCCAAAATTGACGGGCCCGCAACCCGATCCAACGGGCGATTTTGTGCACGGCTCATCGAAATCCAAAATTGGACATAACATTTGGTTTGTCTCCTCAAAACGGATCCTTAGACATGTAGTTTTACGACTTTAGAGACCGTAGACATTGGCACACGTTTCGGTACAAAGTGAATCCAACGACGGATATCGTTTTGATCCAAAATTATGATTTTGTTCATGTTCCGAAATTTGATTTTTGGACATGCATTTCCTAGAGATATCTTTTACACCGGAAATATTTTTGATGTTTGTTTCAGCATCCGGAGTCATCTGTGAATTGTGAGTTTTTGGTACTGCCGCTTGCGATTGTTGGATTGCCTTTCTCGAACCACAGGCAAGTATACCTTGCCATACTTTCTGTTTATGCTCATTTATTTTCAGTATATTTTATTATTGCATGTTTCTTTCTTTTATTTGTCATTTTGTTTATATTGTGCGTCCAAGTTACATTTGGGTGCAAGCGACTAGATTTAGTCATTTTTGTTATTTTATATTTTATTATGCATGTCGACCTAGTGTTAGACGACCACCTTATGAGTGTGGAATATTTTCATCTCTCCTATGGCCTTGACACATGTGTATCACAAGATAAGTGAGTTCATATAGGACACGGACCTGCGTACTCGACTAGCCATCTATACGTATGGGTCGTACGACGGATAGGAGGTAACTGCTACTAGTGTGTCGAGTTAGAAGCCGTAGCAGTTGCCAAATGGACAGGCTGTGGATACATCTTGGACAGGAGCATCGGAGGGAGGGGACAGCTACTAGGGTAGGGGCTACTATACTTTTTACACACATTTGTGGGCCGATAGTGACTCGTATGAGCGCTACTTTCTGTCCCTGGCCGATAGCGACTCGGATGAGTGCTACTTACTACCATTCTTTATTTACTCTGCTGATCCTACAGCCCCTGCATAGAATGTTGTCCTCAAAGTGCATCTCATATAGACGGTTAGGAGATCCTGTAGTGTCATAGTTGCATGTTTACACATTCAGTTATTTTGGTATATTTTTCTGTATCTTGTTACGTACCTCTGAGGACCTGGTGATCTCTCCAGGATTAGACGAACACGACTATCCTCAGGAGTACGGAGCAGCTTTGGATCCTTCTTACGTCGATGACGAGGCATCTCCCACTGATATTTAGTTTTCATCTTTATTATTTGAGACTATGTAGTGGACATCTTTTTATCCTCATCTTACTGTTTTGAGAAAGTTGGACTCCATTTAGTTGAGACTATTTTTCATAGCTGTTTGGAGTGGGTATATCCACCCGGCTATCTCTTGACTTCTTTTATTATTGAGACTTATTATTCATTCTATGTTGAGCTGTGGATGAGATATAGTTATTTACATTGTGGCTTATCATGTTATATTATTTACAGCTTATGTACAAATACGAGGATACCACATATTGGTGTATTCTTCGTATATATACAGCTGGCATGCTGACGTACTTAGTCCTATGTATTATGGGACTGGGGCGTTACATGTACTGGTAAGCGGCCGTAACCAATCTCATCATAAATCAACAGTAGTAAATTATGTGAATGTACTATATTGATTTGTGATCTTTTATCTTGCCTTAGGGTCCATTAACAATTCATATTGATAGAAAACATAAAAGCATGCATTGATGTTAGAAACATAAGCAATTCATATTGTTCTAACATAATCTATTTATATCGTTCACCAATTTGGTGAATCTTACCCACGGTCGATAGCCATCCCTGTATATTTATAAGTAACACTTACTCTCACATGCATAAGATATTGTTAGCTATGCCACCTGTCTATATGAAGGTCACTGGCGACACGCCATCTTGGACCATATTCCAGGTATGCGGCATCCCTTGCAGTGTGGGTTGCTAGCCCCACTGAAGGTCTCGCATACCGATGCCAGTACGTCAGCACCAATCCTTGTTCCCCCTAGGATAAATTAGGTCCGTAGCCTCGGAGTACCGTTCTAGGAACTACCTTGTGCACAAGTTGTCCACGACCATGCACGTAATACAACTTAACTAATAACAGACATAACATGCATGATAATAGCATCTTCTACACGTAAGTCTTAGTCCTCATTTCATCCTGCCAACTTGTCGTCTTACCATCTTACCATCTTGCTTCGAGCCATAGGCTCGCATATTCGTTTATCCAACCAAGGGACTATTCATTTGTGTTACCAATCTTCCGAACCGAAGTCCGATATACTTATCGCCCAGTGTTTGGGACTTTGCATCACCTGTTCAACAATTTATATCGCAGCATACAAGGCATCGTTTGATTTGCAACATAAGCCTAGCCATGTGATAATTTATCTTTCATTATCTTTTCTGAGTTATTACTAGGCATCTTTGATATGCACGAAGATTAAGGATCGTCGAAGGATCAAGCCACTCACTTGTTGGTGAATTACCGAGAGAAAGAGGTCTTCCACGCAACGTCAAGCTTGGTTCACTGCGTTAGCACCTGCATTGGCACCAACGTCCGGTCAGCATACTTCTTCTCTTTCTTCCAGTGATTCGATTTGAATGCGTAGACAGTAAAAGTAAATCCATGAAAACATTCATAAAAAATAATCACAAAAATGTGCACAAAATCCAACAGCGAAAGCGACATCGAAAACCAGCAGGGCTACGGTATCGGGGCAAGCGACTCTTATATAGAACTCTGTCCCCAAGATGCGCGCCACTGCATCTTGGGCATCATTTTAAAAGAGTCCAATCCATAATAAGGAAAGGATCTCAATTCATTATCCCGCGATCCTGGTAAAGTTTCTCCAATCTCATCCGACTCGGCCATTCGGCCTCTAGCTCGATCCGTGCTCCGCAACGGGATCAGGGCACTACATATTAATACACTAACAAAAAGTTTTGTTCCCAAAACTTAAACACAAACCCACCTAAGTCGAATAACGAAGGAAACTTTTCCTTCATATCTGCTTCAAGCTCCCAAGTCGACTCCTCAATGGAATGATTCCGCCAAAGCACTCGAACCAAAGGAACAACTCGATTCCGCAAAACTTTATCCTTTCTGTCCAAAATCTGCACGGGCTCTTCAACATAAGACAAGTCGGCTTGCAGTTCCAATTGACCAAAGTCTACCACATGACTTATATCATGCACATACTTCCGTAGTTGGAAAACATGGAAGATATTATGCACTTCAGCCAATGCCGGTGGTAATGCGATCTGATAGACAACTGGGCTGACTCGCTTAAGAATTTCAAACGGGCCAACAAATCTCGGACTTAGTTTTCCTTTCGTACCGAATCACATAACTCCGTGCATCGGTGATACTTTCAAAAATATATGATCGCCCACTACGAATTCTAATGGTCGACGATGAGTATCCGCATAACTCTTCAGCCGACTTTGTGCCACAAGTAACTTCTCTCGAATCATGCGGAGCTTCTCGACGGCCTATTCCACCATTTTTGGACCAAGTACTTGCCGTTCACCGACTTCATCCCAACAAATCGGAGATCAATATTTTTGCACGTACAATGCTTCATACGGAGCCATCTGTATACTCGACTGGTAAATGTTATTGTAGGCAAGTTCTGCTAGCGGCAAGTGAGTGTCCCAACTGGTTTTCAAATTAATTGCAGAAAGCCGTAGCATGTCCTCAAGGTTCTGGTTCACTCTCTCGGTCTGGCCATCAGTTTGTGGATGGTATACAGAACTAAAATTCAATTGCGTCTCCATAGCTGAGTGTAAGCTGCGCCAAAATCGTGACATGAATCTTCCATTCCGATCCGACACTATTGATGCTGGCACCCCATGTAACCGGACAATTTCATCCAAATATTGCTGAGCTAACCGATCAACGCTCCAAAAGATTTTGATTGCTATAAAATGTGCCAACTTAGTTAATCGATCAACGATGACCCAAATCGTATCATTTTCTCGCTGCGTCTTCGGCAAGCCAACTATGAAATCCATGGTTATATGATCCAATTTCTACTCTGGGATGGCGAGGTTCTGCATCTCCCCACCGGGCCTCTGGTGTTCCATCTTGACTCGCTGGCAAGCCATACAACGGAAGACAAAGAGGGCCCCATCTCGTTTCATTCCGTGCCACCAAAAGATCGTACATAAATCGTTATACATTTTTGTACTTCCCGGGTGCAACGAATACTTGGCGTAGTGAGGCTCCATCAAGATTTCTTTCCGGTGTTCTTCATCCTTCGGGACACAGCCTCCCTTTGAGTCACAACGAACCATCCTCGTGCTTGGTGAAGTCACATGCTTCACCCTTTTCCATCATCCCGCCAATCTTTATCAAGAATTCATCTGTCCTCTGTGTTGTCTTAATCTTTTCTAATAAACACGGGTCAAGTTGAAGTTGAGCCAATTATGCATTTCGGCCACAAGTTTGGAGCTCAATTCCCATGCTCTCTAACTCTTCCAGTATCTGTTTGTCAATACTGATTGATCCCACAAAGTTCTGACTTAACGCATCCGCTGTAATGCCCCGCTCCGCACGACGCATTATGCTGAGACGTTAACTCAAAGAGTCACATTGACCGAATGAAATGTATCGATGCGAATCGATATGAGAGTTATGTTGTCCCGAGCAATGCATCAAACTAAGTCGATGCGAAGAGTTACATTGTCCCAAAGAATGCATCAAGTTGAATCGATGCGAAGCGCTGCATTGTCCCAAAGGATAAATGCGTTGAGTCGGCTCGAAGATTCTAAGAAATTAAATCGACCCAAGACACAAGTCCGAATCGATAAAAGTATTGATTTTAGTTGGTTTTATGTGCAGGCTATTCGTTTACACCGAAATATTAGAGGTCGACAATTTTCCTCATTCGTAACGGATCCGCAAAACCAAATCACCGCCTCACAACGGGCTGGAACTTGGGCACGGTAGGCCGAAATCGATCGATTAGTTCAATGAAATAAGAAGTGATCGAATGGCTAAGTCAGAAGATTTGGTCGTGCAACAAAATTATGAAATCGAACCGTATCGGCTCGGCAAATAACAAGACGTATCGGCTTAAGGTGGGAGCACAGACTCTTCTTTTTACTCCTTCATGCCTAAGTAAGAATGTATCATTGTATGCTAAGTTAATCTATCGACGCCATGGGCGTGGTCCGATCGAAAGATTAATTATAGTGTGCATCGAACACTAGTTAGAACAATTGAAATAAAACATGCATTAAATGCACGAGTCGCTAGGGAATATTGGATATCACAAAGGTGAGCGCCTCGGTGCGCAAGCTACAAGAACATGGGATAACTGTATTCGACAAGTGCCTTCGTGCACGAGCCATTCCGTGCCTTCTCGTACGAGTTACAAAGGCTAGCACATTGAAAGATTATGAAGGCGAACGCCCTAGCGTGCAAGCCATGAACATTAAACATTAAGGCTAAGAATATGAAATTATGGTATCGAGGCATGCATCGCATGCATGACTCAAATAAATGAGAACAATCGTATCAAAGCGTGCCCACGTGCACTAGAATCATAAAAGATGGCTTCATTGCGAAGAGAACAGCTGTGGCATGAAGGTGACGAAACTGTCAGATGTGAAATGGTGTCTCAAAAAGTGCTCGGGACCTTTGAGTCGTTTGGTTGACGAACATTGAGTTGAGGCATGATGCCATTGAACATTAAAACAAAGTATGGAATTGTGAGAACATAGAAAGTTAGTGGAAGAAATACGAGATGATAAAGTCTGAGTCTCGGACGCAAGACTATGTTTGGTTGTTTGAATAATAGTGCGTTGCATGGTCGAATGGACTTGAGAAAATGATAAGACAATCTCTCGTGCACGGGTGTTTCCTTCGAACGGGTTGCGCCGGGGCACCGGAAACGTTCGGCCTAGGAGGGATATAATCTTTGAGGGACACACATCCGTAAGACGATTAGCGACCGCTTAGCGAGATGTGAAAAGCCGCAAATGATGGTATGCAGCGAAAGGTTTTCGTAATTGGGATAGCAATCCACTACGAGAGGCGCCAAGCTACTCAATTTGAGAAAGAAAAGAAAAGAAAGAAAAGAAAAGAAAAACCTTTAGTCTATTCTAGCGCGGATACGCCAATGACCTTCATATAGTTAAAGAACGATGGGTTAAAAGCGCCGGCACGTATGTATCCTGCACACATAGATCCTGTATAAAGAGCGCTTATAACATGACATGGAAGAAATAGGGCGTATTCACCTTGCGTCGGTGCAAAGGGCGAGTGTGTCTATGTTGGTAAGAAGTCGTGCCACGAAATAGACACGAGATTGCTTGCTTGTTTGCCTATTCAATTCGAATAACATGCTTTCCATGATAACATACTTTACCACTTTCGAATATGCCTTGAAATCGACCCTAAGGAGGATATAGCAAGATCATAAGCTAAGTTGCATAATTCAACATAAATACTAAATGTCGATTTAGAAAGTAGGTCTTTTCATCAGTACATACGAGGACGAGCAATTTTTCGGGTCGGGACGTGACAAATTGGTATCTGAGCTCTAGGCTCAATTTCCTCAGGACGCTTGCTTCATTACAATTCTAAAAGTTGCCCACCACCATCAAATCACTCTTAACTCTACTCGATGCTGCACTGGATGTTCCATACAATAAGTCTAGTACAAAATCTTGTAATTTTGTCGCATATATTTTAAAAATTACATGATGTTTGCTGAGAAAGATCGTGAAGCGTTTCGTTATATTGAGTGCAACGAGCCGTGAAATATTGTTGCTGCAAGTACAACAAGTTAAAAATATGAAATGAGATGTTCGATGTTGCAATACAACAAAGTTGAATGGGAAATAAAATATTGCATGAAGTGCAGCGAGAAAAATAAAAAGTTGCATAAAGTGTAACGAGTGAAATAAAATGTTGTTATATCAAATTGCAACGAGTTGAAGTGTGAATGATGCGTGAAAGGATAATAAAAGTTGATATTGAATGTGTTGAACGAATTCGAGCATTGGCTTTGAATGTCACAGATAAATACTTGCACGAGATGCAATGATTATTGGAAATAAATCATTGTACAAAGTGCAACGCATATCAGAAAGAAAATGTTGCACGCTGTGCAATATGTGTCGGAAGTAAAATCGCTGCACGGAGTGCAACGGATATCAAAAATGAATCGTTGCACTCGGTGCAACGGAGGAAAACAAAAAGTCATAAATCGATAGACACGAATCGTTCGACAGCGCACCGAATTTGAACTTGTATTGGCGAATGTACATTTTAGCTGAATTGTGTCGGATTTTGATTAATTCAAAGTTACGGTTGTGATCAAGCACGATCACTGCGGAAATCGTGAGTCAGAAGAGATTGTTGGTTCATATCGAGTATGATATGACGATAATGGCTTGATTTCGAGTGGTATATGCCATACCACATATGCAATAAATGGCTCAATTCAGAGTGGTGTATGCTATACCACTTGTGCGATGGATTCCATCAACGTGATATGAGATTTGCAGAAGTTTTGACCGCAATGAACGGGGGAGTACCAAGACTCAATTGGAAAATTTGTATGATGATGTGTTGATGCAAGTGTTCTCCGAAAATTGGTTGGGATTATAAGGCGAGACTTGTATCAATAAATGATACGTCGGATGGAAATTATAAGTCGGTCGGACGACCGAGACAAACAAAATGATTATGCCTTGTTGTAATGATCAGATCGATCCGATAGGAAACTTGAAGTTATAAACGAGTCACACAACTTACGATCTCGATGAAAATATTTGGCAATACAAATTATAATCGAATCGCACGACTTACAATCTCGACAAAAAATTTAGAATATGCGAATGATAAACGAATCGCACGACTTACGATCTCGATAGAAATGCTAGCCGATGCTAAGTGTAATTGAATCGCACGACTTGCAATTTTAATAAAAATATTGGTTGATTCGGATAGCCGCGCCTAAGAAAGATAGTAGGTTATGTCGAGACGATACTCACTGTGGGTACAACGTCGAAAAATTGGTAACTTGGTTGCGCGATCGAAGTATAACGGAATGCAACGAATCGAGAAACGATTCGAGACGTACGAAAAAGTTTGTGGAGAACTTGGACGTATATAATGCAAGTTGTTGACGTTGAAACAGATTCAAAGTTGACCCTTACGCTATCAAAATTAATACGACATATTGAGATCGATACGTAAGGAAACGTAAGCACGATGTGAGAATACAAAATGGAGCATACCTCGCACTATCAAAATTTTGTAAATAACAATAAGAGAATGAACGAACTGGTTGATCATGAACTTTGTGATTGATCAAGACGAGATTATAAGTCATCGACGATCATTCGATGCATATAGCATCTCGTGTGTCGACCAAAAATAAGATAGACTCGAACTCAATGCAAGTAGATACTTTGTGAATTGCAAAATCATCAACGGTAGTGCATGCCGTTACTCGAAGGATAGTTGCGCATAAGTTGCGCCGATAGAAATAGTTACATCTGAAATTGGATAGTCGCATAGAAATCGTTGGGACGTGATTTGGCTCCGAAATAATATAGCATGGTTCGTAGTAACCGTCCTTCGTTAATGATCATGAACCTTGTTTTGAGTGGAATATTCTGTAATGTCCCGCTCCGTACGGCACATTACGCTGAGACGTTAACTCAAAGAGTCGCGTTGACCGAATAAAATATATCGATGCGAATCGATACGAGATTTACGTTGTCCCGAGCAATACATCGAACTAAGTCGATGCGAAGAGTTGTATTATCCCAAAGAATGCATCGAGTTGAATCGATGTGAAGCGCTGTAGTGCCCCAAAGGATAAGTGCATTGAGTCGGCTTAAAGATTCTAAGAAATCAAATCGACCCAAGATGCAAGTTTGAATCGATGCAAGTATTAATTTTATTTGGTTTCCTGTGCAAGCTATCCGTTTACACAGAAATATTAGAGGTCGACATTTTGCCTCATTCGCAACGGGTCCGCAAAACCAAATCACCGCCTCACAATGGGCTGGGACTTGGGCACGGTAGGCCGGAATCGATCGATTAGTTCAATAAAACAAGAAGTACTCGAATGGCTAAGTCAGAAGATTTGGTCGTACAACAAAGTTATAAAATCGAACCGCATCGGCTCGACAAATAATAAGGCGTATCGACTTATAGTGGGAGGACTGACTCTTCTTTTTTACACCTTCATGCCTAAGTAAGAATATATTACTGTATGCTAAGTTAACCTACCAACGCCATGGGCATGGTCCGATCGAAAGATAAATCATAGTGTGCGTCGAACACTAGTTAGAATAATTGAAATAAAACGTGCATCAAATGTACGAGTCGCTAGGGAACATTGGATATCGCAAAGGCGAGCGCGTCGGTGCGCAAGCTACAAGAACATAGGATGACTGTATTCGGCGAGTGCCTTCATGCACGAGCCATTCCGTACCTATGCATACGAGTTACAAAGACTAGCACATTAAAATATTATAAAGGCGAGCGACCTAGTGTGCAAGCCATGAACATTGAACATTAAGGCTGAGAATATGGAATTATGGTATCGAGGCGTGCATCGCATGCACGACTCAAAAAAATGAGAATAATTGTGTCAAAGCGTGCCTACATGCACGAGAATCATAAAAGATAGCTTCGTTGCGAAGAGAATGGTAGTGGCATGAAGGTGACAGAACTGTCAGATGTGACATAATGTCTCGAAAAGTGTTCGGGACCTTCGGGTCGTTCGGTTGACAAACATTGAGTTGAGGCATGATGCCATTGAACATTGAAATGAAGTATGGAATTGTGAGAACATAGAAATTTAAGGGGAGAAATACGAGATAATAATGTATGAGTCTCGGACTCAAGACTACGTTTAGTTGTTTGAATAATAGTGCATTGCATGGTCGAATGGACTTAAGAAAATGATGAGATAATCTTCCGTACACGGGTGTTTCCTTCGAACGGGTTGCGTCGGGGCACCAGGACCGTTCGGCCTAGGAGAGATATAATCTTTGAGGGGAGCATATCTGTAAGATGATTAGCGATCGCTTGGCGAGATGTAAAAAGCTGCAAAATAATGGTATACAATGACATGTCTCCATAATTGGGATAGCAACCCACTACGAGAGGCGCTGGGCTACCCAATTTGAGAAAGAAAAGAAAAGAAAGAAAGAAAAGAAAGAAAAGAAAGAAAGAAAAGAAAAAAAACCTTTACTCCATTCTAGTATGGATATGCCAATGACCTTCATATAGTTAAGGAACGATGGGTTGAAAGCACGGGCACGTATGTATCCTACACACATAGATCCTGTATAGAGAGCACTTATAACATGATAGGGAAGGAATGGGGCGTATTCACCTTGCATCGGTGCAAGGGCGAGTGCGTCTATGTTGGTAAGAAGTCGTGCCACGAAACAAATATGAGATTGCTTGCCTGCTTGCCTATTCAATTTGAATAACATGCTTTACCGCTTTTGAATATGCCATAAAATCGACCCTAAGGAGAATATAGCAAGATCATAAGTTAAGTTTCATGATTCAACATAAATACTAAATGTCGGTTTAGAAAGTGGGTCTTTTCATCAGTACATGCGAGGACGAACGTACTGATCCTCCACCCGCTTTTATGCAGGGTACAGGGAATGGATTAGCGGCAAAGCTTCGCTTAATCGCGCAGAGGCATAGGCATAGAATGTCGTAGCTTTTGAAGCGTGCAATCACATTGATGCTTGGAATTGCAATAGGATTGATGCGGCCGAGATATAGAAGGCATGATGTATAGAAGGGTAAAATCCTCTATGGACAAGAGAGAACTTGAGTGATGTAGCCAATCTGGCCAATTCAGTTAGGCTATTAAAAGCCTTTGTAATCTCAGTTCATTATCAATAAAGAGAATTATTTTATATACTCTATTTTCTTCCGTTTGTTAATATCAAATCAAGGATAACCATTGAAGAACTTGTCATCTTGCCTTGTACGAGTGAAACTCCAGACTCGTACGACATCATGCCCCAGTAAGAACGATGATTCGGATAAATCAATGTGAGGACGAGCGATTTTATGGGCCGGGACGTGACATCCGCCACCACATTGCCTTTTTCTGGGGTGTACGCGATCGTTAGGTCGTAGTCTTTTATTAGTTCCAACCAACATCTTTGTCGCAAATTTAGATCTTTTTGAGTAAAATTCTACTTCAGGCTCTTATAATCAGTGAAGATCTCGCAAGCCACTCCGTACAAGTAGTGCTGCCATAATTTTAATACAAATACTATCGCTGCCAATTCTAAATCTTGCGTTGGATAATTTTTTTTGTACGGCTTAAGCTGTCTCGAGACATACGATATCATTTTCCCTCTCTGTGTCAATACACATCCTAAACCCAATTCGGATGAATCACTGTATATCTAAAATCTATCGACGCCGTCTGGAAGTGTAAGGATTATAGCTGACACGAGACGTTGCTTCAGATTTTGAAATCTAGCCTTGTACTCATCAGTCCAATCAAATGCAACTCCCTTCTGGGTTAGCCGAGTTAAAGGCACTGCCACTTTTGAAAAATTCTTGACAAACTTCCTGTAGTAGCCTGCCAAGCCAAAAAAGCTTCGGATCTCGCTCGCCGACGTGGGTTGCTTCCAATCCACTACGGCTTCAATTTTCTTTGGGTCAACAGACACACCTTCTGCTGAGATAACGTGCCCTAGGAACGACACGCTACTCATACAAAATTCACATTTACTCAACTTGGCATAGAGCTAATTTTTTCGTAGAGTCTGTTGTTTGCGAAAAACAAAAGAGGATTTGATTTCTACAAACTGAGAAAGAGTAAAAAAATACAATTAATTTCTGGGGAAGTACAACTATAGGAATCAGATCAGAAAATGATCACTTTATCCTTTGGACGATGTGATATCGAAGACACGAGCCTCTGGAGAATGCAACACCACTATAGCAGGAGATTATGATCATTCGTGATGCTTTAAGACTGATTTCAAACTCTATTTATAGTGTTCTTAAAATAACTGTTTAGCAGTTATTCTGGGTTGCGCACACTTCAGGTTGTGCGCCTCCTGCTCACTTGCGTGAGCGGTTACACCAACTGCTGCGGACATGAGGCATCATTTAATTAAGATGTGCATGGTCGTGGGCAGTGTAGTGGGCACGTAATGTGAAGTTAGTGGCATGCGTGCCACGTAACCCTGCTTTGGATATCAACTAGATCATATTGTGCGACTTCATCAGGTTGTGCGGAGCGTAATGCAGCAACTTGTGCGAGCGATTGCACCAATTGTTGTGGACACGTGGCTGTAGAAGCATGAAAAAGAAGGGATCTTTCTTTTAATCCCACATCGGAAAGGAGAAGAAGGGAGGCCTCATTCCACTCTATATATAGAGACCTCTTGCCTCCTTTGAAAAGGGCACCAAAATAAATAAAGAAAAGGGAGCCCAATATCCAGGGAGCCCGTTCGAGCCACAAAAGTTGCAGTATTCTTCTGGGTTGGCTGTAAGTTCTTCACTCGCTGTCATGGCGAGGATAATTTGGACTCTAAGTACTATGCGCCCCACGGGCTGGTACGAAGAAGTCCAAGGCAGCGCGGGCCATGTGTCCCAAACATGCTATGCCAGCAACAAGCCAGAAGCATGCGCTCACAATCATGCGCGCTGCTGATGGGAAGTTGTACAAGGACGACTCGAGTGCTGCGGCGCCGAGAACGAGCCGACCTTCAAAGTCCTTGTCTCACTTGGGCGCATCTACTGCGTGCACAATCAAGTCGAGTAAGGCAAATCCAGTGGTCTTGAACTCCCGTGCCTCCTCTGGTTGTGTGTTTGACGTCCGTTCAGGTCACTTTAGATGCTGTGGTTCCCCCACTTCTGATCGAGATGCCTGTTTGGTATTAGATCAGGGGCGCAGCACTCACTTGACCACCCCAGTGCTTGGCCTTGCCATGCGCCTGAAGGGGGTACGAAGGTGGCACTCTCCTCCAACGATCTGCGCAACGTGATCACTCACAAGCACCGATCAGGAGAGCCGACCAACAAGCATAATGTGCCCCTCACAGGGCATACTTGTGCTACGGTCGCCATCAACTGCTGCTACCGCAAGACAGTGGTTCCACCACCAAGACAGTATGTGTTCCAACAGTTGCAACCTGCTGTACCTGTCTCCCAGCGTATCACCCCGCCCCGTCAGAGTGAATCACTTCCTCGTCAACGCACAGGCGCATCTACCAGCCTGGGGCTCTTATCTTCTGAAGGAGTTCACCGTCAAAGCTTCTTCGAACAAGGAGAACCATCATCCATAGTACGTCTTGCCAAGGAGGAGAATCAGTCGAATCCATCTTCGTCGAGAAGTCAAGGAAGAGACAACAAAACTCTCTCAAACTGTTGCTATTCATAGGCCAGGGCAAATCAAACCCATGCGCCAAGTGGTAACCTTCCCGAAGTCAGTACAATGAACTTGTATTTATGATGAATGAATCCCCCTTCGAATTCAGCTAAGTCGGAGAGCAACCAAAGCCCCAAAGAACTCAATAGCCGGATCAATGAAGACGTGTCACGAAGCAGATGTGCCGGCCAGACCGCGCATCACACAGACGCCCCCCTCAACGTCAAGCACATCACACAGACGCGCCTTTCAGCACCAAGCGCATCACAGGGGATGCGCCCCCATGCGTCCCCATACGCCTAGTGGAACGCCAACCGACGCGTCCACTCAGCTATCCATCGAATGTCACCAACATTAAATGCTGACCTGACAGAGTTGGCAGCACGCCTCCCCAAGCTTGAACGGTTGACAGCTTTTATAGAAAACGAAGCGTCCATAATGTCAGCTACATCATGACTTTACTTCGACGGCTACTGCCACGTGGCCACTCAACCGCCCGCATGCGCCTCGGCAGCCATGCGCCCAAACCTACATGTGCCTCAAAAGCTATGCGCCTCAGACCCTTCACTGATCCCTAAAGACAGAAGAAGAGTCTCCAGTTGAAGCTTTGCATGCGCCTCAAAAGCCATGCGCCCCAGACTGATCTCTGATCCCGAAAGACAGAAGAAAAGTCGCTCGCATGCGCTTCAAAATCCATGCGCCCAGAACGGCTCGTGACTCCTAAAGGTCACGAGCCAAAATCTCATCATACGCCCAATCCAAGGCGCATCCCACCAAATCGTCCCCCCACCAAATCAGAGATCTCCGAGCCATGGGTCGACGACACGTGTCCTTTGACTCAACTCATCCAAGATCTCAGCAACAAAAAGATCTTCTCCTCTGCTACGTGCCGGCTCACAACAGCAGTATGAAGAATTCAACCCCGCGAGTAGGGCGCATCATCCATGCGCCTCCATCAGCAATCTCCACGTGGCGTCCCCACGTACCGGTGCATCCTACATATGCGCGCATGAGCAGCCAACCTGCCCAGCTATAAATAGAGGGACCATTTCCTTCTTACCTACCTACACACACACAGACAGATACGAACAAACATACCACCCGAGAGGCAGATACAAACATTCAACGTCTTCCTCCTCTCAGCAAGCTCCAGCACCCAGAGCAATCTACACCTTCAGAGAACCGATAACCGTCGTCAGCCCGTCAACGGAGTCAACGCATTACCACTCGCTCCATTGGCACTAGGAACCTAGATTAAACAAAAGTGTACTCCTAGGACTACATCTAAGTCCTATATTGTAACACTGTTCTGTTTGTATTAAAGTTTTCAATCAAACAATTTTAATGGCAAACAAGCTGGCGACTCTGCTGGAGACCTCTTTCTCTTCCTCCGAGAAAGCCGTGTCACAGGCCGACGACGTGAAGGTGGGCTCCTCCCACAAGATGCTGGTCGTGCGCCTCAATCAACAGGCGTACGAGAAGTTCATTTCTGAAGGAAGTGCGAGTCCTTCGAAGCAGCTACCAAAGCCGAAGAAGACCCACCGTGTCTGGGTGCGCAAGGTCGACGCCTCGGGTACCACCACTGAAGGGAATGCGCCAATCCAGCCCTCCCTTCCTGCTGACGTTCTCAGCAACCAAGGTGCGCCCGCTGATGCAGCGCATCTCTCGGAAAAGCGTGCGGTAGACCACGTTCCCCAGCCATCTCCCTCTCAGGCGAGAAAGATGCGTCGACGGAGCAGGGGCGCAGCCAATGCCCCGCGCATCACCTCTGATGCGCCACAAAAAGTCTCTGTCTTTGACAGACTCACTCGCTGTAATGGAGAGGAGAATTTGGATGCTGAGTACTATGCGCCCCAGTGGGCTAGTACAAAGAAATCCAAGGCGGCACGGGCCATGCGCCACAAACGTGCTATGCCAGCAGCAAGTCAGAGGCACGCGCTCACAATCACGCGCACCGCCGATGGCAAGCTGTACAAGGTCGAATCAGGTGCCTCTGCACCAAAAATGACTCGACCTTCAAAGTCCTCATCTCACTTGGGCGCATCTACTGCGTGCACAACCAAGTCGAGTGAGGCAAATTCAGTGGTCTTGAACTCCCGCGCCTCCTCTGGTTGTGCGTTTGAGGTCCGTTCAAGTCACTTCATATGTTGTGGTTCCTCCACTACTGATCGTGATGCCTGCTTGGTATTAGATCAGGGGGCGCAACACTCACCTGTCTACCCTGGCATTTGGCCTTGCCATGCGCCTGAAGGGGGTGTGAAGGTAGCACTCTCCTCCAACGACCTGCGTAACGTGATCAATCACAAGCGCCGGTCAGGAGAGTCGACCAACAAGCACGATGCGCCTCTCACGGGGCATACTTGTGTGGTGGTCACCATCAACTGTTGTTGCAAGGCAGCAGTACCACCAAGGCAGTCAGTCTTCCAGCGGCTGCAATCATCGACACCCCTCCGACATCGCCTCGGGATGAAGGTATCAACAGAAGAGGAGCCAAAGGTTGCTTCATGCAATGTGACCTCCAACTCCTCCTCAGCCCGGAAGACGACTGGCAATTCCTCGTCTTCATCCAAAAGCCAGCCAAGGAAAACCAAGGCAACTGTCTCGACCTCTGGAGTGTTCGAAGGCACTCGGTCGAGAAAGAAGTTCTTGGAGGAAGCTGGGGGTAGTCAGACCCTTGTCGAGCCTCCTTCCGAAGACGAAGATGTCCAAAGCACAGCTGCGGCGGATCTTCGACCGCAAGGCGAAGTCAGCCTCCCAGATGTCCCCCAGGACACAGCTGGGGGTAGAGACGAAGAGGCCCTTCAAGACGGAGCTGAGGGCAATCAGGCCCATGCAGATGCGTACGTCGAGAATGACCTCCAGAATGTGGCTGGGGTGGCCAAGGAGGAACACCAGGAGAGGTGACTCCCCCACATGAAAGTGAGGCCGAGAGCGAAGCCTCAACCAATACATCTACTCCCGGCCGTGTCAGGACAGTATACATGACTGGGGGTGATTCCGAGTCTGATGCGCTGTCGCAAGGCATTGTCCAGCGCATAGACTCATTAGAGGGAGGACTCAAAATCCTCTCTGCCTCTATGCAAGCACTGACTCAAGCAGTGTTTGATATACGGTCGGCCTTGACCAGAACACCTTCAACCGGTCCCGACCCAGGAGCCAATGGGGAGTCGAGTGTACCACTTCAACGGGCACCCTCAGATACAGAAGCACCCCGGACGTCGGAGCCGTCAAACGCTCCACTCCAGATAGTGCCACCTTCCCCGACTCCTAGCTCCACGGAGGATGTGGTCGAAATGATCAAGGACTTGTAGGAGCGCTTCGAGTCCAAGAACAGGCAAGAGGAGCGCCAGAAGATGGGCATTCCCCAGCCTTATCCCCTCGAGTGGAACAAGGTGGTTTATCCTCCAAAATATAAACCACAAACACTCACGCCGTACGACGGGAAGGACTCTCCGTGTCGGTACTTGACATATTTCCAGTCACAGACGGGGCATCTTCCAAAGGAGGACGCGCTCCTCACCAGCATCTGTGTTGGGGCTCTAAAAGGGGTGGCGTATGACTGGTACTGCAGCCTCCCTGACAATTCTATATCATCCTTCGACGACTTGACGCGCCTCTTCCTCGATCGCTTCTACGACGGCGGGAAGGACAAGACGATGGCATCTCTCATAGAGGTACGCCAGAAGGAGAAAGAAACGGTTCGGGTGTTCATCGAACGCTTCCGACAGGCCTGCTTCAGGCTACCTCCAGGCATGCCAGAACATACGCTCCTCTCCTCTTGCAGCATGAACATGCTGCCCGCAGTGAAGCTCTGGCTCAACTCTACTCCCCCTCCCGATTGGAGCTCCCTCATCATCGAAGCTGAAGCCGCAGAAAAGAAGGCGGCCAATGCACATCTTCTGGGTGTCAGCTTTTCCGTCTTTGATGATAAGGGGAAAAGGTCTGCAGCCAACAACTCTGGACGAGAAGCAAAGGGGAAACAGGCATTGACGGTTAATGCCTCGAAAGGCGCATCTGCGCCTACTTAGAAGCCTCTACTGGCACCGAGACCCAAGGAGGTGTATTCATTCAATAACGAAGACACCATACAACTCTTTGAAATACTGAAGCAGGGTGACAAGATCAAGCTTCCGGACCCAAAGCGGCCCGATGAAGTCGAGAAAGTGGACAACCCGAGGTACTGTTACTACCATCGGTTTGTCGGACACCCGACCAAGGACTGCTACATCCTCAAAAATTACATCCAGCGCATGATCAATGTCGATGTAATCTCCGTCGACTATGAAGAGAAGACGGTGTTAGCCAATGTGGTGTCACTTCAGTTCGGCACCTTGCCGTTGACCACCACACAAGATGGTGTCGTCCCCATCCCTAAGGCGACAATGGAGGTGGTGAACTTGCCACCTACCCGTGACAATGCGAGTGGGCTCGTCCCACTCACCACATCTCGGGGAGAGGTCCTCTGGGTTCACCCCGACCTCGTCTCCGAGGTGACTCAACCGGAGGTACGCTCTACCTCCAAATCAAAAGGCAGGAAGATCAAGTCTTACCGCACAGTCTTTTCTTCAACGGAAGAGGCACTTCCAGTACAGACGCGTGCACAACAGAACGCCCAGCCCGGCGAAGCTGCCGCCGAGGTGGTGCCTCCTGGCACCATCCCTGAGGAGGGCCCGTCTAAACCCTCAGCAGCCAATAAGCAGAAGCAGATGGAGGCTCGTTTCGACAGACCTCTACGGAAGAAGAATGCTTCGGGGCTAGCCAAGCCCCACAACTTTGACATACTGGCACAACTGGCCAGTACTCCTGCACGCCTGTCTTTGTTTGAGCTCCTGCGTCTTTCCAAAGACTCCCGAGAAGCTCTCTGCGACGCTCTGAAGGACGCTGAATCCTTTCTCAGTCAGGTCAAGCAGCCTGAAGACCTTCCAACTACTTGTGTGCACTGTCATTGTGCGGATGAAGTTATCCCAAACATAACTTTCACCCAACAAGACATGCTGCTCAAGCACCACCGACATAACCGACCGCTGTATTACACAGGGTACATCAGTTCAGTCAAGGTGAGCTGGATTCATATCGATCCAGGGTCTTCCCTCAGTATCATCCCGAAGGCGCTGTTATCAAAACTGGGGATCCCAATGCATCGGCTGGCGCCCTCCAACACAACCATCAGTGGCTTCAACGCTAGCAAAAGCGAGCCACTAGGCAAGATCCGACTGAAGTGTCACATCGGCAACCTCAAAACTGAGGTGACCTGTTATGTGGTGGATGCCAAGGTCAACCACTACATCCTACAGTCGCCTCCTGGCCCTTTGAAGCCTGGGGTATGGACATTGTGGGACCAATCACCCCTCCTTCATCGAGAGGACACAACTTTATCCTGGCCATCACCGATTACTTCTCCAAATGGGCAGAAGCAGTCCCACTGGCGGAAGTAAAGAGCTCCAGGGTGGTCAGCTTTATCAAACACCATGTCATTTACCGTTTCGGAGTACCCCGGCGGATCATTCATGACAATGGTCCTCAGTTTATCAGCCATATTTTTAGCAGGTTCTGTGACAAGAATCGCATTCAAAATGTGGCATCTACCGCCTACAATCCGGCTGCAAACGGGTTAGCAGAGGCGTTCAACAAAACTATTGTCAGGCTACTCAAAAAGGTCGTGTCATCTAACAAACGCGACTGGGATAAAAAGCTTGGCGAATGCCTTTGGGCCTACCGCACAACGGTACGGACCCCAACAGGCAACACACCATTCTCCCTGGTCTACGGGAGCAAAGCGGTACTGCCTCTCGAGATCCAGATACCCTCACTCCGTGTAGCAATAACAAACAAACTCACAGAAGAAGACAATCAACATCGTCGTCTGCGGAAACTGGAGGCACTCGATGAAAAGCGTCTCCTGGCTCAACAACGCATCGAACTATACCAAGCCCGTATATCACAGGCTTTCAACAAGAAGGTCAAACAGAGGACTTTCCAAGTTGGCGACCTGGTTTTAGCAGTCAGAAGGCCAATGGTGTTAACTCACAAGACACCAGAAAAGTTCGAGCCCAAGTGGGAAGGACCTTTCATCATAGAGACGGTATACTCCAACGGTGCTTACCGCCTCGCCAAACCCAATGGGGACTTGTTCATGATGCCCATCAACGGCAAGTTCCTAAAGAAGTACTATTCTTGACATCCTCCAGACATGTACTGTAGCTCCCCTTCCCGAAAATTTTGAAATTTTATTATTATTTATTTTATGGTTTACAATTGTTCTTAATATTATTTTAGAAATTAAGAAATAGTTTCTAATTATTAAGATAAGATACAAATGTTATTATAATTCTGACTCTCCTTTCTGCATCAAAAAGAAATAACTCTTGATGCTTTATTCTAGATTCATATGTAAAAATATGAATTTTATGGAGTTTCATGTCCCTGAGTTTTCTACAAAACTTGGGAATTTTCTACTCTTGTACATGTTTTAGAATTTTTGGAAATTAAGGGTATTTATGTCCTGGGGCTCTTATGGACTTTTGAGTTTCCTACTCATACATATTATATTTCCTTAGGAAAATGTTTTAATACACCTATTGAAAAATACCCAACTAAAAATAAAACTATTTCCTTGTATACAAATAAATGTTGTGCTTGTATACCTAGAAAGAAATCATTGAAAAAGGTGTGATGACAAAAGCTAATATTTGTTTACTTAATTAGATAACAACTCTGGAATATTTTCAACCAAAAGATTACAATGTTTTGCGTGTTATGATTTGCTCCCAACCCATTAATCAACCGAAGCCAGCCCACGAACCCTCAACAATAACCCTAAGTCCGGCCCCACAGTGGTGCACCAACAACATACATGCATGCATAAGAGCATACATCAGCTTAACCAAAGTTGTAGTTGGTTGCCATCAGTAAGCTTCACGTGCACAGGTCACATATAACATGGCCACCATGTAGAGCCAATGAAACAAAAGAAAAAGAATTTGAACGGCAGCCCATGGCTTAAGCCCGGCTCCAAAACCCACGCTCAGCCCCTACACAGGAAGGCCCCTCCCGAACGTGACCTCCCCAATGCCCAACAGCACAGTGCTGCTAAGCCCAAACCCGAGTACTCAGTGACCGTCCCGTGCGGCTTTGTATACGGATGTATATATATATCAGTAATTAGGACGTCGAAACCCTAACACACTGACATCGCCGCGACCCCCGCAGCCAGGGCGGCCCGTCTGGACCGCGCGCCGCCGCGTGAAGCCGCCGGCCGGCTACCCAGGCACGGATCCTAGCCAACTAGAGCCTGCAGGCTGGCGCCAGAAGGGTCTACACAGTTGAGGCCACCAAGATGGCCGACCATGCCCGGCGCCTCGTCGAGGCCAACGGCATCGCGGACGTGCCGAGGTACTCGAGGCTTCCATCGAGGATGTTGACCTGTCGGAGAAGGTCGATGTCATTTTCTCCGAGGAGATGGGCTACTTCCTCCTCTGCGAGTCCTTGTTTGACTTGATTTTCTGCGCGCGCGACCGCGGGTTGAAACCGACAGGAGAAGCCGAGGTCGCCGTGCCGGAGACGCTCTTTCCCGGCCATGCAGTGCTGCCACCGCCAAACCGCATCATCCTCCCACTCATGTAGTACCACTTCCGCTGCGGCCTCTAAACCCGGCCTGGACTTCCCAGCTATGAAGGAAGCATCGAAAGTATGTTGCATGGTAACTTTTGAGGTAATATTACTTTTATGCCCCTAAAGTTTCCATATGTCCCCCATAATTTATCTTATATAAATATATATATGTACTTATTAGTTCTTCAATTCTATTGTCTAATCTTTTACCAGATTACTGGATAACTACATATATCCTATATATAAATATTTTTATATAGTAATAGGTATAACTATAAGATATATCTAAACCCGATAAAAATATGAAAAGCAGTTTTTGAAAAAAAACTAGAAATTATTCCACATGACGTGCGTCCCGCCAAACCGGGCGACGTGGTCGCGAGCCGAAGGCATCGAAAGCTGCGTAACGGCTTCGTGGTCGTGTGGGCTTTGACGGAATTCAAATTGGTCGCGTGTGCGCGACGAATTCGACGCGTATCCGTCGAAATCGCCCCGTATCCGTCCAATGCAAATTCAGTCATAACTTTGTGCACGCTCGTCAGATCGAGACGAAACTTGCGCCAGCAGGACCGTATTATTTTTCTGGTCCTGTATGCCAAATTTGGTCCAATTCTGAGACAGTTGAATCCGACGTCGTTTTGCGGGCCCCACGGTCCCACTCAACGGGCAACTATGTGCACGGCCCGCCGGAACCCAACTCTGGACATACGGTTGGGTTCGTATCGGAAAACTGGATTCGTAGACATGTAGTTTGACAACTTTAGAGACCGTTGACTCTGGCACGCTTTTCGGTGCAAAGCGGGTCCAACGGCGGACACCGTTTTGGCCCGAAATTACCGTTTTGCCCCTGTATCCAGAATTGGACTTAAGGACAGGCAATCCTAACTAATTGGACTATTCTGAGATCATTGGTATTGTTTATTTCAGCTTCCAGGGACTGTTGTACGGGTTTTGACTTTTGTGGCATATTGTGTGATTTGGATCATCGGTTTCACCAGCACAGGACCACAGGCGAGTACAGTTTATTGTTTGCATTTCGATATTGATCTTTACTATATTTCATTGATTAGTCATTGGTTATGTGATTTTTATACACTATTATAAATTATTGAGTCGGGAATGAGAAGTACCAAGGATGTGTGATCAGACCGTAGACCTTGTAGATCTCGTAGACATTGTAGATCTTGTAGACCTTGTTTACTTTCATGCAGTAGATCTTGTAGACCTTGTTTACTTTCATGCAGTAGATCTTGTAGACCTTGTTTACTTTCATGCAGTAGATCTTGTAGACCTTGTTTACTTTCATGCAGTAGATCTCGTAGACCTTGTTTACTTTATGCAGTAGATCTCGTAGACCTTGTTTACTTTATGCAGTAGATCTCGTAGACCGTGCGGTGTAGTACCCCAGACCGATCACATGTCAACGGTACTTCTAACGGTGGAAAAGTATATTGGTCTATTTATTACTATTGATTTTCTTACGACTTTACTGTTATTTTCAAAACTCATGATTGATGCCTAACCTTTGTCTTATAGTCATTTTCTTTATTTGAAATTGCATTCAGTGAATTGTGCTCGTTCCATTCCTGACTGAAAACCAACATTTTCAGGTTAGCCGTGGATTCACTTAGCTTGGGGAGTGACGGGTGTACTTGCAGACGAAAGCCTAGTGACTAGCTAGATAGACGAGTATTAGTCATTCCATATTTGTACAAGTTTATATTTTTCTACAAATGTACAACTTGTGATCTTTGTAAATTGAATTAATATGGTGAATGAGTATTATTTGTGAATTTGATCTTCATGGTCGTGACAGCGTTCTACCGCCGACACTGCGGCGTAGGCTGGCTTGGACACGTCTCGTATCCGTTTTGGAAAAAAAAATGGGTGCGGGTCGTGACATGTACTTCCCCAAAGAGGATCTGTGGGCCCAATCATCGGGGCTCACACACAATCTCCTTCCACAAACTCATACGCTTCTGGAACCCAGCTGTTCCGTGGCATCCTTCAGTAGAAAGACAACCACGTCCACATCACCTCTGAGTTGTTCCTCTACACCCTACAAAGCAGAATCTTACACTACGTAAGCCGACGCTACCCTTCATGTTTACCACGTCCACATCACCTCTGAGTAAACATCTCGTACAAACAACCCCTGCATTGTCGTACATTGATCGCAGAACTTCTACGTCCACATCACCTCTGAGTTGTTCAGCGTATCCCCCAGGATCATTCCTACCACGTCCATAATACCTCTGAGTAGGAAGATTCTATCATTTTGAACCTAATGATTGCCATGTCCACATTACCTCTGAGCAAACATGTTGGTTCCTTCAAACTTATTATCTGTACCTAAAAACCAAGGTGGACAAAAGATAATAGGTCCACACAAATCATCAAGTTCATGATAACAAAAATGAACACATCACAAAAAAGTTGCGTTCTTCTTTATTAAGAAAAAGAAGAGAGAGTACAAAACTACACTATCCCCCAGCAAGAGTTGCAAATACAAAAAAAAAGACTACAATCCCTAAACATCTCCAGCGGAACTTCCATGTCCATATTACCTCTGAGTAGTTCCGCGTATCTTCCTCCAGAGTCATTCCTACCACGTTTATATCACCTCTGAATAGGAAAGCTCTACCATCAATCGCATATTTACCACGTCCATATTACCTCTGAGTAAATATGTTGGTTCTCTCTCTCTCTCAACTTATTATCTGTACCTAAAACCAAGGTGCGCCATGGATGATAAGTCCATAAATTCCCCAGTGGAAATACCCAAACCTATCAGGTCCATACTACCTCTGATAGGATTGTCACACCTAAACAGCTCTACCATTCATGTTTCTTGTTCAAAGTATTTCAAAACTTGTCCAAAAGTTTTAAAAACTTTGAAAGGGGTCTTGTAGAAGCATGAAAAAGAAGGGATCTTTCTTTTAATCCCACATCGGAAAGGAGAAGAAGGGAGGCCTCATTCCACTCTATATATAGAGACCTCTTGCCTCCTTTGAAAAGGGCACCAAAATAAATAAAGAAAAGGGAGCCCAATATCCAGGGAGCCCGTTCGAGCCACAAAAGTTGCAGTATTCTTCTGGGTTGGCTGCAAGTTCTTCACTCGCTGTCATGGCGAGGATAATTTGGACTCTAAGTACTATACGCCCCACGGGCTGGTACGAAGAAGTCCAAGGCAGCGCGGGCCATGCGTCCCAAACGTGCTATGCCAGCAACAAGCCAGAAGCATGCGCTCACAATCATACGCGCTGCTGATGGTAAGTTGTACAAGGTCGACTCGAGTGCTGCGGCACCGAGAACGAGCCGACCTTCAAAGTCCTTGTCTCACTTGGGCGCATCTACTGCGTGCACAATCAAGTCGAGTAAGGCAAATCCAGTGGTCTTGAACTCCCGCGCCTCCTCTGGTTGTGCGTTTGAGGTCCGTTCAAGTCACTTCAAATGCTGTGGTTCCCCCACTACTGATCGAGATGCTTGTTTGGTATTAGATCAGGGGCGCATCACTCACTTGACCACCCCAGTGCTTGGCCTTGCCATACGCCTGAAGGGGGTGCGAAGGTGGCACTCTCCTCCAACGATCTGCGCAACGTGATCACTCACAAGCACCGATCAGGAGAGCCGACCAACAAGCATAATGCGCCCCTCACAGGGCACACTGGTGCTACGGTCGCCATCAACTGCTGCTACCGTAAGACAGTGGCTCCACCACCAAGGCAGTATGTGTTCCAACAGTTGCAACCTGCTGTACCTGTCTCCCAGCGTATCACTCCGCCCCGTCAGAGTGAATCACTTCCTCGTCAACGCACAGGCGCATCTACCAGCCTGGGGCTCTTATCTTCTGAAGGAGTTCACCGTCAAAGCTTCTTCGAACAAGGAGAACCATCATCCACAGTACATCTTGCCAAGGAGGAGGATCAGTCGAATCCATCTTCGTCGAAAAGTCAAGGAAGAGACAACAAAACTCTCTCAAACTGTTGCTATTCATAGGCCAGGGCAAATCAAACCCATGCGCCAAGTGGCAACCTTCCTGAAGTCAGTACAATGAACTTGTATTTATGATGAATAAATCCCCCTTCGAATTCAGCTAAGTCGGAGAGCAATCAAAGCCCCGAAAAACTCAATAGCCGGATCAATGAAGACGTGTCACGAAGCAGATGCGCCGGCCAGACCGCGCATCACACAGACGCGCCCCTCAACGTCAAGCACATCACATAGACGCGCCTTTCAGCACCAAGCGCATCACAGGGGATGTGCCCCCATGCGTCCCCATACGCCTAGTGGAACGCCAACCGACGCGCCCACTCAGCTGTCCATCGAATGTCACCAACATTAAATGCTGACCTGACAGAGTTGGTATCACGCCTCCCCAAGCCTGAACAGTTAACAGCTTTTACAGAAAACGAAGCATCCACAACGTCAGCAACATCATGACTTTACTTCGACGGCTACTGCCACGTGGCCACTCAACCGCCCGCATGTGCCTCGGCAGCCATGCACCGAAACCTGTATGCGCCTCAAAAGCCATGCGCCTCAGACCCTTCACTGATCCCTAAAGACAGAAGAAGAGTCTCCAGTTGAAGCTTTGCATGCGCCTCAAAAGCTATGCGCCCCAGAATGATCTCTGATCCCGAAAGACAGAAGGAAAGTCGTTCGTATGTGCCTCAAAAGCCATGCGCCCAGAACGGCTCGTAACTCCTAAAGGTCATGAGCTAAAATCTCATCATGCGCCCAATCCAAGGCGCATCCCACCAAATCGTCCCCCCACCAAATCAGAGATCTCCGAGCCATGGGTCGACGACACGTGTCCTTTGACTCAACTCATCCAAGATCTCAGCAACAGAAAGATCTTCTCCTCTGCTACGTGTCGGCTCACAACAACAGTATAAAGAATTCAACCCTGCGAGTAGGGCACATCATCCATGCGCCTCCATCAACAATCTCCACGTGGCGTCTCCACGCACCGGCGCATCCTACATATGCGTGCATGAGCAGCCAACCTGCCCAGCTATAAATAGAGGGACCATTTCCTTCTTACCTACCTACACACACACAGACAGATACGAACAAACATACCACCCGAGAGGTAGATACAGACATTCAACGTCTTCCTCCTCTCAGCAAGCTCCAGCACCCAGAGCAATCTACACCTTCAGAGAACCGATAACCGTCGTCAGTCCGTCAACGGAGTCAACGCATTACCACTTGCTCCATTGGCACTAGGAACCCAGATTAAACAAAAGTGTACTCCTAGGACTACATCTAAGTCCTATATTGTAACACTGTTCTGTTTGTATTAAAGTTTTCAATCAAACAATTTTAATGGCAAACAGTGGCATCATTTGAGTGAGATGCGCATAGTCATGAGCAATGTTGTAGACACATTCTACGAAGTTAGTGGCTGCGCACCACGTCACCCTGCTCTGGACGATCGTATTACGTGAGCTTCATCAGGTTGCGCGGGGACGCAACCTAGCAACTTGCGCCTAGGTTCAACCTCGCGCAACCTGACACGTTACGAAAACTGCTGGCTGGCCAAATCTTCTTGAGCACCGTGTTGTGCGGGATTCGAATGAATTTTCCTTGATATATGTGCTGTCAGTTATCAGACAATGATGATGTCGTTACAGCTTCTTGAGGAAGTACACCACGTGGCTCTCGCACAACCTGAGGTTGGCACAACCTATTGATGTGGCAAAACCTATCGATGTGGCACAACTTGTTGATGTGGCCCTTGGATGAGTGGCGCCCCTTGATTTCTAGCTTCTAATGGGTGGCGTAGCTTGATTTTTAGCCTCTACAAGACCTCCTTCAAAGTTTTTAAAACTTGAAGTTTTGAAATACTTTGAATTTGAAAATTTTGTTTGGGTTGTGCCAGTCAAACTTGAGCCCAACTTTTCAGCGTACGTTGCGCAACTGTTTTGGGCTATAAATAGCCGTACACTTTGGGCCATTTATTCTTTACACATAAAGTGATTTCTCAAAACCCTACCTCATTCTCTTCTTCTCGAGCTTCTTCGACCACCGACGTGATTCCTCGAAACTCTGTCTCTTCTTCTTCTAGACTTAGAAGCTTCTTTGACAAACCCTAATGGCGCCCAGAAGATTCGATGTTAAGAAAGGAAAGGGCTTTTCTGAGCCTTCATCTCGCGCTACATCATGCAGAGAGCAACGACGTGCGTCTCAGTACGTTCCGTCTTCGTCACGATGAGAGACTGTCAACTCGACCATGGAAGGTGAGCATTTTGATCATTGATCCATGCATCGATTGTATCAACCAAATCTTTTTTAGGATTTTTGGTTTGATCTGTTCATCGTGCGCCTTCTCTTTTTAGAGTTCGGTTCACTTTCTGACTCATGCCACCCTTTTTAGGGTTTGGTTGTTGTCACTCACATAGTGTTCAAACTGTGTTATACGATGTGGCACACCAGAGATGTTGTGCTATACAGATGCGATGCAACACAGATGTTGTGCTATACAAAATGTGGCGCAATACATATGCTGTGCCATATAAAATGTGGCACAACACAGATATTGTGCCATATAAAATATGGCACAACACAGATGTTGTGCTATACAAAATGTGGCACAACACAGATGCTGCGCAACATAGAAGTTTCGATGCAACCTGATGTCTTGTACATATTGATCGAAATTCATTTTGAGAAAGAAGCGCCTGTTGGAACCCTTCTATCTATAAATTCACTAACTTCTCATTTTTTATTATTTTTTGGCAGAGAATCGGTTGGCAAGATTCTTAAGAACTGGTATCAGCGATCTTGGATGATATGGAGCTAAACCACCTTGGCACACACATCAGAGAGCTCAGAACTCTTCATGTTTAAAAGGGCTTCCTCGAGATGGTAGGAAGGGCCTTTATACATGAGAGTTGGATGGTGGAGACAGAACTAGGAATCGTATCACAAAGGTGATCTCATTCCTACTTCTCACGAAGGGTCATCGTTTCTACACCAGTTGTATTGACAGCAACTTGTCTTCGAGCTGCTATACTCTGTCATTCTTATTTCGTCTGAGAGAGAAGACCAGAGTTGATTCCGTTGCCTTGCTCGCTGCTTCAGGTTGAGTCGACAAGGAACTGGCACCAACAAGAAGATCCAAGGATATAATAGACCTCCATTTATTATATTTAGAATAAAAATTCGAGATGTAATAGATTTCCATTAAGATGTATCTATGTTTTTAAAGAAGGAAAAAAGAATAATTTTTCTCTCCTCTTTATGACTTGATTTGATGTGATGATATAGAAAATAGAATTCAGAGGTAATGTGGACGTGAACTCATTTGTCTATTGATGATCTTCAAATAAGCTAGGACTCAAAGACAGGATATCATATCTAAAAAGATGATATTTGTGATAATACAGATTTATCATAAAAATAAGATACCTTTTAAAACAGCAGGATTTCAAAAGACATAATTAATAATTTTGATGGACTCCACGGGGGATTTTGAGTATTTATTATATGTGGCTTTATAAACGATAATAAATGTAGGCCTATTTGCAAAATAAATAGAGACGAAAAGATTGATGAATGAATAAGCATGACATTTCAAAGAAAGGTCGTTTCGGTTCCCGCGACAGACAATAAACGGAGACCTATTCACGAGATAAAAAGGGATAAATGAAAAAACATGCATTTTTGAGGAAAGGTTGTTTCGATTCCTGAGACAGAATGTTTGGCCTTTCTGTCTATAAATAGTGCAAAACTTTTGGGAGTGTTATCCACACCTATCCCTTCATCGCAAGTGTCTTTCGAAGAAGCACCCGAGGAGGCTGAGGCCATCCCAAAGATTGAAGCCGCCATTGACACTCATTCCAACGAGCCTTCGCCATCCATTCAGCCAGAAGTAGGAGAAAGCTCGACTGTTCCTGAATCAAAATAGGACTTTCTTGCCAAACTGGTGGAGCCTGGAAGTACTGCCAAGGAAGAAGCTCTGAGGAAGGCTGCTTGTGAACTATTGGTGTCATCGGACAATAATGTCTTCGAGCTTCTTGTGAAATATATTTTCTATCAAGAGGGCTCTGGTAAACGTTAATTTTATATATTTCCTTCTGTCTGAGTTATGCAATAAAAGAAATTTTATTTACATTCTGATTCTCTGTGTTGATATCTCTTTGTCTTCAAACATGATATTCCTTGAGAAATTTGCCATTAATGGGCATCATGGCGACTCGACCATCCACACCAGTCAATTGATAAGCTCCGTTGGAGAAAACTTTGCTTACAACGTAGGAACCTTTCCACTTCGCTTCAAATTTGCCTTTGCTCATGTGCGTCATAGTCATAGAACGCCTGACGGTTAGAACTAGTTCTCTTTTCTGAAATGTTCGAACTTTGACTTTACGGTTGAAGGCTTTTGATAGACGAGCTTGGTATAACTCAATATGTTGTTGAGCTAGGAGCCGTTTCTCGTCAAGCACTTCAAGCTCCTGAAGTCTCAGACGATCAATTTTTTTCAGTTGTGAGTTCATTGGCAATGGCAATCCTTAGAAAAGGGATCTAGATTTCCAATGGTAAGACGACCTCGTATCCATATACCAAAGAGAAAGGTATACAGCCTGTAGGAGTACGTACGATAGTACGGTAAGCCCATAGACATTCTCCAAGCTTTTCTCTCCAGCTTCATTTGTTGGTAGAAACAAACTTCTTGAGGAGTTTAATGATGGCCTTGTTAAATACTTCTGCCAACCCGTTAGCTGCAGGATTGTAAGCTGTAGAAGCAATATTATTGATTCTGTTGTCATCGCAGAATAGAGTGAACTTCTGACTGATGAATTGTGGCCCATTATCATGATGCTTAAAAAATTGATAACACTGCTTGTCTTGACCTGAGCTAGAGGTATAGCTTTGGCCCACTTTGAGAAATAATCAGTTATGGCCAATATGAACCGATGTCCTCGAGACGAGGGAGGGTTAATAGGACAAATGACATCCATGCCCCAAGCTTCAAAGGGCCATGATGCTGCCGTCGGGTGAAGAAATTCTGATGGTTGATGGATGAAGTCAGCATGGATTTGACATGCTCGACACTTCCTTGCATACTCTATTGCATCATATACCATCGAGGGCCAATAGTAGCCCATACGGCGAATACGATCCTTTAGTTTAGGACCAGGTTGATGTGCGCCACAAACACCGTCATGAGCTTCACGAAGTATTTGTTTTGTTTCCTCTCCTGCGAGACAGCGTAGGAGTAAGCCGTCAAACGTTCGTCGGTAGAGTGTCTTTGCAGCATGATTATAATAGAATCCGAGTGACCGCTGACGAATTATTGTAGCCTCCTTAGAATCTTCGGGTAATATATCATGGATCACGAAGTCTATGAAAGGAGTCCTCCGATCTTCACTAATAGTACAAATTTCAACCGAATTGTTGAATTCCATGTTTGTGTTGTTGACTTCAATATTTAAGTTATTCTCGATGCAGAATAACTCTCTATTAATGATGACGATCATTAGTCGCCTTCTTACTGGAATTGCTAACACTGCTGCAAGATTAGCGAGTGCATCAACCTCTGTATTACACGCTCGGTATTTATGCTCGTTGAATAAGCCTTTGAATGAAGTAGCCATCATGATCGATGCATCATGATATGGGACTAGATCTTGATGTCGAACTTCGTACGTTCCTCTAACTTGGTTGACAATCAGTTTGGAGTCTCCGTAAACTTCAAGATACTCAATATCATATTGTTTAGCCAATTGGAGATCAATGAGCATAACATTTTATTAAGCCACATTATTGGAACACGAATCATCTAAAGAATAAGCTCTTTGAATAGCTAACACTTTTGGTGAGACGAGGACGATTCCAACTCCAGCAACAATAGCATATTTTGGTCCGATTCTGGACGCACCATCAAAGAATAGACCCCATGTAAGAATTTTTTCTGAAATCATATTGGAGTCCAAGGTTTCGTCTAGAATCTCTTCGTAGAGTTTAGACGTTTCGGGAACTAGATGAGCTGCCAGAAAGTCAGCAAGGGCTTGACCTTTAACAGATTTTTGAGGAACATAAACCAAATTATATTGTGCTAACAATATGGCCCATGTTGCAAGCCTGGAATTGATTGTACTGGGCTTTTTCATCAGGACCCGGAGAGGGTTAACTCTAGAAATAACATGAATAGTTTAGCCAGTGATAGTCTCGTCTTTTGAACAGAAAACATCAAAGCTAGACATTCTTTTTCCACTGGGGTGTATCGATGTTCAGCTTCAATCATTGTACGGCTAAGAAAATAGATAGCCTGTTCATGACCTTCTTTATTCTTCTAAGCTAATAAAGTACCTAGTGAATGGTCCATTGCTCGAACATACATCAGGAAGGGTATTCCTGAGACTGGAGGCACTAGAACTGGAGGGTTCATCAAGTACCGCTTTATGTCTTCAAATGCTTGCTGATATTCTTTAGTCCAAATAAAAGACACACCTTTCATCATGAGTTGAGTGAACGGTCTACAGCGTCCAGAGAGATTTGAGATGAATCTCCTGATATACGCAAGCCATCCCTTGAATCCTCGCAGCTCTTTTAGGTTGCGTGGAGGACGCATCTCTTGAATGGCTTTAATTTTCTCAGGGTCAACGTGTATACCTTTAGAGGTAATAACGAATCCAAGAAATTTGCCACTAGAGACTCCAAGGAATGACTTGGGGGATTCATCTTGAGTTGATGCTGGAGCATTAGATCGAATATAGTTCTCAAGTCTTGAATGTGATCTTCCTTTAGATGACTTTTGACAGCAATATCGTCAACATAACATTCAACCGTCTTTCACAAATAAATATGGAAGATAGTACTCACGGCCTGCTGATAAGTTGTAACAGCATTTTTAAGACCAAACGACATGACAGTATAGCAAAAGACTCCAAGAGGAGTGCGAAAAGATGTATTTTTCTCAGCTTTTGGATGCATCTTGATTTGATTATATCCAGAAAATCCATCCATAAAAGATATACGTTCAAATTCTCAATTATTGTCGATCATGACATCAATGAATGGAAGAGAAAATTCGTCTTTGGAACAAGCTTCATTAAGGTCTCTAAAGTCGATGCAGACTCGGACCTTCCCTATTTTTCTCAAAACTGGGACAACATTAGCCAAAAAGTCTGGATGTTGTTCTTCTCTGATGAAGCCACAGGCAATGAGCTTCTTGATTTTGACTTATATGTCGTCTATCATGTCAGGTCAAAATTAATGCTGTTGTTGCTTAACTGGCCTTGTATTTGGCAGAATGTTGAGTTTATGGGTAGCAATCTGGGGATCTAATCCCAGCATGTCTTCATAGCTCCAAGGGAATACATTAATGTATTCCTTAATGAGTTGGATCAATTCTTGTTTATCCGCTTCAGGGAGGCTTTTGCTGACAAATATTGGTTTTGGGAAAGTTTCATCTCCAACATCGACTTGAACCAACTGATCTTCAGTAGGTGGCTCACGTTGCTCGAAGCGAAGCTCCCATTGAGTATCTATCCTTTGTGCCCAAAGATCAGATTCAGAGACTTCGGCAAAGTCTTCGTCGTCTTCCGAGAACTCAGCAATTACCATATTGGAAGATAAAGTCACTCGATGGACGTGCCCTACACTGGTGTCTGAATCCCATGAGACAGAATCAGAAGAGTTAGATCGTTCTTCTTCATCGAATTCGGAGGCTTCTGGAGTCAGAACTGGCGAAGTATAACCCAATCCCCACTTCATTTTGCTGTAATATTGTTGTGACTTTCCTTTTGGAGCAGGGATACGAATAAGAGTTCGTCTTCCCTTATCACCATTGAGACCAGCTTTAAAATTATATCCCATCTTTTGAATGATATAGTTTGATTGCTGACTATAACGATTTAGTTGAAGTCTTCCGTTATCGTTATTTTCTTCTTCATAATTGGGCATGATCTTCGGTTCTATTCCTTTACTAAAAAGTATAGGAAGTTCATCTTTCTTCCTGGAAGGAACTAAGAAGAAGGAGTCCTGTATTGGCTCGAGCATTACTACGTCTTAGAGAGGTTGAATTGCTCCTATGGTAAGTGGTTAGAAGTTATCTAGTGTCACGACCCGCACCCTAGAGTAAGGGCACGAGACGTGGGTACGTCCAGCCTACGCCGCAGTGTCGGCGGTAGAACGCTGTCCTAGGTCAAATATCTAACAATATAAAGGTACCTGTACAGTATATACTCTCCGAATGGAGGTGACATAGCAGATACAGTCTCAATCACAACTAAGGTAGAGCAAGATAAAAGATAGGTAAAACATGAAATCCAAAAGAGATACAGCAGATAGAAGTCTAAGTGTCTAAGATACACAAACCCAAAAAATATCTCAAAGCTCAATACAGTAATCCATAGAATAAATACAACTCAATACAACTGAAATAACTAACTATACAACCTCTACTGTGTCTCCTCTAGGCTAGCAGAGAACCTCCAGGTTATCTGTAAAATTTATCAACAGGTCCAGTCAGGACAGGAACGAGCACAATCTCATCTAGAAAACCCAAGTAAATGATAGAAAACTATAAAACAGTTATAGACAGTTGTATTGATGAACATGGCAGTTTATGTTCAGGTGATGGTAAGAAAGACAGATATAGTGCAAGAAAAGTAAGTAACTAAACAAGAGGAAAATCATGGCAATAAAGACTGTAAATAGAAACTAGCTGAACCAGGGTAACATGATATAAGTCCAGACAGTACATGTAAACAAGTGTAAGACCAACGTAAATCCAGACAATATGAATCTGATACCTGGTGATTCCAGTACAAGATGAGTTCGGTATGAGATAATTCAAGTCAGTGATCAAAGATTCCAGGATGAGTCCAGACTATACTCTAACAGTGTGTTTCAAAATACCAAGATCGACATGTAAATGGCTATAGGTAATCCGGCACATCACACACTCGGCCGGGTGTGAGATGGCTATCATTCAAGTAGATTCCAGCATGTGTGGTGATTCCAGAATTAGGGTATGTCTACATGTCTTACTCAAGTATTTCCCCTCCCAGCAAGCACAAGTGAATCCAGAATACGACACGAGAATCGAGATGAGTCCAGCCAAACGTGATGATACCAGCAAGTGATTCCAGGGTGATTCCAGAAGGTGATTCCAGTAATAGAAGCCAAACATGATGATACCAGTAATAGAGGCCAGACAATATGGTATGTGTGTCGCATACATGAATCCAGAAATATTCATACGTGTTGTAATAGAGAATCACATACAACTAACTAGAATTGAAGTACAGTAATTGACAAATAAATGAGAGAACTATCAGAGAATGTACTCGCCTGATGTCTGAATGTCCAAAGTAAATATACTGTCCGATGAGAGGTGTCTGGCTCCTAATCAAAACAGCACAAGTCACAACAAGTCCAAAATGACAATATGAAGTTCTACTATGCATTCTACATGATTCTAGGTCAATCTAGACCAAAGTCAACTCTTGGTCAACTTGATCCACCCTGAAAGTCAAACCTACGTCAACTATGGTCAAACTAGGTCTAACAAGTCTAAATTAGGTCAAACAAGTTATTCTAGGTCTAAACAAACTAAGTATATGCAAATCAAGTATCCAAGATAGCTACTAACTCATAGCCTAAGTCACTTGCTAAACCAAGCACAAAACTAAACCATAAGCTAACAAGGCACACAAACTTAGTCATATAATGTATATATATTATTCACATTCACATATTCATATACATAGATATATATAGGAAAGGTATATATATAGGCACATATATATATATATATATATATATATATATATATATATATATATATATATATATATATATATATATATATATATATAGTGAGAGAAAGAGAGGTAAAAAAGTAAGTGAGTATGTGTGTGTTTGGCATGTGTGTGAAAGGATATGTGTTAATTTTCTAAAATTTAGTGATAGGTAGGTGTATGTGACATGGGATACATGATGTCAAAGGGTGTATGAATGCATGTGTGTAAAAGGTTATAGGTTAACTCAGTTTATAGAAATACATACATACATACTTACCTTGTATACATGCATACATACATATCATGTATATTACATTTACATGATACATACATGTATACTTGTATTATATTATACTTACATTCATGCATATTAGATACTTCTATTTATATTAACATATTGCAAACATTTATTTCATTCATGCATCTATGTATTACCTACATGATTTATACATATGCATACATTGTATATTCATATCATTTTATACATTAACATAGAGACATACAAACATACACACATTATATATTTCATACCTTGCATTACCTTACATATCATGTTATATATTATCATTCATTCCTTTCATATATTACATTCTATATTACCTATATACATGTATTTCCTCCATTCATTCCTGCTTGCATCATATACTCTACATTACCATACATGTTATCATTATATATTGCATTACAATATTTATACATTATGCATTCATATCTATCATTACATATATATCTTGCATTCATATCTAGCATTCATTATATACTTCCATGCATACATTGTATATCATTTTTTCATTCATGCGTTGCTTATATGCATTATATTAATAGCATTCCTACATGCTTGCATTCAACCATATATATAAATTAATGTAAAGAGAATATATAACATTTTATTCATCTAACATATCATGCATTATATACTCTATATTCATTTAATATCCATACTACATGGGCTCATAGGTTACACAAAATGCATATATCGTATAATCACTCTTCTACTTAAAACTAATATTATACCAATTGGGCATTCATTAAATTCTAGGATTAAAGTATGTTGTAGCTCTTCGTGTTAGCTTTCCGAAACTTTAAACGGATCGTATTTTCGTGTCCGGAAGCTCCCAAAATCGTGAAAATACCGAAACACGTTCGTCTTTCGTACAGCTGATACTCAAATAATTTTACAGAAAGTTACACAAAGAATTTGGCTTATTAAAATATATATTTGGAAAGCTAACTTCGATATGGTTCTTTGAAAAAAAACGGAAGATAAATCGGAGTTCTAAGCTAAAAGTTATGATATTTCTAAGTTGCTTTGGTTAATAAAAACGTGGATAAAAATTATGACGGATTTGACAAAAGAACACATATAGGCCAAGATACTTGGATACAAACATAGGTATCCAAATGAAACTATTCTAACCATCTTAACTAAGATCAATCCACTCTCTAACCATCTAACCACACACACATATATATATATATATATATATATATATATATATATATATATATATATATATATATATGCACACAAGTTTCCAAAATAGGGGTTTTTTCCACTAGGACACAATCATAACACAAATGACACTCCTATGACCTCCAAATGGACACGAAATGGACACGAAATGGAGATACAACTGTCACGCCCCAGAACCAGAATACTGAAGAACGGGGGCGGACACAGCCAGCTACGTATAATGAAATGGCAACCATTCCAATATACGGTCACGGCTGTCTAGATATGTGAGGGTTTTACTAAAATCCATCAGTCTCTTAGGGTCAAAATGGCCTATTGTCTCAATCTCAACCAACTAATAATAATCATAAGATATCAGATCACCAAATATACAATTGTAAGGCGTCCCAAACATTACATATCCAGATGATCATGAAGCTAGTCGTACAAAATGTAAGGACTAGCAAGAGTTTAAGTCATACATGATCAACCTCGAGTTGCCAATCATGCTTACAGCCCGTAGACAGACAGTAAATAAAGTTGCAAACGAGCTAACACTTGCTCGGCGGCTAAACGCCTCAAAAGAATAATTTACAATTACAGTGGGAGGACAAAAGAAACCCACTCGTTGCCCAGGTTATGTCTGGCGGTCACCATCAGGCTGGAAAGCAGGTGGATCCTTTGGTGCTGCTCCGGAATCTGGCCATACAAAACCAGCTGGGTCAGACCCCAGAAAGAGCAAGTGCCACAATGGAGGCTTCACTTAAGAACTAAAACCAGCAATTAGCACAAGAGTATAATTACATAATAAAAGGCAGTAATTTAAGAAAAGCATGGTGGGTAATTATAAAAGACAATCTTGTATAGAATCACTAAAAGACAGGACATATGGAAAGAAAGCATGACAGGATGATATACGATGAGATAACCATGGGACTATTCAGATAGCCAGGTTACAACCCGTAAACCAAACAAGGACCGGGGTTGTAACCCTTCGTCTGAACGGAACTTGGTTTCTCACACCATTTATCGGCAAGATAAATGTAAGAAATCAGGTCAAGTAACAATCTGGAGTGGCAATCATTATAGTGACAATCTGGAGTGACAATCATTATAGTGACAATCTGGAGTGACAATCATTATAGTGACAATCATTATAGTTACAATCTGGAGTGACAATCATTATAGTGACAATCTGGAGTGACAATCATTATAGTGACAATCTGGAGTGACAATCATTATAGTGACAATCTGGAGTGACAATCATTCTATCATTCTGGTACAATCCTATAATCAATCAATTCTAGACAATACTATACTGGACCAGACTCCATCCAAGCAATCACGGCCAATCATTGCCTACGGCTTTCTACATTAACTAACTAGGGTTATCACAATCCTATTTACTAGCAATATGCAATGAGATTGATCCACAGCCACAAGCCCTGCAGACCATCCAGGCTACCCAGGACGAAAGATTAGGGTTGAATTCAGGTGGGTACATCGCCCAGGAGACAAATGTACCCTTAGGTGACTTAGAGGGTGCAACACTCGACGGTGTGCTGGAAATGTGCCCTACTCGACGGCAGGCTACAGATCCCAAGAGCGCCCAAGGTAACGGGATTGCCTGTAGCTGTGTCATCTCTTCATGACTACTGTGTTATTCTAGTTGTTAACCTTAATCCATTTTAGTAGGTATTACTGACCGTGGTACTCAGGAGTCCCATCCTAGACATGATGCACGACAGGACAAGTGGATTAACAAGCAAGCAAGAAGACTACCCACGGTGTCAAGGCAAGTCAAGTAACAGCATTAAAACAAATCATGTCAGGGTACTTGTCAGGAGTGCGCCATGACGGGCCACTATCATGTCAGGTCAGTCATGTCAGGAGTGCACCACTACGGGTCACTGTCGTGTTATACTAGTTCCTTGTCCTACCATGCCATGTACAATAGTCATTCCAAACATATTAAGTAAAATCAAGTTCATGACAAAAGGCGTAAGAATATAAAATGGGCGTAAAATATCTAATAAAATATCAATATACAGAGCCATAGAAAACCAAGCTAAAAGAATTAAGACCAAAACTCCAAGAACCAATGGGTCAAGCAAGGGGTCAGGGGGGCAGCGTACGTAAAAGTCACGCACGCTCAAGGAAGCAGCGTACATAAAAGTCACGCACGCTCAGAGAGCAGCGTACATGAAAAGTCACGCACGCTCAAGGAAGCAGCGTACATAAAAAGTCACGCACGCTCAAGGAAGCAGCGTACATGAAAAGTCACGCACGCTCAGAGAGCAGCGTACGTAAAAGTCACGCACGCTAGAGGAGCAGCATAGGTGAAAAGTCACGCACGCTGAGAGAGCAGCGTGGGTAAAAATTCACGCACGCTACAGGAGCAGCATAGGTGGAAAGTCACGCACGCTGAGAGAGCAGCGTGGGTGAAAAGTCACGCACGCTACAGGAGCAGCATAGGTGAAAAGTCACGCACGCTGAGAGAGCAGCGTGGGTGAAAAGTCACGCACGCTGAGAGAGCAGCGTGGGTGAAAAGTCACGCACACTCAAGGGAGCAGCTGCGTGAAAAGTCACGCACGCTCAAGGAAGACACGCTCCCAACAGGAAGCGTACCCAAGGCTGCGTGGCATAAGCTAAGAAGCTCTGCCACTACTCACTGTCTTCTCCAAAGAGCAAGAACAGCAAGGATGAACCCAAACTTCAAATGCTCATAACTTGGTCAAAACAAGTCCGAATCCAAGTTTCCAAAGGTCGAAATTGGGTAGAAGGAAATTCCCAACCACATGGAACCATCAGAACTTGCAAATGAAGAAGTTATCTAGATCAAAACTTCAAAATTCCAAGAAAGCATTTCCTAGATCTACAAAAACTCATGCACCAAAATGAAAATCTTCAAGTTCTAAAGTGGTTTAGAATCCTGCTAGGAAGCCATCAGAACCATCAAAATGAGTTCTCAAGTGAGAGCAAGATGCACTTGCCTATGGTGGTGTCGGTGGAAGAAGGAGAGGAAGGAAGAAGAAGAAAAAATAAATAAGAGTTAGGGAGGAGAGAGAAGGTTGGTGGCTGCTAATAAAGGAGAAGAGGGTGGTAGGTAGGAGTGGTTCATGCTAACCCAAACCAAGCCAAACCAATCCAAGCCCAACCCGAACCAAGCTAGGCCAAACCGAGCTAATGCAATGCCAGGATGGACCAGAAAATACTCAATAAACCAAGCTCCATTATTCAGAATTAATTCATGAATAATAAATGACAATTAAACCACAATGCTAAATATGAAATAAACCATAATTAACTAATCAAGAAAAATAAAAAATACAGGTCAGAAATACGAACACGTATAAAATACGTATTACGAATTTCGGGGCTCTACAACAACCATAGGGGTCATTCCTATGGGTTGAAAATAGACCTATATGCATGAGGAAATGAAAAGGAGAAGGGATTTATACCTCCTGGTAGATCGAATCGAAGAAAAGCCTTTCCGGAGCGACACCGACACGTAGAGATTCCAAAAGGACACGAACGAGCTCCGAATCCTCTCAAACTTGGGTAGCTTCCTTCTTGGCAAGAATGGAGAAGGAAATAAGAAGATTTGGTGGCGAAATGGAAGGATTTGGTGGAGAAATTGCTACAGATTGCTCTCTAGAAATTTGGGGAAGAACAAGAGAGAGAGTGTGGATGAGAATAATGAAATGAACTTGAGCCTATCCTCTCCCAAAGTGGCTGGCCATATGGGGCTATTTGTCCTATTATGGTAAGGTCCAAAATGCCCCCACTAACCTATTCTGTTAGTATTAGGAAAGGGCTAATTAGTTGGGGCTAAATTAGTCATTCTAAAGTCTCTAATCACACTAACCTTATCCATAATAATTAGTCTAATCTCTAACTAAAATATTTCTATCATGTGGGCCATGGCTAACTAATGTGTGGGTCTACTAAAGTCAACACTACCCCCGGGTCCCTGTTTCAAGTCGGATTGAGCTGAAATTCGAACCCGACTCAAATAATCCCAAAAAAATATCATAAATAATAAAATAAATTTCAAAAATATTTCAAAAATACAAAATAACAAAAATAACCCTGTTCATGAAAATTGGGGGTGACAAATTCCTCGAAATTAAAACCAAACAATAGTAAAATGTTAAAATCACAAGTCATAATTTTAAATAGTTTAAAAATGATTAAAAATCATCAAAAATCATAATATAAAATAATAATCAATAAATAATAATTATAATTATAAAATTTCAAAATTACCCTCATCTGAAAAATTGGGTGTTACAATCCTACCCACCTTATAAAAATTTCGTCCTCGAAATTAAGATGATCGCACCCCCTTCTATGTCAAACATAGTCAAGGGTCAATCACTAGTCAATTTCTCAACATCCAAGTACTTGGTCATCAACTGGTCAACTTCTTAGGATTTTACCTATGCTAGCTATCTAGGTGTTGGCAACTAGAATTTAGCAAAAGAGAAACTCTATAATAGACTAGCTCTTAACTTCCCAACCCTATCAAGTCACCTATAACTAAATACCTACAAGCTAAGCACATGAATACCAAATACCATATATATATATATATATATATATATATATATATATATATATATATATATATATATATATATATATATATATGCTCAAGAACAACAACCCATCACATATATCCTAATTATATCATCTATATATATATATATATATACATGACTCATCAACCAAGGGTTAAGGCAGACTAAACTTATAAGGGTCTGAAACAATGCTTAGAACTAGGCTAAGAATGAATGGTCTGAATCAAGGGGACATGGTATCTAGTGAAGGGTCTGCATACTGCCTATAAAGGTGATCAACACAGAGGAACTCAACACGAAGAGAACTTAACTAAAATGAAAAACTGAACCAAGTATAGGCTAAACAACATGTTTATAACCCTATACAACAATGGCCTATAGATACCAACTAACCTATATCCCATATGCCAATATCATCTGCAATCTATCTATGCAAATAGACCTCTCGATCTTAGGTGAAACTACAACTATACTCAAAGGCAGGCTCTGGTCATAGGTGCCTCACTGGAAAAGGTAAGGGAAAGTTGTAATAATCATCAAGGCTGTAAGGCATACTAACATCATATGTGTAACTGGTTGGTATTATAGATAACAGGAGAATTATCTGCAATAGGTTACTATTCTAACACCAATGCTAACTATCACCTCTAGGGTACAGACACTCTACAAGTCATCATACCATTATACTATGAAGGAACTACCTATGAATAAGCTCTAAAAAACTAAATATCCCTACTCCTAAGTCATTTATAACAATCAAAAGGGTATGATGTTTAAACCTTCTCAAAATACAATCTGTTAATCATATACGTCTGTCCAAAATTATGTTGTCCAGAGTCTTCATCATGCTAGTGAGCAAGGCTACGATAATCACAAAGTCCTTGACTAAGGTACGTACCTCTAGGTTCATGGTATTTAAAATTTTTGCACTGCCGCATGCGACGGCAAAAACCTTAAATTCCTATACCCGAGAATACATCCAAAATCTGACTACATATCCTCACTATGCCAATTAATACGACTATCGAGGATTCTAGATCCCATGATTTAGGCGACCTAGTCTATATGATTTTCTCAGAAGAAAAACAAACACAACAAAAGAGTAACATGACAAAATTAATCAATCAACAAGGAACAGATGGAATCAGATTTCAAGGTAATTATAAAAGACAATTGCGAGAATGGAATTGAGAAGAACGGAACTTGCAGCAAGATCTCCAACGGTCTGTGCATCCTCGACTGTCCTGACGATAGCTCGCCCTGCTGGTTTCCTCCAGCCTGATGCTGATACTGCACAAATCTCTGATGCTGATGCTGCATGAATCGCTGCTATTGAGAGAAACTGGAAACGAAGGGAAAAGTCTCTGTACAGACGGAGGTGCACCTCCAATGTAGCAAAAATGCCAACCTGAGTCGGCACAACAGAAGCTGCGGTCTCGAGGCCCTGATGAACAGGACGAGAGGTGGCCAGACTCTTGATAGTATCCCCCGAACCGAAGCGATGAGATCGTGTCTTCATAACCATCATGAAGACAGATCAAAATAAAAAGCAATTTCTGAGAATGAAGCAAAAATTTAAAGGAGAACAGTTTATATTCAAGGGAAGTCAATAAGCAGCAATTTTAGACAAAAGGAATCGGATTAAGAGTTTTTCCTAATGTGATTGAGTACCTCCAAAAATATCCTAATCCTACTGCAGGCTGTAGTGATACTCTAGTTCGAATACCACTACATAAACTCGACCTGCATGGGCTACCACTAAAAATGTGTCACGACCCGCACCCTAGAGTAAGGGCACGAGACGTGGGTACGTCCAGCCTACGCCGCAGTATCGGCGGTAGAACGCTGTCCTAGGTCAAACATCAAATAATATAAAGGTACCTGTACAGTATATACTCTTCGAATGGAGGTAACATAGCAGATACAGTCTCAATCACAACTAAGGTAGAGCAAGATAAAAAGATAGGTAAAACATGAAATCTAAAAGAGATACAACAGATAGAAGTCTAAGTGTCTAAGATACACAAATCCAGAAAATATCTCAAAGCTCAATACAATAATCCATAGAATATACAACTCAATACAACTGAAATAACTAACTATACAACCTCTACTGTGTCTCCTCTAGGCTAGCAGGCAACTTCCAGGTTATCTGTAAAATTTATCAACAGGTCCAGTCAGGACAGGAACGAGCATAATCTCATCTAGAAAACCCAAGTAAATGACAGAGAACTATAAAACAGTTATAGACAGTTGTATTGATGAACATGGCAGTTTATGTTCAGGTGATGGTAAGAAAGACAGATATAGTGCAAGAAAAGTAAGTAACTAAATAAGAGGAGAATCATGGCAATAAAGACTGTAAATAGAAACTAGCTGAACCAGGATAACATAATATAAGTCCAGACAGTACATGTAAACAAGTGTAAGACCAACGTAAATCTAGACAACATGAATCTGATACCAGGTGATTCCAGTACAAGATGAGTCCGGTATGAGATGATTCCAGTCAGTGATCAAAGATTCCAGGGTGAGTCCAGACTATACTCTAACAGTGTGTTTCAAAATACCGAGTTCGACATGTAAACGACTATAGGTAATCCGGCACATCACACACTCGGCCGAATGTGAGATGGCTATCATTCCAGTAGATTCCAGCATGTGGGGTAATTCCAGAATTAGGGTATGTCTACACGTCTTACTCAAGTATTTCCCCTCCCAGCAAGTACAAGTAAATCCAGAATACGACACGAGAATCGAGATGAGTCTAGCCAAACGTGATGATACCAGCAAGTGAGTCCAGGGTAATTCCAGTAATAGAAGCCAAACATGATGATACCAGTAATAGAGGCCAGACAATATGGTATGTGTGTCGTATACATGAATCCAAAAATATCTATACGTATTGTAACAGAGAATCACATACAACTAACTAGAACTGAAGTACAGTAATTGACAAATAAATGAGAGAACTATCAGAGAATGTACTCGCCTGATGTCTGAATGTCCAAAGTAAATATATTGTCCGATGAGAGGTGTCTGGCTCCTAATCAGAACAGCACAAGTCACAACAAGTCCAAAATGACAATATAAAGTTCTACTATGTATTCTACATGATTCTAGGTCAATCTAGACCAAAGTCAACTCTTGGTCAACTTGGTCAACCCTGAAAGTCAAACCTAGGTCAACTATGGTCAAACTAGGTCTAACAAGTCTAAATTAGGTCAAACAAGTTATTCTAGGTCTAAACAAACTAAGTATATGCAAATCAAGTATCCAAGATAGCTACTAACTCATAGCCTAAGTCACTTGCTAAATCAAGCACAAAACTAAACCATAAGCTAACAAGGCACACAAACTTAGTCATATAATGTATATATATTATTCACATTCACATATTCATATATATAGATATATATAGGAAAGCTATATATATAGGCACATACATACATACATATATATATACATACATACATACATATACATATATATATATATATATATATATATATATATAGTGAGAGAAAGAGAGGTAAAAGAGTAAGTGAGTATGTGTGTGTTTGGCATGTGTGTGAAAGGATATGTGTTAATGTTCTAAAATTTAGTGATAGGTAGGTGTATGTGACATGGGATACATGATGTCAAAGGATGTATGAATGTATGTGTGTAAAAGGTTATAGGTTAACTCAGTTTATAGAAATACATACATACATACTTACCTTGTATACATGCATATATATATCATGTATATTACATTTACATGATACATACATGTATACTTGTATTATATTATACTTACATTCATGCATATTAGATACTTCTATTTATATTAACATATTGCAAACATTCATTTCATTCATGCATCTATGCATTACCTACATGTTTTATACATATGCATACATTGTATATTCATATCATTTCATACATTAACATAGAGACATATAAACATACACACATTATATATTTCATACCTTGCATTACCTTACATATCATGTTATATATTATCATTCATTCCTTTCATATATTACATTCTATATTACCTATATACATGTATTTCCTCCATTCATTTCTGCTTGCATCATATACTCTACATTACTATACATGTTATCATTATATATTGTATTACAATATTTATACATTATGCATTCATATCTATCATTACATATATATCTTGCATTCATATCTAGCATTCATTATATACTTTCATGCATACATTGTATATCATTCTTTCATTCATGCATTGCTTATATGCATTATATTAATAGAATTCCTACATGCTTGTATTCAACCATATATATAAATTAATGTAAAGAGAATATATATCATTTATTCATCTAACATATCATGCATTACATACTCTATATTCATTTAATATCCATACTACATAGGCTCATAGGTTACACAAAATACATATATCGTGTAATCACTCTTCTACTTAAAACCAATATTGTACCAATTGGGCATTCATTAAATTCTAGGATTAAAGTATGTTGTAGCTCTTCATGTTAGCTTTCCGAAACTTTAAATGGATCGCATTTTCGTGTCCGGAAGCTCCCAAAATCGCGAAAAATTGAAACATGTTCGTCTTTCGTACAGCTGACACTCAAATAATTCTACAGAAAGTTACACAAAGAATTTGGCTTCTTAAAATATATATATTTGGAAAGCTAACTTCGATACGGTTTTTTTAAAAAAAATGGGAGATAAATCGGAGTTCTAAGCTAAAAGTTATGTCATTTCTAAGTTGCTTTGGTTAATAAAAACGTGGATAAAAATTATGACGGATTTGACAAAAGAACACATATAGGCCAAGATACTTGGATACAAACATAGATATCCAAATGAAACTATTCTAACCATCCTAACTAAGATAAATCCACTCTCTAACCATCTAACCACACACACAAATATATATATATATATATATATATATATATATATATATATATATATATATGCACACAAGTGTCCAAAATATATATATATATATATGCACACAAGTGTCCAAAATAGGGGTTTTTTCCACTAGGACACAATCACAACACAAAGGACACTCCTATGACCTCCAAATGGACATGAAATGGACACGAAATGGAGATACAACCATGGGGGTCATTCCTATGGGTTCAAAATAGACCTATATGCTTGAGGAAATGAAAAGGAGAAGGGATTTATACCTTCCGGCAGATCGAAGCGAAGAAAAGCCTTCCCGGAGAGACACCGACACGTAGAGATTCCAAAAGGACACGAACGAGCTCCGAATCCTCCCAAACTTGGGTAACTTTCTTCTTGGCTAGAATGGAGAAGGAAAGAAGAAGATTTGGTGGCGAAATGGAAGGATTTGGTGGAGAAATTGCTAGCGATTGCTCTCTAGAAATTTGGGGAAGAACAAGAGAGAGAGTGTGGATGAGAATAATGAAATGAACTTGAGCCTATCCTCTCCCAAAGTGGCTGGCCATATGGGGCTATTTGTTCTATTATTGTAAGGTTCGAAATGCCCCCACTAACCTATTCTATTAGTATTAGGAAAGGGCTAATTGGTTGGGGCTAAAGTAGTCATTCTAAAGTCTCTAATCACACTAACCTTATCCATAATAATTAGTCTAACCTCTAACTAAAATATTTCTATCATGTGGGCCATGGCTAACTAATGTATGGGTCTACTAAAGTCAACACTACCCCCGGGTCCCCGTTTCAAGTCGGATTGAGCTGAAATTCGAACCCGACTCAAATAATCTCAAAACAATATCATAAATAATAAAATAAATTTCAAAAATATTTCAAAAATACAAAATAACAAAAATACCCCTGTTCCTGAAAACTGGGGGTGACAAATTCCTCGAAATTAAAACCAAACAATAGTAAAATATTAAAATCACAAGTCATAATTTTAAATAGTTTAAAAATGACTAAAAATCACCAAAAATCATAATATAAAATAATAATCAATAAATAATAATTATAATTACAAAATTTCAAAATTATCCTCATCTGAAAAACTGGGTGTTACATCTAGCATTTCTAAATAACATCGAGTATAATAAAGAACATCAGTATACTGTAAAGGAGATGCTACTTTATTGATTTGTGCATCATTATTTACAATAAGATTCTTAGCCTTAACAGAAGGTTTAGTAAGGTTGATAACCAGAGGTGAAGAGAAAGGATTTTTGGCCTTAACAGAAGGCTTAGGGAGGTTGATAACCATAAGGAAAGAAGAAGAGGAAGGTTTGTTACGACGAAGGTCGATAATAAGAGGCTCAGAAGAGGTGAGCTCTCTTTGTTCCCTTTCTACAGTAGGAAGATGTTTGTTATGAGGGAAAAGATGGATAGTCAAAGCCTGAGAAGAAGAGGGACGAGTAGTACGTCCTTTGACAGGGATTATAAGAACATCTTTTGAAGTATCTTTCTGATCTTCCTCACTATCTATCGCCAATACAATCTTCATGAATTCTTCCTTGAACATCCGAGAATCAGTACAATGTGCTTCAATGCCCTTAAAAGGATTTAGGTCAGCTACTTTCTTTTGGACCTCTCCATTGACGTCCACATATTGAGACATTGGCGTAGAGTGGATGATAAAATATTATGCTCATGTAGAAAGGGTCTCCCCAGTAAAGCATTATAAGAGCCATGATTGTCAATCACATAAAAAGTAACCTTTGTACGAAGATTGCCTATTTGAACTTTCAGGCGGATCTTTCCCAAAGGTTCACTTCTTTCAGAATTAAATCCCAGGATTGTTGGGATGGTTGTTGAAAGATTATGTACATGAATCTTTAATACATCTAGTAAAGTCTTCGGCATGATGTTGAGCGCAGACCCAAGGTCAATCAGGATGCGATCAACCTTCATAGTATCGACATATCCTGTGAAGTAGAGGGGTCGGTCATGACGATTATCTTCCAGCAACATATCATCTTGCGTAAAGGTGATGTTTGGAATCAGCTCCATCACACTATGACAATGAAGGCAAGTTACAGGCTCCTCTTCTGGCTTCTTGTGGAGTGCTAGACAAGTATCAGCTTGTATCAAAGCTTCACTCAATGTCTCTCGAATTTCTTTTGAGAGACGCAGTAGTTCAAAAATTTATAACCTTGCCGGGGTATTAGCCAGTTAAGCCAGTATATCAAAGTGATATGGCTTCTCGAGTCCTAGAACTGGAGACTTCTTCAATACTTTATCAAAGCGGACATGTTATTTTTCTTTGTCAGCTGTCGTTGGTTTAGGAGGAGTTGGTTCCACTGGAGGAGATGAAGCCGATGGAACATTGACAGTAGAAGAAGATGATGCTAGAGGAGTCTCTGGAGCTAAAGTAGGGTTCTCCTGGCCTTCTGAATAATCTCTTAGGTAAATTCTTTTAGACCTGGTACCAGTTAAGGCCTCTTCTTCAGATACAGGTTCGAAGGATACCATATTGCAACTCTTTGCCTGGGTCTTGCTTCTGGAAGGTTTCTTTTGACAAGATGAAGAGTTTGTCCTATAACCCAAACCAACCGGAGATTGGTTATGTGAAAGGCATAGAGAAAGAGGTATAGGAGATCCTTTACTATGATTCAAACCGGGAGCCTTTTGTAGATCATATCCCATCTTTGTCATTAATTCACGAGACTGTGAACTATACCGATGGAAAGCTGGTTGATTATTGGCTTCTGACTTTGACAGTGTTGTCTCAGAAGTGGAGAAAGAAGAAGGATCTGCAGCAGAAGTGAAAGTGGTAGTTAAAGGTGGAGAACAATGGTCACCCAACGAAGTCATGTGACATGACTTGTATTTGGTTGCTTTCTTAGACTTTGTGGATGAAGAAGGTGCTTCAAAGTCAGCCACCAAATCAGGATGGATCCACATAATCTCCTCTTTATCAGTAGACAGAGGAACAAGACCATCAGTTCGGGCAGGTGGGAGATTAACAATCTCCAAAATGGTTCTCGGAATGGGAATGACGCCGTCCTGCACAAGTTGAGCAGGAAAATCACCAAACTATAGAGAGAACATTAGCAGTTACAGTCTTTTCGTCTTGTTGGAGAGTAATTGTGCCAGAATTAACCATCTCCTGGATCTTGCCTTTGAGCACATAGCATGCTCGAGTTGGGTGCCCGATAAATCTGTGGTAAACACAATATTTGGGGTGGTCAGTTTTATCCACTTCATCTGGACGTTTTGCCTCTGGCAGTTGAAGTTTATTACTTTTGATCAGACAGTCAAAGATATTCATGACATCATTTTCATCAAAAGAATATTCTTCGTTTGGACGTGGTACCTTCTGTAGTGGTGTCGTTGAAGTAGGTGTTGATTGACCTATGTTCACGGCTATAGTTTTTTTGCCTTTGACATTGATAGCCAAAGTCTCTTTACTCTTGCGGTTGTTCTGACGGCCACCATTATTAGGTGTAACATATTCATCTTTATCAAGATTAGGCATCTGAATACCTAACTGTTTGAATTTGTCAGCACTTTCTTCTGCCGCTTTAGCATTCACTATGAATGAAGGCCAATCCTGAAACTGTGTCGATCTGGTCCATATAATGATTATAGACAACATGTTTGATTTGCAAGTTTCTATAGTTGTAGTATCCCATCCCACAAAGTCAATCGGAGGAATCGAAACGCCGACGACGTTCGGACTTAGCCTTGCAACGGCTGCTCGAAGGCTCGTTCGGTCGAGGCGACTCCTCGCTCAGGTGGGGTAGTTTCGGTGAACTTGCCTCATCTTAGCCTTCACTTAATAACTTGCTTGTTTTCAACTTGCACAAGTTAGGCTTGATAATAAAAGAGACGCATCCACATAGCTAAGGGAATAATCCTGACGGGTCGAAAGGTCTTAGAAAATGGAAAATGGTCCCACGGTCTGCTTAGAATTCGGCTCAACGTGCTTTTAAAATGACACTCGATCCTTCGTTCCCATGGCTTGGGAGAAGGAAGTTGGCCTAAGTTGCTAAGTTGCCTCAACACTCGAATTAGCCAAAGTCATAGGCGTCGCCGCGTGAATGCTTGATATAGCATGCACGGTCCCATCGTTTTACCCTAACGCTTGTATTGGCCTAAGTCATAGGCGTCGCCCGTATGAATGCTTGATAAAGCATGCACGGTCCTGTCGTCCAAGGCTTGGCATAGCCTTCGTATATCCCATGGGTTAAAGTCGTATTGCACGGCTTGTTGGCTTAAGTCTAGGCACCCGAGAACTTGGTTGTTCAAGTCGACCCCGTGTATAGCACGTTCCCTCGACGCGGAGCTTGGTGTAGCCTTTGCTCGTCTAGTCGCTGCTCGAATAAGTTAGACAAGAGTTATGTTGGGCTATCGAAGCCATTTCTAGCACTGTCCCGCTCTATCTGCGATTGTCAATTTGTGTAGTCCCTTGAGAATAATGCTCGTCGTATAAAGGTATATGACTTGAGCGATAGCGTCGCCTATAGAACCAGATCTGTCTAAGGCACGAGCTACGGTGGATTTAGTAAAGAGTATACCACGATCAAAGGAAGTCCACGCGACTGGTTGTCGCCGAGATCAGTCCCGCTACTTGGGAGTCTCGCTATGTCTCGATAAGGAAACACACGAGATCGGTCCCACTTCTTGGGAGTCTCGCTAAGTCTTGATAAGTCTCGTACACGAGATCGGTCCCGCTACTTGGAAGTCTCGCTAAGTCTTGATAAGTCTCGTACACGAGATTGGTCCCGCTACTTGGAAGTCTCGTTAAGTCTTGATAAGTCTTGGCAAGGAATCACACGAGATCGGTCCCGCTACTTGGGAGTCTCGATAGAAAGAAGGAAAGAATAGTCATGATAAGGAAGGACGTAATAGATCGAGTTTGTGTCTTGCATGGTCATTGGACAACTTGTCAATAAGGTGTAGTCTTCTCGAATGATTGTCGGGACATCGAGATCATGTCGGCCCGGAAGAAGCAAGGCGGCTCATGGTAGGATGCTGGATAACCGCATGGGAGATACTTGGCACTTTCGGGGCTAGCTACCCACGGAGGGATGAGCCGATATCTCGAGCCGAGTCTAAGATAGCTTGACATTCCTAGTGACCACTCATGTAGATGGGTCGGCAGAGTAGCGGCAAACCGCGTGTATGCCTTTGGATTGAGTCTAGAGCTTGAATGCAGGTCTAGTCGGTAACACAATGCCTGGACCTAAGATTGGGCTGTAGCATAGGCAACGTGCTTGACATGATAGGTAGTGTCGGGATGTTCATGAAGTTGACATTATGTTTCACAAGTCTTGTCTAAGTTGGTTTATGAGTCGAACAGGAAGACCGCAAGGCGATAGCATGGATAAGTCTTGATAAGTTGCGAGGCACGGCCTCAATCTTGATGCACGAACATGTCTAAGCAAAGTCTAGAGGCACGGCCTGCACGAGTCATTCCTTTGACGTTGTTAGCACAAGAATTGGTCTAGAGGTACTTGAGTTTAAGTGAAAGTCTTTACACGGCCGAGTTCGCATAAGTTGCTCCTCGAAGAAGCACTGTCTCAAATATGTTAAGTCGCGAATAGAGTATGGCAAGACCCTGCTGTCCCGAGTTAAAGTTCGGTCGAGTACATAAGCGATGAGGCACTGCCTCGATCAAAATACACGTTGGCATTATCGCACGACCATGTCGACGCGATATCAAGTATAGGCTAAAGCGTCGTAGTCTTAAAACTGATCCTAAGGCAAGACTAGTAAGACAATCGTAAAGGGGCTTGTATTGCACAAAGTAAATTAACGTGTTGGTTTTTTATGGGTAGGCGAGGAGCTCACTCCACCAGTACAGTTGAGTACTGACACCCACACAGTTTTTATATACAGGCACAGGTAGAAGCTCGTGGCACGGAGCTCGCTTGGATGCATCGAGGCATGGAGTTCCTTGGCGATTCGAAGCGTACGGCCGCATGGAATCGAAGACTTATACATGACATAATGTATGGACGTTGCCTTCCAAAGCTTCCGCTGGCTCAAGCGTTGTAATCGAGAGATGAGAGAGAGCAGAGTGACTTATATAATGAGAGAAAAGTGAGCACGGAAGACTTGTAATCAAGGCCTTGTGCCCATTGTAATATCATTGCTCAATATCAATAAAGATTTCTTTTGAATAACTTGTGTATTGCTTCTAAATTTCCGTTGCACGTTCAATGTTTCTTCTTGGGACTTCTGTGCGACGACCCCGTCGCCACCGATGAAATCGGCCGTTATGAAACTGCCTTGCACGAGCGCAATCTAGGCTCGTACGGCATCACACCTTAGCAAGGATGATCGCTCCTACAGGAGTGGGGCGTGACAATAGTCAGAGCATCTGGAGTCCCAAGCGACATTTTAAGTGTCTTACGGCAGAATCGTTCAATGAACCTTTCAGTTATTTCATTGTTTCGTTGTTTAATTTTAATGAGAGCAGATATAGTCATGTCATTTGCTTCCTCATAAAATCTTTCCAGAAACATTTGTTTGAATCCAGAGAAAGAGGTTATACAACCATCTGGCAAACTACGATACCAATCATAAGCTGCACCTGCTAAACATCCGACAAACACTCTAGTGAGTAGAGCGTCATTTTGCTGGAGTTGATCAGTCATTACCTCAAAGTGATTGAGGTATTGACTTGGCGATGTGCTGCCATCAAACAGCATAATAGTACGGGGTTTATACTTGGGAGAAAATTGGACTTCCTTCCATTCTATAGGATGAGGCTGCTTAATCCCAAGCTTCTGCAAGCCGTCTTTCTGTTTGAAAGCTTCAAATTGAGTACGTAAAAGTTTTTCGGTCTCATTGGTATCTCCCGTTGATTATGGAGCAGTGGATTGATTTGATATGTTATGAGGGGGTACTACATGATAAGTACCACCCCGGCACCAGATTGACTTAGAATAGTCTTTGTAGGAATAAAAGCGGTGTGAGGAGACTGTACCCCCAGATAAATATTGATGGGAGCTGAGGTTGTTACAGGTTCTTGAGTCGGAACCAGATTCATAACCGGTGGAACTGTATGTTGTGCCATAATCACAGCATGCATGCTTGTCATCATCTCAGCCATGTTCTTCAAACTAGCCTCAAAAGCAGAAATTCTTTGCTCTTGATTGTTAGAACTGGAAGCATTTTGATCTTCTGTGACGACATAAGCAGTCACTTCTCTAGCTATTGAAGATGAGCTAGTAGAAAAGATGGTCCTTCCAGAACTTTTACTATGAGCATCAAAGTCATATTAGGAATCACCCCCAGAGTAAGTGATGGGGGTGTCTTGTTGACTGAGAGAATCTTTGTTGGAAGGAAGATTCCTTTGACCGATTGTGTCTAGGCTTCTTGATCTAGTATATTGGTATACTCCTTCGCCGAATTCATGAATCCGATCTAAGTACTGTTGACTGGGATTGCGGGATACATTACGTCTCGGACGTTTTCCACCCCTAGTGCTTCGAGATGCCATGTTGACAGAAGCATAGAGTAGTTCATCTTCGTCCACTAGGATAGGTTCAGGAGTCTGAACAAAGTTCAAACGGTCAAAGACAGACCGCTTGGCTGACTGACAGCAGCATTTGATGACAACTTCATGGTGGTGATTACAGTGATGTTCTTATTGTTGGTCCACCGCTGGACGAGATGGATTTGCAACCTTCTGCTTTTGTATCAAAAGTTCACGGAGATCACTAACAGGATGAGAAAAAGTTACAGAAATGTAGCCTTTGACGATATTCGGGACATGGTTCATGTTCTTGAGGTGTCCCGTACCTTGAGTATACAAGGACGTGGTAAGCTGGTTAGCATAAGTCATAGGATTTTTTTACCTCAGAATTCTTCCTCTGGCGCAAGTTAGCAACTGGTACAGATTGCGCTAGATACATCTTATGTTTTTCCGAGGTTGACCCTAATTGGTACCTGTTGATATAGGTGCGCAAATATGACATGGGTGCTGCTTATGCATCTACATGAGATACTAGCAGTTTGCCTTGTCGGGATCTTGAGATACGTAGGGTCGGTAGATCTTGCCCTGACCTCTTTGGAGTAGGCATAATACCCTTTTGTGTGGAAAGTTCATTCTGAGTAGAACCCATCTTCCTGATAGAGATTTGGTTGTCCCTGTTAAGGAGAGTAGGATTTCTATCTGAATCCACTTTTGTGCTGAGAGGCACAAAAGCGCAGTCAGTAGTACTTTCTACCCAGTCAACGACTCAAGTAGAATGAAGAAAAGACAAAGAGCGTTTTCCTTGATTTAATGATTTCTCAGTAAGTTTCTGGCTTGATGACGAAGAAGGAACTACTAAACAGGGTTTTCCTTTATGTTGCACCAATGCAGAAATATGTGTATGTTACGCTAGAGCAGGAACAGGCACAGGTTGCGCCAGTGCAGAAATATGCGCAAGTTGTGCCAGAGCAAGAGCAGGCACAGGTTGTGCCAGGGCATAAATATGTACAAATTGCGCCGGAGCAGGAGCAGGCACAGGTTGCACCAGAAAGAAAAGGCTAACGGGCGCTTTCCTTTGTTTTCTCCAGTAGTGTGTAGAGACGAAGTCTCCTTTGATTTAAGAATCGAAGAAGTAGAGGGGTTAGCCAAAAGACTATTTTCCTTAGGTTGCGCCAGGGCAGTAATGTGCGCAAATTGTGCCACAGCAGGAACAAGCACAGGTTACGCCAGGGAGGAAAAGGCCAAAGGGAGCTTTTCTTTGTTTTGAACAACAATGTGTCGAGACGAAGTCTCCTTCGATTTCAGAATCGGAGAAGTAGAGGAGTTAGCCAAAAGGTTGTTTCCTTTAGGTTGCGCCAGGGCAGTAATGTGCACAAGTTATGCCGAGGCAGCAGGTTGTGCCGTCGAGGACTTATGAGTCCAGACAGAGTGCGTCTTGCTCTTAACAGCGACAGTAGTGCACTTGGCACCCCCAGCATTGATCATAGTCTCGTAGGCTTTCTGTTTGACTTGAATGACCAGGATCTTCTGTATCTTGTCGATCGATGCGGTATCACATTGAGTTGTCACTTTCTCGTCGGAAGAGAAAGTCGTCCCCAGCGGAGTCGTCATTTTGTTTGCGAAAAACAAAAGAGAATTTAATTTCTATAAACTGTGAAAGAGTACAAAAAGAGTACAATTAATTTATAGAGAAGCACAACTATAGGAATCTGATCAGAAGATGATCACTTTATCCTTTGGATAATGTGATATCGAAGACACGAGCCTCTGGAGAATGCAACAACACGTTAGCAAGAGATTATGATCATTCGTGATGCTTTGAGACTGATTTGAAACTCTATTTATAGAGTTCTTAAAATAACTATTTAGCAGTTATTCTGGGTTGCGTGCACTTCAGGTTGCGCGGCTCCTGTTCACTAGCACGAACGATTACACCAACTGCTGTGGACGCGTGGTATCGTTTGATTAAGATGCGCATGGTCATGGGCAGTTTAATGGACACGTTCTACGAAGTTAGTGGCATGCGCGCTACGTCACCCTGCTCTGGATATCAACTAGATCACACTGTACGAGTTTCATCAGGTTGCACGGAGCACAATGTAGCAACTTGCACGAGCGGTTGCACCAACTGCTGTAGACACGTAGCATTATTTGAGTGAGATGCGCATAGTCGTGAGCAATGTAGTGGATACATTCTACGAAGTTAGTGGCTTGTGCACCATGTCACCCTGCTCTGGACGATCGTATTGTGCGAGCTTCATCAGGTTGCACGGGGACGCAACCTAGCAACTTGTGCCTGGGTTCAACCTCGCGCAACTTGACATGTTGCGCAAACTGCTGGCTGACCAAATCTTCTTGAGTATCGTATTGTGCGGGATTCGAACGGATTTTACTTAATATACATGTTGTCAGTTGTCAGGCAATGATGATGTTGTTACAGCTTCTCAAGGAAGTGCGCCACGTGGCTCTCGTACAACCTGAGGTTGGCACAACCTATTGATGTGGCACAACCTATCGATGTGTCACAACTTATTGATGTGGCCCCTAGATGAGTGACACCCCTTGATTTCTAGCTCCCAATGTGTGGCGTAGCTTGATTTTTAGCCTCTACATCTGTAACACTATTCTCAAATGCTGGACATGGTCTTCTCTGCTTTTCGAGTAGATTAGGATGTCATCATTGAACACGACCACAACTTTATCTAAGAAGGGTCGGAAGACTATGTTCATCATATCCATGAAAGCGGCAAGGGCGTTGGTCAGTCCGAAGGGCATGACCAAGAATTTATAGTGTCCATATCTGGTTTGGAATACGGACTTAGGAACGTCATCTGGTTTGGTCTTCAACTGATGACAGCCTGAGCGAAGATTAATCTTTGAAAATACAGACGCCCCTTACAACTGATCGAAGAGGTCGTCTATTCGAGTCAATGGGTACTTGTTCCGAATAGTAACTTTATTTAGCTCGTGATTGTCGATGCACAGCCACATTGATCCATCATTCTTCTTTACAAATAATACCGAAAATCCCCACGGAGAAACACTGGGTCTGATATATCCCATGTCCAACAATTTTTGTAATTGTAATTTGAGTTCCTTTATTTCAGCAGGTGCCATCCTGTACGGGGCCCTTGAGATCGGACGAGCATCTGGAAATGTATCGATAGTGAATTAATCTCTTGGTCCGGAGGCATTCCGGGTATCTCGTCAGGAAACACATCAGGAAATTCTGTCGTGTCACGACCCGCACCCACTGTGAGGGTACGAGCACGTAACAACGCACAGCCTACGTCGCAGTATCGGCGGTAGAACGCTGTTCTAGGTCACTATCTAACCAGTCAAATCACGCAATTATAAAAATATACTTGTCAAAATATCAACTCCGAACGGAGGACAAGTATAGATATAATGTAATCTCAATCACGGTCTAAGAACGATATGATAGCACAGAAGATTAAAACTAAGACTAATAACATACTAAAACCAACAACTAATAATATAATCTCAGAAAATCTCAACTTCCTGTCTCAACTACAATCTCAACTATATACATCTCCAGTTCTAAAATATGAAAGCTAAAAAAATAACTAGCTAAACTCCAGATCACTCCTGAGTGTCGGGGCCATAGGTAGCTAAACCATCTCTACGGTAATATGTAGGGCATGTGTCCTCAGGGCAATCATCTGTAAAATTTACAACAGGTCCAGTCAGGACAGGAACGAGTACAACTCATCAAGAAAACCCAAGTAATGACAGAGAACTATAAAGCAGTTATAGGCAGTTCTATTGATGAATATGGCAGTCTATATACAGGTGATGGTATGGAGAACATATAAGATACAAGGAAAGTAATTACTAAAACAAGAGAAGAATGATGGCAATGAAGACTGTAAAATAAATCTAGCTGAACTAAAGTAACATAATGAGTCCAGGCAGTAAATGTAAACCAAGTGTAATCCTATGTAAATCCAGTACGAGATGAATCTAATACAAGATGAATCCAGTACGAGATGATTCTAGGTAGTGATCAAGAATCCAGGTGAGTCCAGCTATTCTAATAGTGTGTTTTAAAATACCGAGATCGACATATAAACGGCTGTAGGTAATCAGGCACATCTCTCACTGATCAGGCGAGAGATGGGTATGCTTCCAGTAGATTCCAGTTGGAGATTCCAGATTTGGGGTATGTCTACATGTCTTACACAATATTTCTCCGCCCCGCAATACAAATGAGTCCAGAATTTGACACGAGAATCGAGATGAGTCCAGCCAAAATATGATGATTCCAGAAATATATTCCAGAATAATTCCAGTAATTCCAGTAATAGAGGCCAGATAAATAAGGTATGTGTGTCGCATACATGAATCCAGTAATATCCATACATGTGGTATCAGAGAATCATATAAAACTAAATAGAACTGAAATACAGTAACTGACAATAAATGAGAGAACTATCAGAGAATGTACTCGCCTGATACTCTGAAAAGAGTAGTGTAATGTCAGATGTTTGCACCAGAGTCACAGTGTCCTAAATAGAATAGTAAAGGTTATAATGTGTTTTAAAATAAGACAGATGAAGTTTATGATGCATCTACATGATTTCTAGGTCAATCTAGGTCAAAGTCAACTCTAAGTCAAACCTGGTCAACTGTCTAGGTCAAACTAGGTCTGATTCAAACTTGGTCAACCCTGGGTCAACCCAAATCAATACTCCAGTCAAACTAGGTCAATCTAGACTCAATGTTGACTTTTGGTCAACTCCAGTCAAACTAGACTAGTCAACTAGGTCAAACTTAGTCCAATCAAGTCCCACTAGGCCTAACCAGCATATTCTAGCAAACACACCCAATTTTTAGGCTATACAAGCCAACCACACTCCTACATTGGCATTTAAGCCATACACACAGGCTGTATCACATAGGGATACACCACAGGCTATGTGCCCATAGGCTATATCATGCATTCCACACATAACGCATATCAACTATATCTAATTTAATATAATTAACACACATATGCACATATAGGCTACATATATATATATATATATATATATATATATATATATATATATATATATATATATATATATATATATATATGTATATATATATATATATATATATATATATATATATGTATATATATATATATATAGGGTGATAGGGGGAGGTTACATGTGAGGATGTTTGTGTACATGTAGTGAGATAGAGAGGGGGTACATATGTTTGTGTGTATGTGTGATACCACAATGGGTGATTTGTGACCAAGTGTGAGAGCCATGTGTGTGTAATAGGTTTTAGGCATTTACTGAAACAAAATGAATCATTACATTGCATGTGTGTGTGTCTACATGTGAGGGTGTGTGTGGGTAGGGTCATGTGTGGGTAAATGGACATGTGACAGGGAAAACAATGTGTGTGAGGGTTTGTAACAGGGTGTCAAGTTAGTGTAAAACAACTCAAGAATTTTTAGTGTAAAATCTCAGAAATCAAAAGATTGGAATTGGTGAATGGTGCACAAGTCTCATATTTCAGTTCTCAGGACTTGAAGAGTGTCACTTGTGTGTGTGTGTGTGTGTGTGTGTGTGTGTGTGTGTGTGTATGTAAACAATAGTGTGTGTAATAGGTTAACAGGAATGACAGTTGGGTAGGTGTAACCATGTGTGTGTGAGTGCACTTGTGATACACTTTTGTGTGACAGTTAGTTCATTAAAATAAGATTATTGTAATGTAGGGAACCTCATAGGTTCTCAGGGAATTCCATGTTAATTCAACAGTTCAAACAATGAACTCAAAGTCCCTACTCCCATATCAACCAAATCGAAATCATTCAAAACCCAAAACTCGAAATAAATCATCCAACAACCTATACCACATATCATTTGAACCTAAACTGAAATCCCAATATTGAATATCAAGTTCAGTTAAATCAAGGAATAAAAAGGAAAACAGTATTAAATTCCTGTTTTGGTATCAGCCCACATCAAATTCGAGAACTATATCAATCCTCTAAAACAAATTCAACTAACCCATAATAACTGAACCCCTACTCAGGTTCTCAGAAAAACAGAACAATGATTAATGTGAAATCAGTGTGCAAAATTATCAGGAAAAAGGAAATTAAATTCATAATTCCATGGGCTGCATATAGTATCAGTCCACTTAAATTCGAAAACCCATTCAAATGTTAAAATTCTATTTCTAAGTGCCAAAACCAAATTCCAAAACGTACAATCAACTAACAGTAGTTAGTACATATGTGGGTGCATCTAACAGGTGAATTTATATCAAGAAATCAGTAGACATGGAATTAATCAGTTCAAAAAAATGAGGAACAGTACGCGTATTCAGTAAAAAAAAGGGAAACTCAAATCGTATGCTAAAACATGTAAATATGCTAAATTAAAGGTTGGTAAATCATGTCTTATATGTGTAGGTGTCCCTCGAGTCCTCTTATGTCACCCAGGGCTGGATACGGCGTGTCCACACGTCAAGAACCACTCTCGTGCACACACAGACACGCTGTCTCGTGCATGCGTGCACTAGTGCCTAGGACACGACACACGACACGACACAACACGTGGGTGTGCACCTAGGTTTGTCTAGGGTAGGGCCACCTCACAGACACCCTTCACTGTGTCCATGAGACTCCAGGACAAAATACAGAGCCCGTGTCAGCGCGCGGATTGCCGCTGTGCACGCGCAGCGCATGCCAGTACGGGCACGATTGCTCTATGAGTACACAACCATCTGCTCCCAAATTTTGGGAGCATGATGTCAGACATTGCCCCTCACTCCACACAAAAATTGACGTCTCTACGTGTCCTGTGTCGGGAGTTCTCAGCCTCGTGATGCATGACACAGTATACGTGTGTGTACAGCGTGTCCAACACAAATTTTTGACACAATAGAACACTAAATTATCAGACACTCTTCACAGAAAATAACCTACACACCTAGATCTAGGACTCTATTCAAATAGATTTGCAAAATTTGCAAATCAAATTGGTTCGGGCATTTCGTCGAACACCTAGCTATTAGGTTCGATACGTGTCCGATACGGACACGTAATCGAATGCAAATGACACAAAATTCCTCCAAAAATTAGGGGACACCTATTCCTAAACATCATGCAAAGAAATCACAAAAATAAAGCAATTTAAAGGGTTTTACCTATAGGTGCAAATTGCATGGAAAAGCTCCAAATGGGGGGTGTTCCTCTTGATGGCCAAATGCTCCAAATGAGCCCAAAACTGAGATTAACCTCCAGAAATATTAAATATACAAAATTTAGAACCTAATGCAAAAGACTATGATGAAAAAGGAGATCAAATGAATAAATGGGAATTTTTGGAAGGGGGAAAAATACCTTTCTTTTCTCTAAGTGTTGGAATGATAAAAAGAGGCAAGCCCTAATGAATAAGTATTTATATAGGGTGGGGATCCTATGTGGCTGGTCATAAGCTCAAAAATTAGGGTTAAGGTTCACTAAATGGCCCATGGGCTTAAGTCATGATCAATTAAATAATTAAGCCATAAGTTATTTCATGAAACCACAAGCCATGACTTAAATTCACTAAACCAAATCCCCTTATTCTAGAACTATTCTCTAATAACTAAAATAGGTTAACTCAAGTTAGACTAGGGTTAACATAGCTATGGTTAAGTTCTAGGCTAGTCCACTAGGTCTCAACAAGTCATGGTCAACTAGAATTCACCAATTCAATAAATTACCAAATAATTTAAATAAGTCAAAATGACCAAATTATCCCTAGGCTAAACATGATAATTAATCATCCTAATGACATGGTTAGGCTTTAGGTCATGCAGTCTCTAGGGTTTTACTAGCAGCACATCAAAATCACAAGTCATGACTTAAACCAGTTTTTAAATAGTTTAAAAATTATTAAAAATTACTAAAAATCATAATGTGAATCAAATATCAACAATTAATAATTATAATTACAAAATTTCAAAATTACCCTCATCTGAAAAACTGGGTGTTACATGCCACAACTTCAGTGTTAGCTGAGTTTGCACCATTCTTACGTGTGTCTCGCACAGAAGCAAGGTACCCTTTGCAGCCAAAATGTAACATTCGCCTGGCCGTAGTAGCTGAAATCACCAACGATGTCTTCGCCGACGAACCGACCGAGTAAAAGAATTCTGTTTCTTCATGTAGATGAAACACAACTCGCTTCTTCGCACAGTCAATCGTCGCACAACATGCATTTAACCAATCCATTCCCATAATGATATTATATTCCTTGATATCAAGTATGATTACATCCAATGATAGCTTCATGTCTCCGATACATATGTAACCATCCCTATATATCATGTTAGTAGGCATCCCCACTCCTGATGGAGTACTAACACTATGATATACATTCAGTATTGACATTTTTATTTCATGTTCCCTAGCATAATCTTCAGATATGAAACTATGTATAACACCAGAATCAAATAAAGTACGTACAAGAATGCCATTAAACAACAAAATACATGTTACGACAGTATCTGATGCAAGTGCCTCCTCCTGAGTCAATGCAAAGACTCGGCCTTGAGCACCGGGCCTCTGATTCTGTGGCGACTGATGGGGTCGTGGTGCCTGTCTACGATTCTGTTGATATGGCTGCTGATACTACTGCCTCAGAGGGTTCTGATGATTCCTTCCACCTTGACAATTTCGAGACATATGGCTGAATTGACCATACTTGTAGCATCCTCCCTCTAAGACATGACAGTCATTAGCAATGTGCCCTTTGTTACGGCACCTAAAGCAGAATGGCCCGTTCTAGTTAGGACACTGATAGCCACCGTGATTCTGGCACTTTGGCGCCTCGTATCTACCCCCATTGTTCGGTATCTTATTATGCATATTCTGTACCGACGCTTGTACTGGCACCGTCGCAGGATAGTATGGGTCTAACTCTTTTGTATGCTCATAAGACTCTTGAAAAGTCTTATACTTCTGAACCGCAACTTGAGCCTTCAGAGCAGGCCTCAAGCCCTGCTCAAACCGATGAGCCTTAGATGCTTTATCAGTAAACTTCGTACTAGCATACTGAGACAGTCTTGAGAATTATGCCTCATACTATTTCACCGTCAAGTTTCCCTATTCAAGCTTTTGGAACTCTAATTCATTCGCTTGTTACTCAATCGAAGAGAAATACTGAGCAAGAAAGGCCTCCCAGAACATTTGCCAAGTAATTGTTGTCGTTCCATTCGCTCCCGCAAGAATCCTTTTCTGACTTTGCCACCAGTAGTATGCATTGGAAAGCAGCAGTAGTTTCACACACGATACCCTCTTAGATCTAGTAATACCCAAGGCTTCCAGATGGTCCTCCACTTCAACTAGCCAATCCATAGCAATAATGGCTTCCTCCGTCCCTTTGAATTCCTTATTGCAGATTTTTTTGAACTTTGTAATATCGGTCTCGGCAGTTATTTTCTTAGCAGCCTGGGGTTCTTCTGCCTCCATAATCTCGCTCTCCCTTGAGACTGGAGTGCCTTGAGCCCCATTGTTCACCACTGATCGGACCAACTGTTGCAGGACATCTAACTGCTTTTGTTGGGCTTCAAATTGCTTTGCGTTTTGCCTCTGCTGGTTCTCCATCATATCCAGCATCCTTTCCATCGGGTCGGTTGAGGCTACCGCCCTTGAGCTACTCGCATTGTTCGTGGTACCCTCCTTCGTCATCTCTGTAGCCCAAAAAAGTTTGTTAGTCTCATAAAATATATATGGACTTATTGCATGGAACATCTTATTTCGGGACATTTAAAACCAAAGTTTTCAAAAATCAATAAAGCTTGTATCATTTTCGAAATCTTAAAACCAAGAAATTTCTAAGGAAGTAAAGTCGTGCCCTGATACCAAACTGTCACGCCCTGATTCGGGGAATCATTCACCTCCGCTTTGATTCACGTCGAATCATTCGTCCTCGCTAAGGCATGATGTCGTACAAGTCTGGAATTGTACTTGTACAAGGCGTGCTCGTATTCCTTTTATAAAAGAGACATTTTGAATAGAGATTCGCAGCAAGTTCACAAAGAAGTTGGACAACACAAATATGATTTAAAATAAGCTCTTTATTGATATCTTTGGAGTAGAAAATATAAGGCTCTCAAACAGTCGAGATGAAATGCCAAACTTGGCTACAACTTGCAAAAATATTGAAATAAGATACAACTTGTTCCATACATCATATCTCTTTATTAATAATGCGACAATAACCACCTTCAGCAAAATACCTTCTTCTTCAAGTGGAAACTTCAAGGAAGTGTGAAGCTTATAAATAGTCGGACAGCAAACCTTCAACGTCTAAGATGATCCACTAGATTCCCGGCACCTGTGGAGACGAGGGTCAGTGTATTGCCACATATGTACTAGTGAGCGGCCGTAACTAATCTCACCATAAATCAACAGTAGTAAATTATGTGAATGTACTATATTAATTTATGATCTTTCTATCTTGCCTTAGGGTCCATTAATAATTCATATTGAAAGGAAACACAAGAAGCATGCATTGATGTTAGAAACATAAGCAATTTATATTATTCTAACATAATCTACTCATATCATTCACCAATTTGGTGAATCTTACCTACGGTCGATAGCCATCCCTGTATATTTATGAGTAACACTTACTCTTACCTGCATAAGACATTGTTAGCTATGCCACCTGTCTATTTGAAGGTCACTGGCGATACGCCATCTTGGACCATATCCTAGGTATGCGACGCCCCTTACAGTGTGGATTGCTAGCCCCACTGAAGGTCCCGTATACCGATGTCAGTACGTCGGCACCAATCCTTGTTCCCCTAGGACGAATCGGGTCCGTGGCCTCGGAGTACCATTCTGGGAACTACCTTATGCACAAGTTGTCCATGACCATGCACGTAATGCAACTTAACTAATAGGAGACATAACATGCATGATAATAGCATCTTCAACATGTTTGCAAAAAAAGTGTTTATTCCAAACTTAAAAAAGAATAGTACAAAGTACAATGAATTTTGGGGAAGTACAACTGTAGGAATCTGATCAGAAGACGATCACTTTATCCCTTGGACTATGCGAACTTGAAGAGTGTAGCCTCTGGAGAATGCATCAGCAATTTTACAAGAGTTCTTGATCTTTGTGCCTATGTATCTGATGATTTCACAATGATTAGAAAATCTATTTATAGAGTTCAAGAAATAACTGTTTTAGCAGTTATTCTGATGTGCGCGAGGCTGGATTACGCCATATTTAGTTGTGCCAACCTCCTGTTGCGCCAACTTTTATTCATTTGTTAAGTCGTGTACTAACTGTATTTAGACGCGTGGCATCATGTGATTGAGATGCGCGTGGTCGTGTACAGGATAGTAGACACGTCTTGAGAGATTAGTGGCATGTGTGCCACGTCATCCTGCTTTAGAATGTAAGTTGTCTCAACTTCATCAGGTTGCACGAGCTTCGGTCAACTGCGCCTGATTGAGCCGCGCCTAGACACGTGACAGCCTTTGAGCAGAAGTCATTTAGATTGCGCCTAGGCGCAACTAAAGATTTTGTCTGGATTGCGCCTAGGCGTAACTTACAAAGCGTACAGGACAGCTGTATACCAACTCCCCTCAAGCAGCACAATTCACGGGATTCGAAGAGATTTCCCTCGTTCACTGTGGTGTCATTTGTCAGTGTGGTCAGGTAATGATGGCCATTAAGTGTCAGACGCCATGCTGATTTTAGCGCAATAAGACTGGGCGCAGTCTGATATGTGGCACAACATGTTTAGAGGTGCAGTCTGTTCTCTGAGCTTTATATCAGTGGCGCAACCTGATTTTTGGGGCGCAACTTGATCACTGATTTGTATGTTCAGGGCACAACTTGATTTTTAGGCCCTACAAGACCTCCTTCAAAGTTTTCAAAACTTAAAAATGTTTCAAAGTTTTGTAATACTTTGAATTTATAAAAATTTTGACTGAGTCAAGTTGCGCCAGTCAATGCTCGGTCATCACAATTAAATTTCTTTCTCGAAAATACTCAATCTTCTCTTCGTCTTCCCAAGTTTCATTGATGATTTTCAGTTTCTTATGAGGAATACGAAGAGTCAATTTGTTGATATATATATGCACTACTAAAATACAAGGTTTTAGCGACGGCCCTATCCGTCGAAAATCCGTCGGTAATTCCCATTACCGACGGATTTTCGACGGATACGGGCTAAAAACATCCATCGGGAATAATCTCGTCGCTAAAACTAGCTCGTCGCTAGTCCGTCGCTATGCGACTAATTAGCGACGGATTTCCGTTTGCAAAATAAAAACTTTTAGCGATGGCTAACCGACGGCTTCCCGTCAACTACGACAGTTTAAATTTTAATATATTCATAAAATTAGCGACGAACAATTTGTCGCTAAATCGTCGCTAACCGTGTATCCGAGGGTTTCTGATATGCAATATTCGTTGCTCAAAGTGTCGCTAACCTCGACGGATTAGCGGCGGAAGAGCGACGGATAATACGTTGCCACCCTTCTGGAAATCTTCCATATTTCCAGAATATGAGTGACGGAACGCCCGTCGCCATTCCATCGCGAAATTTTTCCAGAAATAGGTCGACGGACTATCCGTCAGGAAACCGTCGCTACCTACAAAAGTCAGTCGGTAACCCATCGGTAATCCGTCGATACCTGCAACAGTCCGTCGGCAACCCATCGGTAATCCGTCGCTAACTTAAATATTTTTGAAAAAAAATTGCAGGAAAGAGACTATTCCCTGTAATATAACATATTAAGCATCCACCATACACAAATATAACATACCCGACATCCAATATATCCAACAAATATCCATATTGCCAACACTATATCTCCAAACATCCAATATATCACAACATACACAAAAAATATCCAACACAATGACCAACAAAATATCCAACATAATATCCAACACACTATCTCAACATACATAGCAAAATATCCAAACATAAACAACCCAATACAAATATGAAGGCTCAATCTGGCTGCGTTGAGGCATGTACCATTTTATCAGCCACTTTGCAAAATATCCAAACATAAATAATCTAACACCATGCCTCAGAATAGACCGTAAGTCAGACGATGAATCCTCACAGCCAGGGATCATAGTTGCGTTGAGGCATGTACCATTCTATCATCCACTTTGCATACGAAGGCTCAATCTGGTTGAGGTCTTCTGTAGGGACAGGAGGGTCGGTCCCGATGCTACTACTCTCTGACGGTGGCTCCTCCTTAACTTCAACCTTGGGAGCAATCTCTTTTCTGATGGTCATCGGTTCTTCCTCGACCTCGACCTTTGGTAATACCTCCTCCTTAACAGTCATCGGCTCTTGTTTGACGACGGGGACTTCCTCTGTGTCGACCTCCAAGGGTTCCTTGCCTCGGCCCCTTCCTCGGCTAGCAGCACCACCTCAGGGAGTCTTGGGAGCCATCTCTCTGACAACAGAAATTTTCATATAGGGTAAAGAAATTTACTCAAATTATAAAAGTAATAAGAAGTTTATCGAAATTTTCAGCCACATATGATATCCACCTCGGGGAGTCTTGGGAGCCTTCTCCTCTCCTCCACCATGGCTCTGGACCCATCTGCTCCTCCCTACTTCCCTTCTTCTTATTTGACTCTCTCAGCCACATATGATATCCAGCTCAAGTGTAGAGTCGGAAGAGAAGAAGTGGGCAGGAAGAGGAGGGGGAACCAGCACAGCCGGCGGCATGCCTGGAGGAAGTACAGAGGTTTTGCTGGAGGTGATGGCAATTTTCCCAGGATGGTATTGAGGAGCAAGTGTAGAGTCGGCCGAAAGTAGGAAGAAGCAGATGGGTCCAGAGCATGGATGGAAGAGAACTAGAAAGCACTGAACCTTTCTGTTGTGAGAACTGTGAAGAGTGAGAAAGGAGAGGGGGGTCTTTGATTTTTGCGTTCATCATCATTAGAGGGAGCATCACTGGAAAAGTTATGACGTTGGTAGCATGAGAGAGTAAAAATCTGTATCACAAGAATAACAGAATTACTATGTAATCATGTATTCACCAATAATCAGATGTAACTGGAAATCTTTCATAATTCATTCTAGCATACATTAGTGTGAATCATCTATTTTATGTACATATGGTGTAGTATATGTTTTTATCGAATCTAGTATCAGAAGGATATAACAGAATCAAGATGAACTCACATAATGTAATACTAAAACATCACCTACTACTATATAAGATATTGTGATAGGTTGTCGTATCATCATTGCCGAGGGATGAGGGTCGAAGGACAATCAACTTTATCTACGGCTACATAGTTTCTGCCTCGCCAGTCGAATGGTTGCAGGGACTATGTCCTGATCACCATGTCGTACCGTAGATTAATGCAAATGGAGCTAGAGTTGGAGCCAAAATACAGAATCCAAAATATAAAATTCAGAATCCAATCCATGGGTTCGTCGAAAATACAAAAACAAAGATTGACACGCAGTTCTAATTCATATGTATTTTAAGTGTGAGAACGGATGGCTCAGAACACAACCCAAAATTCATTCTAGCATACATTAGTGTGAATCATCTATGTTCTGTACATATGGTGTAGTATACGTTCTTATCGAATCTAGTATCTAGTATCTGAAGAATGCAACAGAATCAAGATGAACTCACATAATGTAATACTAAAACATCATCTACTACTATATAAGATATAGTAATAGGTTGTCGTATCATCATTGCCGAGGGATGAGGGTCGGAGGACAGTCAACTTTATCTACGGCTATATAATTTCTTCCTTGCCAGTCGAATGGCTGCAAGGAATATGTCCTGATTACCATGTCGTACCGCAGATTAATGCAAATGAAGCTGGAGCTGGAGCCAAAATATATAATCCAAAATACAAAATACAGAATCCAATCCATGGGTTCGTCGAAAATACAAAAACAAAGATTGACACACAGTTCTAATTCATATGTGTTTTAAGTGTGAGAACGGATGGCTCAGAACACAACCCAAAATTTATTCTAGCATACATTAGTGTGAATCATCTATGTTTTGTACATATGATGTAGTACACGTTCTTATCGAATCTAGTATCTAATATCTGAAGAATGTAACAGAATCAAGATGAACTCACATAATGTAATACTAAAACATCATCTACTACTATATAAGATATAGTGATAGGTTGTCGTATCATCATTGCCGAGGGATGAGGGTCGGAGGACAGTCAACTTTATCTACGGCTACATAGTTTCTGTCTCACCAGTCGAATGGCTGCAGGAACTATGTCCTGATCACCATGTCGTACCGTAGATTAATGCAAATGGAGCTGGAGCTGAAGCCAAAATACAGAATCCAAAATACAAAATACAGAATCCAATCCCTGGGTTCGCCGAAAATACAAAAATAAAGATTGACACATAGTTCTAATTCATATATATTTTAAGTGTGAGAACGGATGGCTCAGAACACAACCGAACCGGAGAGGATACTTTGAGAGATCCATATGAGTAGGACGTATACTCTGAGAGATCACCTTTACACAAGAATGATATCAGTAGTGGGATTGAGTGTTGGAGGAGATATTATCCGAGTATACGTCCTACTTAGATGGGTCTCTCACCATTAATTTTTTTCTGACAGCATGGTGTATGTGCTCCGTCAACAGATTATTGCTCCGAGCCAAAACTTTGCCTCAGAGCTCAAGTGGACATCCTTCGTGTAGAGCTCGAATGAGAGGTTTCTGACAGCATGGTGGTCTCCTTTGTCAAAGGATTCTTTCTCGTCCTATAATTGGTTGTATACTCGGATAATATCTCCTCCAACACTCAATTCTACTACGGCTACATAGTTTTTGCCTCGCCAGTCGAATGGATCTCTCAGAGTATACATCCTAATAAGATGTATCTATCAGAGTATCCTCTCCGGTAGGTTGTCGTATCATCATTGTCGAGGGATGAGGGTCGAAGGACAGTCAACTTCATCTACGGCTACATAGTTTTTGCCTCGCCAGTCGAATGGCTGCAGGGACTATGTCCTGATCACCATGTCGTAGTCCAATACAATCCAGAGATTGACACAGTACTAATTCATATATATAGTCCAATACAAATAGTCTAATACAAAAACAACCCAATACAAATAGTCCAATACAAATAAGTGAGTCCTAGCTAATGAGAAACACGCAGCTCATACAAATGCTCAGTGATACGATCACGCAACCACCTCGAATAAGTGAGATCGATGGCGTTAGGAGAGATGTAATCCTTTGCAAGTGCTGCATGAATAGAACTCCTGGTCTCACTAGCTACCGGTGCTGGATGAATGGAACTCCCGGTCTCACTAGCTACCGGTGCCACTTCCTCCTTAAACGTAGGAGGAGCCACTTCAGCATTCAGTGTTTCCCTCAAATGATGTGCCGCTCCTCGGGTCATGGGTACCATCTGGTAAGATCGATATTCACAAATAATATAATTGTAACATAAGCAAGCTAACTAAAGGAACCATCATATCGTTTGAGTACATTTTCGAAAGCAGATAAAAGATAGAAGCAAGCTAACTAAGGTTTAGTGTGTTTGTAGGTGTTAAAGTAAATGTGCATCAATGAACCAGTAAGGGTATTTGGGTTAGTATCTAAGTGACATTATGTTGTGAGAGTGTGTCGTAGAGTGTGGCCAAGTCAGTATTCAGAGAGGGTTTAGCTCTGAGATCAGAACTGGGTAGGGAGATGGGGAATGTTTGGCTTAGGCCTTAGGCCTTGATTGCAGGCAAATGCAAGTGGCTCGGGGTTGGCTTCAGGCTAGTGCAGGCAATGTAAGCTACTACATTTGTATATTGGCTACAGTAATGGCAAATTGGGCCAGGCAGTAAGGAGTACAGGGCATGTGGGGAGTGCCTTGGCACATGGCCTTGGTATTGGCTTTAGTCACTTGGCCATAGGACTGCATCAGTCAGGTAAGTCACTGTATCAGTGAAATCATTTAGGATACATGAGTATGTATCAATGCATTAGATTTGTGTATGTCTAAGTATAAGGTATCAATTAGTAAGGTTAGTGTTCAGAGGATGAGAGTGTGTGTGTTAAGAGTGTGAGCGTTTTATGAGTGAGTCCCTTTGTATTTGGGTGAGCTATTCGAAAATAGAGAAATGAAGAGAGAATGGAGCTACTGTCATGAAGAGAAGGGATATTAGTTGGTGTCAGTCCTACAATCAGTGAGGACATGAGTACTGTTTTGAGTGTTCAGTTGTATGAGTGTCTTGTGTTGGTGTCTTTGGATCAGTAAAATGAGGGTGTATTATGAGTTAGTATTTTATTAGAAATTAGGATACATGAGTTAGAGAGGTCAGTAATCCAAGCATCAGAGTTAGTGATCAGATGTATGAGAGTTGTGTTAGAGTGTCAGTTAGTATCTTTGAGTGTTCAGAAAACTTCGTTTCCTGTGACTGATCAGTGAGAGTGAAAAACGTGTGAACCATAGTGAATGTATCACTATTTAGGTGAGTTAACTGTTCTGATTTAGTATTGGGGACTGTGGGCTTACTGTCAAGTATCAGTGAGTGTCCCTGTATCAGTAGGTTAGAGGAGTGTCTTAGTGTGTTTAGAGGGAACCCAGTGTTCAGTTGAAAGTAGGTACTCCCTACTGCAGATAAGGTTTAGGTAAGGGCCTTTAGGCTATTGCATTTATGCAAGGGTAACCAGGACTTGGCCAATGGCCTGTGTTCGAGTGAGAGGGCATGGTCCTTGAGCCTTGGGTGTACTGCAGGTGGCTTGGCCACCACTACAGGAATTGGGGATAGGGGATTCACCCCTGTTGAGCCACCCAGTGGCAAGTAAGTGTGGTTGACCTACAGTAGGCAGGCCGCAACTTGCTAACCTCATGGCAGGGCCTCTTGGTCAGGTCCTATTAGGACCAGAAAGGGTGTTGTAGGCAGTACAAGTACTGCACTACAGCGAGAGAGGTTTGGCCCTCTAGTGGCAGGCTGCATTTGCATTGCAGCATAGGTTGCTTAGTAGTAGCAGCAGAAGTTGTACTAGCAGTACTTGGCCATGGCTTGGGTTGGCCTAGAATGTGTTGGCCACTGGATTTATATCAGTATGAGTGCTCTTGAGAGCTTTTGGTTTTGGCCAATTTGGCCTGTAGCAGAGCAGTAGCCAATTGGCCGCTGTTTATATCATGGGGTGTGTGTGTTTGCCTAGAATATGTTGGCCATTGGGTTTATATTTGTATGAGTGCTCTTGAGAGCTTTTGGTTTCGGCCAATTTGGCCTGTAGCAGAGCAGTAGCCAATTGGCCGCTGTTCATATCATGGTGTGTGTGTGTGAGAGAGGTTGGGAGCTAATGGAGGTAATGAGACATACCTACAGTTAGAGACAGCTATATATATATATATATATATATATATATATACTCCCTCCATCACCGCAGGCCCCCGCGACAGCCGGCCCACCCCCCCATGCGACAGCCGGTCCACCTCCCCCCCTCCCCACCCGAAACCCTACCCCTGCCCCGAAACCCTAAACCCTACCCTGCCCCCCGCCCTCAAAAACCTCCCCCCCTCCCGCCCCCACTCCCTCCCCCCACCCCGTCGGCCCGAGCGACAGCCGACCCACCCCTCCACCAACCCGAAATCCTAAACAGAGAGAGAAAAAGAGAGTGAGGGAGAGAGAGAAAGCATACCTGAGAGAGCGATATCCCGTCGGAGAGAGCTTCGCCGGAAAATGGGTACCCGCTAGCTCGCCGGAGAGAGAGAGAGAGAGGGGGGAAGAGATAGAGTTTTTTGGAGGGAATGAAAAAATTCTCCCTCCCCGTCGGTTCAATTTAAGTTAGGTTACAGTATTTAGCGATGGATTACCGACGGATATATCCGTCGGTAGGTAGCCGCTAAATACCCACTAGATTACCGACGGAACGTCTGTCGCCACATAGACACTAATTTAGCGCACCATTTATTTCAGATTTTGCCGCCACAATGTGCGACATATTAGCGACGGACACGAATCCGTCGCTAAAGTTTCGTCAAATTAGCGACGGACGTGCGACTGATTTTGACGCAAAAAAACTAAAAACAAATTTCATTGCTTTCTGACGGTAGCCAGTCACAAGGTAGTCGCGAGGTCGTCACTATGGCCAACGGATACGATCCGTCGCTAATCCTCCGTCGCCAATTTGCTGTATTTTAGTTGTGATGTAGTATTTGATCTTTGTGCTTTATTCTTCACTTCTGTTCTTCAATGTCCCCCGAGAAGGAAGGAATGGAGATAAATGCTGACACCATGATCAAGTCCTCTGAAGCGGGACATGATGTCACCCTGTCTACTTATTTATTGGAGGCTGACCCAGCATTGAGGGCGGTGAACTTTTTAGACTGTTTCGGTTTAAACCTGAAAGTCTTCAATCGCTCGAGTGGTGGGCCATCCTCTGAAGAGCACAGCGATTCGGAGGGATTCCTTAATCTGATGCGTCGTTCGGTGATTCACAACATACAGGAATTGGATGCCGCCCTTCGTCAGATCGATGAAGGAAAGAACAAGAAATAATGTTTTGGTGTGCCAAAAATTCTATTCTTTTTTTTTGTGTCCTTGTCTGTAGGGGTCCACCCATCTTTATGCAATAAAATCTAAATTTTTTGATATGTTGTGTGGTTGAGATTTCAAATAGCGCACGTAGTCGTGTGCCTTTGGCTAATTCTTTGTTTGTTGTTTCTTCTGAGGGACGCATGGCAGTCGTCACACGGTTTTAGGCGCCCATTTTTAATTCTTTCCTAAAATAGGCTCATAGAATGACGTACCCGTCTTCATCTTTCACGCTTTTTAAAAAAGACAACCAGAAATGAAAGAGTCATGCATACTTTCTCAAAACAAATGGCTTCTCACAAGGTCCTACTTGCGCCGCTTCATTCTGATGTTATTCTTTTGTATGCTGCGTCTTCAAAAGTTGGTAAGTCTCAATAAAGAACTAATGATTTTCTCATACGAGCATTTTTCTTTTGTGCCAATTTTAAAGATAATCACTGACTTACATGTTGTAGACACTGTCGATATATACTAACTATTTCTAAGAATATGTGTACACCGTGGTCCAGTATTTTAGCTTCTATCAGAGGCGTGTATTGCTGACATGCGCTAGTTTGATCGACTCGTACTGAAAAATATGTGTCTATTGATCGACACGCATTTCTGATATGTGCCTGTTTGATCAGTACGCAGTGTTGATGTGCGCCTGTTGGTAGGCGCACACTGCTGGTATGCGCATGTTGATAGGCGTACATTGTTTGATAGATTCTGCTAACTCTTTCTGTTTTATTAATATGTACAGAGACTCGGTTAGCAAGCTTCTTCTTGACTGGCATTGGTGATTTGGATGCTGTAGAGGGCATTCTTCTGACACTCACATCAGACAGCTGATGTGGTTCTGAAACTCAAATCAGACAGCTCAGAATAATTCATGTTTAAGAAGGGTCTTCCTCAGATGGTAGGAAGAGCCTATATACATGAGAGTTGGATGGTGGAGACGCAGAACTAGAAATTGTATCACAAGGGTGATTTCGTTCCTAGTTCCCCTGGCGGGTCGTCTTCTCTCCACCAGTTGTATTGACAGCAGCTCATCTTTGGGCTGCTGTACTCTGTGGTTCTCCTATCGTCTTTCTGAGAGAGAAGACCAGAGTTGATTCTATTGTCTGGCTCGTTGCTTCAGGTCGAGATGATAAGGAATTGCCACCAACAAATAAGAAGATCCAAAGATGTAATAGACCTTCATGTTATATTTAGAATGAAAATCCGAGATGTAATAGATTTCCGTCAGGATATATCTATGTTTTTTGAAGAATAAATAAGGAAATCATCTTCTCTTATTCTTCCTTTTTATAATTTAATTTTGATATGCTGTCATAGATAACAGAATCCAGAGAGAATATGAATATGGTAAGTTGTTTGACATGAATTATTTGGAATTCAGGGTCGTAAGAGATATGAATTCTTATTATGATAAATGAATGAGTGATCAGTCACTTCGATTTTTGAAGAAGAGACATTGAAATGAATGAATGGTCGTTCAAACTCTCGAAGAAGAAAATGAATGAATCAATCACGTCGGTTTTGAAGAAGGGATGATGAACGATCAGTTATAAATGAATGAACAGTTATAAATGAACGAACAGTTGTGCTTCTTTCCATAAGTCGCATCAGTTTCCGAGGTCGATTATCTAGTTATTTTGCCTATAAATAGAATAATTTTTTTTTTGCCAATCTCTTTCCCTTCTGTACAAAAAAATTGTCTTCCAAAGATTTGCTTGCTCCGAAGACTGAAGAGAAGACCAAGACGCTTCCTGCTGAGCCTCCAGTGCCTCATTAGAAAGAAAGGGATGAAGGCTCAACTGTTCCTGTACCGAGACGGGATGTGATTGCTGAATTGGTGGAACCTGGAAAAACTGCCGAAGAAGAAGCATTGAGGATGGCTGCTTGCGAGTTTTTCGTGAGTTCCGGCAATGAGATGTTTGAACAATTGGCAAATTATGTATTTAATCAGGAAGGGTCAGGGCCACCTCCCTGTCCTTAATATTATGTAATTTCATTCCGCTTTTGAATAAAAAAGAAATAAACTTTTATTTACACCATGTCTCTAAAAATAAAGTATATTTTGTCTTTATACATAATATTTCTTGAGAAATTTGCCATTGTTGGGCATCATAGCAACTCTGTCATCCATATCTGTTAACTGATAGCCTCCATTTGAGAAGACTTTATTTACCACATACGGTCATTCCCATTTTGCCTCGAACTTGCCTTTGCTCATATATGTCATAGTCATGGGACGTCTAACTGTAAGGACTAACTCGCCTTCCTGAAAAGTTCGCACTCTGACTTTGCGATTAAAGACTTTTAAAAACTGGGCCTGATAAAGTTCAATGTGCTGTTGAGCCAGTAACCTTTTCTCGTCGAGCGCCTCCAATTCTTGAAGCCGAAGACGATCATTATTTTCTGTAGTAAGTTCGTTAGCAATGGCAATTCTCAATGATGGAATTTGAATTTCCAAAGGCAGAATAGATTCACACCCATATACTAAAGAAAAAGGTGTGCAGCCTGTAGGATTACGGATAGTAGTGCGATACGCCCATAGACATTCTCCAAGTTTATCACTCCAATTACGTTTATTAGTAGAGACAAACTTTTTAAGGAGTTTGATAATGGTCTTATTGAATGCTTCAGCCAACCCGTTAGCCGCAGGATTATAGGCCGTAGAGGCAACATTATTGAATCTGTTGTCATCACAGAACCTTCTGGCTGATGAATTGCGGCCCATTATCATGGATGATTCGGCGAGGGACACCAAATCTATATATCACATGATGTTTGATGAAGTTGATGACACTACTCGTTTTAACTTCAGCCAAAGGTATAGATTCTGCCCACTTGGAGAAATAATCGGTTATAGCTAAGATGAACCGATGTCCTTTAGATGAAGGAGGATTGATAGGGCCAATTATATCCATGCCCCAAGATTTAAAAGGCCATGAGGCAGCAGTCGGATGAAGAAATTCTGATGGTTGGTGAATAAAATCTGCATAAATTTGACATGCACGACATTTTCTTGCATAGTCAATAGCATCTGATACCATAGAGGGCCAGTAGTAGCCCATACGTCGAATACGATCCTATAGTTTAGGACCAGGCTGATGTGCTCCACAAACACCATCATGAGCTTTACGTAATATCTGCTTTGCTTCATCACCAGCGAGACATCTCAAGAGTAATCCATCAAAAGTTCGTCGATAGAGTGTTTTAGTAGTATGATTATAATAGAATCAAAGCGATCGACGACGGATACTTGTAGCTTCCTTAGGATCTTCTGGCAAGATGTCATGTACTGCAAAATCAATAAAAGGTGCTCTCTAGTCCTCGCAAGTGACGTTGACTTCAGTTAGGTTGCTGAATTAAATGTTGTGGTTGTTTTCAACACAGAATAGTTTTCTACTAGAGATAACAACCATCTGTTGTCTTTTGACTGGAACAGCCAATACCGCAGCTAGGTTAGCTAAGGCATCAGCTTTTGTATTGCAAGCGCGACGTACATGTTCGATGAAGAACCTTTTGAATGAAGAAGCAATTTTGGTTGCTGCTTCATGGAATGGTACTAGATCTTGATGTCGGATTTCATATATGCCTCTAACCTGATTAACAATCAGCTTAGAGTCGCCATATACTTCGAGATATTCGATATCCAGTTGTTTAGCTAATTGGAGTCCAATGAGCAAGGCATTGTATTCTGCCACATTGTTAGAGCACGATTCGTCTAAAGAATAAGCCCTTTGATTAGTTAATCCATCGGGTGAAACAATAACAATTCCTACTCCAGCCACAAGGGTACCTCCAGATCCAATTCTAGAAGCTCCATCAAAGAACAACCTTCAGGTAGAAAATTCTTCTGAGATCATATTTGATTCTAATGTTTCGTCCGAAATCTCATCATAGAGTTTAGATGTCTCAGGAACAGGATGAGCTGCTAAGAAGTCGGCAAGTGCTTGGCCTTTCACAGACTTTTGAGGAACATAAACCATATCATATTGTGCTAGTAATATGGCCCATGTGGCAAGCCTAGAATTGAGTGTACTTGGCTTCTTCATTAAGACTCGAAGAGGATTGACTCGGGATATGACATGAATAGTTTGGCCTATGATGTAATGTCTTGTCTTCTGAACAGCAAACATTAAGGCTAAATATTACTTCTCTACCGGACTATAACGATGTTCAGCTCCAATTATCGTTCGGCTAAGATAGTAGATGGCTTGCTCATGACCTTCCTTGTTCTTTTGAGCCAGCAAAGCTCCCAACGAATGATCCATTGCCCAGATATATATTAAGAAAGGTATTCCTGATATCGGTGGTACAAGAACCGGTAGACTCATTAAATATCGCTTTATGTCGTCAAATGCTCGTTGACATTCTTTCGTCCAAACGAAAGATACACCCTTCTTCATTAATTGAGTAAATAGTCTGCAACGTCTAGATAAATTCAAAATAAACTGCCTGATGTACGCAAGTCGACCTTGGAATCCTCGTAGCTCTTTTAAGTTGCGTGGAGGACGCATCTCTTGAATGGCTTTGATCTGTTGGCACATTTTATTTTGAGTAATTAACAGCATCTTCGTAGTTTAGTCTTCTGTTCTTCAGATTCATATATTCTCAGAAGATCTACTACATGGAGTTCTTCCGTTCAAGAGCCTTCTCCTTCTTCCTTGAAGACTGTAGCAGTTACCGGCGTTCCCAGCATATGACGGCGTCTTCCTGTTTAGAGTCTTCGAGTCTGTACTGGTCTAGGTATATCTGTAAACACCTAAGGACGGATGACAGTAAAAAGAACAAGTCAAAAATCAAATAGCTACAGAGCGGCATACCGGCGGTATGCTTTGGCATACCGACGGTATACCATTTTTGGTATACAGAAAGTTGCTGTGACAAATAGTCGACATACCGACGGTATGCATCGGCATACCGGCGGTATACCGCTTTTCTTGTCCAGAAAGTTGCTGTGACAAATTGTCGGCATACCGACGGTATGCTCCGACATACCGACGGTATACCGTTTTCAGCAACCCAAAAGTTGCTGTGATAAATTGTCGGCATACCGACGGCATGCTCCGGCATACCGGCAGTATACCGCTTTTAGCAGCTCAAAACTTGCTGTGACAATTGTCGGCATACCGGCGGCATGCTCCGACATACCAGCGATATACCGGGTTTCAAATATTTAGTTTTTGAATTGCTCTGACTAGCATTAATGGCCGTATTTAATGCTCTCTAACGGTCATTAATATGACCGTTACTATTTGGCCGGTATATGCCGCTGCATACCGACGGCATGCCGGTCTGTCTATTTTCAGAGCATTAAATACCACCAACTCTTGGTTCTCTTATAAAATAAAGCTCTCTCTCTCTTGAGCTTCTTCACCAACTCTTCCATAAATTTTCCAACAACCAAGAGGTCCACCATTAATACTCTTCCAAGCTTTTCATTGTCATCCTCTCCCAAAGTGCTAGAGTATTAAAGAGTTGTACATTTCGATCTTCACGTGTTAGAAGATCAACAAGTTCTCATTTCTCTTTTGTTTGAAGTTGGCGAGCCTTCGTAAGAAAACTCGTGTGTAGAAGTTGGCGAGTCTTCGGATCCAAACTCGTGTTGAAGTTGGCGAGTTCTTCGGATCCAAACTCGTGTGTACTATTTGGTAAAATAGTGGATTAAAGCCGGAGAGAGTTCCGGGACTGGACTGCCTCAAAAGAGGGTACCAGGATACATCCTTGCGTTTGCGTTTGATCTTTCTACTCTTTACTTTCAATTGTCTTTATTGCATCAATTGTTGTAGTTAAATTTTAATTTCCCTATTCACCCCCCCTCTAGGGTTCTATAATTGGTATCAGAGCTTCGTTCTCTTGATTTGGATTTACACCCTTGAGTGATCCATGGCCGCTAACCCTAGCATCAACACATTTCACAATGAGGGACACTCCATAAATAGGCCTCCCCTATTTGATGGTACCAACTATAACTACTGGAAGATTAGGATGGGCATTTATCTAAAGTCCATAGATTTCGATTTATGGGATTGTATGATAAATGGCCTTCCTACTCCTTCCAGAGCTATTGAGGATATTGCTTCTGACACCCTTCGGGAGACACTTGCTGAAAACATGAAGAAGCTTGCTTGTCAAAATGCCAAGGCAATGAATGCTCTTTACTGTGCTCTCGACAGTAGTGAATTCAACCGTATCTCTACTTGCAAGACTTCCAATGAGATTTGGAAGTTACTTGAAGTCACACACGAGGGAACTTCACAAGTGAAGGAATCCAAGATCAGTAGACTCACGCAAGAATATGAGTCTTTTAAAATGAAGAATGATGAATCTATTGCTAGCATGTTTACTCGTTTTGGTGACATCATTAACCCTCTCTCTTCTCTTGGAAAGGAATATCCCGCTCATGAAAAGATAAGAAAGATTCTTAGAGGATTGACGAAAGCTTGGAGTCCTAAAGCTACCGTAATCATTGAGGGGAACGATCTAACCGTCATGAACCTAGAGACCCTCATGGGTAAGCTAATGACTCATGAGCTTGACATGAAGGATCAAGAGGAATCCTCCATTCAAGAGAAGGAGAAGGAGAAAACCAAAGAAAAGGAGAAGACTCTTGCTCTCAAAGCATCAAGGTCCTACTCCAAGGATAGCTCCGACGACAATGAGTCGGATGATGATGATGAAATAGCTCTCACAGCTAAGCACTTCTGGAAGTTCTTAAAGTTCAACAAGGCCAACCGCTCTAGACGGGACAATAAAGAAGACCCGGCGTGCTATCAATGTAGAAGACCCGGACACATCAAGAGGGATTGTCCGATGATACGAAAAGACTCAAGCAAGTACGAGAAGCCTAGCAAGGGAAGCTCGTCCTCCAGAAAGTTTGCCAACACTAGCATTTGGTGTGAAAGCGACGCGAGCGACTCCGACAATGACAGGGAGTGCAAACACAATGCCAACGTCTGTCTCATGGCAACCGATGAGGTACATGATGATTTTTCCTTAAACACTCTTACCTATGATGATTTGGAGAAAGCCATTCTTGAGTTACATGAAGAACACAAAGGTGTTCGGAATAAATACAAGAAATCTCTCAAGGAGGTTGAGGCTCTTCAACTTGAAGTAGAGAGGCTCTCAAGTATTATCATTGATGTGAAAGAAAAATCTCCTATTTCTGACACGGATGAAATAGAGTCTTTGCGACTCAAATTTCAAGAATCTCTTGACACCATCAAGAAAAAGGATGATGAGATTCAATCCATGAGAAGCTCTTATGAATTTATCATGCGCAAATGTCAAGATGCTAATAGAAGAGAATATTCTACTTCTATTAAGTATAATGATTTTCTTACACGAAGTAAGAATTTAGGTAATAAGAATACCACTCACATGCATGCTCCAAGACACCCTCATACTCATCACAATGCTAGGCATAACCATTACATGAACACTACACACAACTCTTTTTCTAACACAAGAAAAGGACCTTCCGTTAAGAAGAACACCTCTTATCATGCATTTTACTATCATCATAACACTCATGGTAGAACTTCTCACACTAGAAACTCACACATGCACAATACTCACACTTCTTCTTCTAAGTCTTCTTTGATGTGCAATTATTGTGGTTTGGTCGGTCACACTTCTAACTTTTGTTATACAAGAAAATAAGTTGACATGAGAGTTCTTAAGTGGGTTCCTAAGACTAACACTCATGGACCCATAAGATCATGGGTACCAAAATATTCATCTTCAACTTATGTTGTAGGTGACGAATCCTTCTCATGCTAGAAGCAAGTGGATTCTCGATAGCGGTTGTTCACGGCACATGACCGGTGATGCTTCACTTTTTACAACGCTATCGATGAAGAAAGAAGGACACGTCTCCTTCGGTAACAATCTTAAAGATTATATTATTGGAAATGGTAATATCGGTTCTCCTCCTTATCCTTGTATTAAAAATGTATGTCTTGTTACTAATCTCAAGCATAATCTCCTTAGTATTAGCCATCTTACCGATAATGGCTATGATATCAAGTTTGTTAAACTCAAATGCTACATTACCGATAGCTCCAATAGAACTATTGTGTATGAAGGCATTAGAGAAAACAATATTTATGTTCTTTATCTTGTTGAAGGTACTAACAATGACAGGTGCCTAGTTGCTAAGAACGATGTGAGTTGGCTTTGGTACATAAGGCTTGGACACGCCAACATGGATACCATCTCTCGCCTTGCCTCCAAGAAGCTTGTACGAGGACTTCCTAGTATCCCTTTCAAAAAGGATATGGTATGTGAAGAATACGAGAAAAGTAAGTTGACCAAGTCATCCTTCAAATCCATCAACTCTGTGAGTACCACTAGACCCCTTCAACTTATTCATATGGATCTTTTCGGGCCTAGTAGAGTAGCTAGCCTTGGTGGCAAACTTTATGCTTTTGTTTTAGTTGATGATTTTTCGAGATTTACTTGGGTTATTTTTCTTGCTTGCAAAAGTGATACTTTTCGTGAATTTGTTGCTTTTTGTAAACGTGTTCAAAATAAAAAAAGTTTTTCTATCAACAAAATTAGGAGTGATCATGGAGGAGAATTTGATAATGTTGATTTCAAAAGATTTTGTGAAAAGAATGGTTTTGGACATGATTTTGCTTGTCCTCGTACTCCTCAACAAAATGGTGTTGTGGAGAGAAAGAATAGAACCCTTGGCGATATGGCCCGGGTTATGTTAAACCAATATAAGCTCCCCCAATATTTTTGGGCGGAAGCCGTTAATACGGCGTGTCATGTTATTAATAGAGTCTTGATTAGACCTATTACTAAGAAGACTCCTTATGAGCTTTGGTTCAACAAAATTCCTTCTATTGATTATTTCAAAGTTTTTGGTTGCAATTGTTTTATTTTGAATACCAAGGATAACCTAGGCAAGTTTGAAGAAAAAGCCTATGAAGGAATATTCCTTGGATACTCTACTCATAGTAAAGGTTTTCGTGTTTTTAACAAAAGAAGTCTTGTTGTCGAAGAGTCAATCAATGTCTCTTTTAATGAACTCAACTCTTCTACATTCTCCTCTTCCGAGGATATTGATGACATCTCGTTTGGGTTGGAGAACTCCTCTATTGAGGATCGTCCTTCTTCATCTAACAATGAAGTTGTGACCCCATATAAAGAGTCTCCTCCTCTCGAGCCTCCTCCACAGGATCTCCCAAGAGAATGGAGATTTGTCACCAATCATCCTAAGGAGCTTATCATTGGGGATCCTTCCTCCAGTGTTTGCACAAGATCCGCCACTCGTGATCTTTGTGCCAATGTGGCTTTTATCTCTCAAATAGAGCCTAAAAATGTTAATTATGCTTTTCTTGATAAATTTTGGATGATAGCTATGCAAGAGGAGCTTAATCAATTTGAGCAAAGCAAGGTTTGGGAACTTGTCCCAAAACCTAGCAATCACCCCATTATTGGAACTAAATGGGTGTTTCGCAACAAGCTTAATGAAGATGGGTTAGTGACTCGTAACAAAGCTCGATTGGTTGCTCAAGGCTATAACCAAGAGGAAGGTATTGACTACGACGAAACCTATGCTCCGGTTGCACGTCTTGAATCCATTCGTATGCTTTGTGCCTTTGCTTGTTTTAATGACTTTAAGCTATTTCAAATGGATGTTAAAAGTGCTTTTCTAAATGGTATTATTAAAGAGGAAGTTTATGTTAAACAACCTCCCGATTTTGAAGATTTTCAATTTCCTAATCACGTCTTCAAACTCCATAAAGCCCTTTATGGCCTCAAACAAGCTCCACGTGCTTGGTATGAGCGTCTTAGCTCTTTTCTTGTTTCTCATAATTTTTCAAAGGGCAAAGTTGACACCACACTTTTTATTAAATCTCATGACGGGACTCTCTTATTGGTTCAAATTTATGTTGATGATATTATTTTTGGTTCTACTAACAACACACTTTGTGTAGAATTTGCCAAAGTTATGCAGGAAGAGTTTGAAATGAGTATGATGGGTGAACTCTCCTTCTTCTTGGGATTACAAATCAAACAAGGACCTAAAGAAACCTTCATCAATCAAGCAAAATATACAAAGGACCTCCTCAAGCGTTTCGACCTTGACTCATCCAAATCAATGAGGACTCCTATGGCCACAACGACAAAGCTTGACAGTGATGAAGATGGCACATCGGTCGACATTCGTAAGTATAGAGGTATGATCGGTAGCTTACTCTATTTAACTGCTAGCCGTCCGGATATCATGTTTTCTGTTTGCTTGTGTGCACGTTATCAAGCCAATCCAAAGGAATCACATTTAAGTGCCGTTAAGCGCATTTTTCGTTATCTCAAAGGCACCATTAACATGGGTCTTTGGTATCCGAAATCTTCATCCTTTGAGCTTCACGGCTTTTCGGATACGAATTTTGCCGGATGCAAGATTGACCGCAAAAGCACTAGTGGCAGTTGTCAATTCCTCGGAAAGTCCTTGGTACCGTAGTTTAGTAAGAAGCAAAACTCTGTTGCTCTTTCAACCACTGAGGCAGAGTATATTGTGGCTGGTTGTTGTTGTGCACAAATTCTTTGGATGTCACAAACACTTTTAGATTATGGCATTTCTCATTCTTGCACTCCTATTAAATGTTATAACACTAGCTCTATCAATCTCACGAAAAACCCGATTTATCACTCACGCACGAAGCACATTGAAATTAGACACCATTTTCTTCGTGACCATCAGCAAAAAGGAGATATCCATCTTGAATTTATCGATACTACGTATCAATTAGCCGATATATTCACTAAGCCTCTCCCGGAAGATCGCTTCTCTTTCCTCTGCCGTGAACTAGGCATTTTATCCTTTGATCATTAGTCCCAGTCGACCGGCACACCGACGGTATACTACAGTATACCGACGGCATACCGTTTTTCAAGGCAGAACTATGTTCTGTTTCGAAACACGGCATACCGTCGGTACACGTCGGCATACCGCCGGTATGCCGGATAGCGGCGGACAGGACTACTGCTCTGAGATCCGGGCCCACTTTTTTCTCTCTTTTTCATTATTCTTTCTATCCCTTCTTTATTTCCTCTCATCCATCACTTCCCTATTAACTACCCATCTCCTCAACTCCCTCCTATTTATTACTCTTCAAATCACCTTCCACATTTCTCTCCTCTTTTTACTCCACTCTCTTTAATTCATCCCATCACCTTTTCATCTCCCCTCTTTACTCCTCCTCTATAACCGTTCCCTCCCTAAACCCCCCTTTCAAACTCATCTCTTCATCTTCCTTCCTTACTTTAAAAACCCTCTTTCTTCCATCTCCTCTCTACTACTTCTTCTTCTACACCAAAGCACCAAATCCCTCTAAATGGCTAACCCTAAGCGCCTCCGATCCTCCTCCTCCTCCTTGTTCAACCCCTTCGTCCCGGTGGCGCTACCTACCGGCTATGACCAACGCGTCTTCTCCAACTCTCTGGCGGCCGAGCTTTGGTTCCAGCACTTCATCCATCACAACGTGTTCAAGGGACGCACGATCAACTGGAACCTCTTCCCCGGTCACGTCCCTTTGTTTGACGACGCCGGTCTCTCCTCTCTTCTTCGGCGCCAAATTCCGGTCTATCCCGCTGCTGTTCGCCTTTTCTATTGCAACATGAGAGGGGATGACGACGATCCATCCGCCATTCAATCTATGGTCAATGACCGCCACTTCCGTCTTTCTTCTCGGGAAGTGGGGAACATCTTAGGCATCCCGGACAAAGGGGAAGCGTTACCATCTTTGGGTGCTCTCAACTCCTCGGCGGCGTCCCCTTTCGACGAATTCTGCCGAATCATCTGCAAGGGTCCCAACCCTCCTGCCATCCCGGCCCTCTCTGTCCAGCTGGAGCCGTTTTATTACGAGCTCCATTGGATCGTGTGCCATACTCTCTTTCCGAAGGGCGGGAACTATGACGCAATCACGGGTGATGCCCTCGTCTGCATGTACCATCTCTATGCCCGGAAGCGATTCTCCTTCCCAAAGACTCTTCTTCTGCAATTCCGGCGTGTCTTGCCTTCGGGGAAACAGAATCTCTACTATGGCTCTTTCATCACTCTGCTTATGGAGGCCAAGCATGTTGACCTGTCTCTCTGCTTCTCGGATGGCGTCCCCTCATATCTTGCTGTCTCCCGTACCCTTGCTGGCGCCTCTACTTCCCGTGCCTCTTCTTTCCAAGAGCAACCGGCATCCACGCCTGCTGCTCCCACATCTACCCCTCCTACTTCGGGCTGTTATATGCCGCTCACTCAGCAGCATTTTGATATGCGGATGGCCCAGGCGGAGGAGCAGATACGGGCTCACACTCGTGGACTTGGCGCCCTGATCCAGACTCGTTTCCACGATCAGGGGTACTTCATTCAGCGCACTCTTCAAGACCGTGATACTTTTCTGGATCTTAATCTTCAGGATCCCATGTACACGGGCCCACGCTTCTCTGACCCCAATGTCTATGGGTTTATGTACCCTGACGGCATTGATCCTTTTGGCGCCTTCCAGCAGGCTCAGGGTAATGATGATGATGATCCGGCTGAGGATTAGGGATGGTCTTCCTTTTGATGGTGGTTTCGGTTCTTGAGTGGTTCTAGTTTTTATGTGTTTGTCTGTTTGTTGTCTTTTGTGGTCCTTCGGGGACCGGTGTGTGGTTGTTTCTGTTGTTTGCTGTCCTTCAGGGACTTTATCTATGGTTGTCTCTAGTGTCCGACTCTCGTTGTGGAGAGTCTTTTATTTCAGCACTATTATATGTACGGGTCTTGCATGTATTCACATCCTATTTCAGTATATCAATGCATGCTTCTCTTTATATACTCGTGTCATTTTCATTATGCACTGTTTCTTTTGATTGTCCCCATCTTTGACTAAGTGACAAAGGGGGAGAAATCGTATTGAGGGGGAGCTGTCTACCTACGGGGGAGCTACTCCCTGAAGATGTTATCTCTCTATTTTGTCAATTATCAAAATGGGGGAGTTTGTTGGCACATTTTATTTTAAGTAATTAACAATATCTTCGTAGTTTAGTCTTCTGTTCTTCAGATTCATATATTCTCAGAAGATCTACTACATGGAGTTCTTCCGTTCAAGAGCATTCTCCTTCTTCCTTGAAGACTGTAGCAGTTACCGGCGTTCCCAGCATATGACGGCGTCTTCCTGTTTAGAGTCTTCGAGTCTGTACTGGTCTAGGTATATCTGTAAACACCTAAGGACGGATGACAGTAAAAAGAACAAATCAAAAATCAAATAGCTACAGAGCGGCATACCGGCGGTATGCTTCGGCATACCGACGGTATACCATTTTTGGTATACAGAAAGTTGCTGTGACAAATAGTCGGCATACCGGCGGTATGCGTCGGCATACCGGCGGTATACCGCTTTTCTTGTCCAGAAAGTTGCTGTGACAAATTGTCGGCATACCGACGGTATGCTCCGGCATACCGACGGTATGCTCCGGCATACCGACGGTATGCTCCGGCATACCGACGGTATGCTCCGACATACCGACGGTATACCGTTTTCAGCAACCCAAAAGTTGCTGTACGGCATGCTCCGGCATACCGGCGGTATACCGCTTTTAGCAACTCAAAACTTGCTGTGACAATTATCGGCATACCGGCGGCATGCTCCGGCATACCGGCAGTATACCGGGTTTCAAATATTTGGTTTTCGAATTGCTCTGACTAGCATTAATGGCCGCATTTAATGCTCTCTAACGGTCATTAATATGACCGTTACTATTTGGCCGGTATACCGACGGTATGTCGCTGCATACCGACGGCATGCCGGTCTGTCTGTTTTCAAAGCATTAAATGCCACCAACTCTTGGTTCTCTTATAAAAGAAAGCTCTCTCTCTCTTTAGCTTCTTCACCAACTCTTCCATAAATTTTTCAACAACCAAGAGCTCCACCATTAATACTCTTCCAAGCTTTTTATTGTCATCCTCTCCCAAAGTGCTAGAGTATTAAAGAGTTGTACATTTCGATCTTCACGTGTTAGAAGATCAACAAGTTCTCATTTCTCTTTTGTTTGTAGTTGGCGAGCCTTCGTAAGAAAACTCGTGTGTAGAAGTTGGCGAGTCTTCGGATCCAAACTCGTGTTGAAGTTGGCGAGTTCTTCGGATCCAAACTCGTGTGTACTATTTGGTAAAATAGTGGATTAAAGCCGGAGAGAGTTCCGGGACTGGACTGCCTCAAAAGAGGATACCAGGATACATCCTTGCGTTTGCGTTTGATCTTTCTACTCTTTACTTTCAATTGTCTTTATTGCATCAATTGTTGTAGTTAAATTTTAATTTCCCTATTCACCCCCCTCTAGGGTTCTACATGATCTTCTCGGGATCAACGTGTATACCCTTAGAGGTAATGACGAAGCCAAGAAACTTTCTACTAGAGACACCCAAGAAAGACTTGGTGGAGTTTATTTTGAGTTGATGCTGGCGCATTAGATTGAAGATAGTTCTTAAATCTTGAATGTGATCTTCTTTGAGACGACTTTTGACAGAAATATCGTCAACATAGTATTCGACAGTCTTTCGCAGATGACCGCAAAAAGTAGTACTCATAGCCCGCTGGTAAGTTGTACCTGCGTTCTTAAGACCAAACGGTATGAAAGTATAACAGTACACTCCCCGAGGAGTACGAAATAAAGTATGTTTCTCATCTTCAGGATTCATCCGGATTTGATTATATCCAGAAAACCCATCCATAAAAGAAATTCGTTCGAATCCACATATATTATCGATCATGACATCAGTAATTGGGAGAGAGAACTCGTCTTTAGGGCAAGCATCATTGAGATCCTAAAAGTCTATGCAAACTCGAACCTTTCCAGTCATCTTCAGAACTGGTACAACGTTGGCTACCCAGTCAGGATGCTGTTCTTCTCTGATAAAACCGCAAGCTATAAGCTTTTTGACTTCATCATCAATTGCATCCATCATTTCAGGCTTGAATCTCTATTGTTGTTGTTTGACCGGCTTGGCATTCGGCAAAATTTTAAGCTTGTGAGTTACAATTTGAGGATCTAATCCCGACATATCTTTGTAACTCCAGGCGAAGACATCAATATATTCACGAATGAGGTGAATTAACTCTTGTTTATCATTTTTAGGGAGATTCTTGCTAATGAAGATTGGTCGTGACACACCTTCTTCTCTAATATTGATTTGGACAAGTTAATCTTCAGTAGGTGGTTCTCGTTGTTCGAAACGAAGTTTCTACTGATTGTCCATCTTTTGTGCCCAAGGGTCCATTTCAGGAGCTTCTTCAATGTCATCTTCATCTTCTTCCGAGAATTCGATGGACACCATGTTAGAAGATACTGTTATCCGATGAACATGACCAATGCTGGTATCAGAATCCCATGAGATAGAATCAGAAGAGTTTGAACATTCTTCTTCATCAGATTCAGAAGGTGGTGGAGTTGGAAGTGGTGACGTATAACCTAGTCCTAGTTTCATTTTACTGTGGTATTCTTGTGATTTTCCTTTTGGAACAGCAATACGAAGAGGAGTTCGCCTTCCTTTACCATTGTTGAGGCCTATTCTGAAATCATAACCTATTTTACGATGATGGCTTTAGATTGTGGACTATAGCATCGTAATTGTAGCCTTCCTGTATCATCTCTATTATCATTATAGAGCATAATTTTTGGTTCCTCTCTTTTGTTTAAGAATATAGACTTTTCATCTTTCTTTCGAGACGGTACTAAGAAGTACGACTCTTGTATTGAATATAGTGATACCACATTTCGCAGAGATGATGCGACTTCTATTGTAAGTGGTTTAAAGTTATCTAGCATATCTAAATAACACTGAGTATAGTAAAAGACATCAGTATACTGCAAAGGAGATGCTTTATTGATTTTTACACCATCATTTACAACAGGGACTTTAGCCTTAGCAGGCTTAGTCAGATTGATGACAAGAGGGGGAAAAGAAGAACAAGAAGGAGGAGGGAGTTTCTTGCGACGAAGATTGATTACAAGCGGCTCAGAAGAGGTGATCTTCCTTTGTTCTTGACTATCACCCTTAGGCCGCTTCTCATGGGAAGGAAGATAGTCAGTGGTTTAGAAGAGTAAGGACATGAGGTGCGTCCTTTGACGGGAATCACCAGAGTATCATTTGGCACATTCTTCTATTCTTCATCCGTGTCCATTGCTAGTACCACCTTCATGAATTCTTTTTTGTATATGCGAGAATCGTTGCAGTATGCTTCAACCCCTTTGAAAGGATTCAGATCTGCAACCTCCTTTTGGACTTCTCCATTACCATCCACATATTTAAAATATTGGTGGAGCATAGAGGGTACTGTTGGCACATTTTATTTTGAGTAATTAACAGCATCTTCGTAGTTTAGTCTTCTGTTCTTCAGATTCAAATATTCTCAGAAGATGTACTACTTGGAGTTCTTCACTTCAAGAGCTTCCTCCTTCTTCCTTGAAGACTGTAGCAGTTACCGGTGTTCTCTGCTTAGAGTCTTCGTGTCTGTACTGGTCTAGGTATATCTGTAAACACTAAAGGATGGATGATAACTAAAAGCACAAATCGAAAAACATGTCATTCAGAGCGGCATACCGGCGGTATGCTTCGGCATACCGGCGGTATACCGTTTTCGTGTCCAGAAAAGGTTCTGTGATAAAAAGCGGCATATCGACGGTATGCTTCGGCATATCGGCGGTATACCGTTTTTGGACTCTAGAAAGTTGCTGTCTCGAAATGTCGGCATACCGACGGCATGCCGTTTTTAGCAACACAAAAGTTACTGTGATCAACTGTCGGCATACCGACGGTATGCTGCGGTATACCGGCGGCATACCGTTTCTAGCAGCTCTAAACTTTCTGTGACATTCTATCGGCATACCGACGGTATGCTCCAGCATACCGGCGGTATATCGAATTTCGAATACTTAGTTTTCGATTTGGTCTGACACGCATTAATGGCCGCATTTAATGCTCTTGAACGGTCATAATTATGACCGTTACTATTTGGCCGGCATACCGGCGGTATGCCGCGGCATACCGACGGCATGCCGGTCTGCCTGCATTTCAGAGCATTAAATGCCACCTACTCTTGGTTTTCTTATAAAAGGAAGCTCTCTCTCTCTTGAGCTTCCTCACCAACTCTTCCATAAATTTTTCAACAACCAAGAGCTCCACCATTAATACTCTTCAAAGCTTTTCATTGTCATCCTCTCCCAAAGTGCTAGAGTATTAAAGAGTTGTACATTTCGATCTTCACGTGTTAGAAGATCAACAAGTTCTCATTCTCTTTTGTTTGAAGTTGGCGAGCCTTCGTAAGAAAACTCGTGTGTAGAAGTTGGCGAGTCTTCGGATCCAAACTCGTGTTGAAGTTGGCGAGTTCTTCGGATCCAAACTCGTGTGTACTATTTGGATAATAGTGGATTAAAGCCGGAGAGAGTTCCGGGACTGGATTGCCTCAAAAGAGGATACCAGGATACATCCTTGCATTTGCGTTTGATCTTTCTACTCTTTACTTTCAATTGCCTTTATTGCATCAATTGTTGTAGTTTATATTTTATTTCCCTATTCACCCCCCCTCTAGGGTTCTACAATTGGTATCAGAGCCTCGTTCTCTTGATTTGGATTTACACCCTTGAGTGATCCATGGCCTCTAACCCTAGCATCAACACGTTTCACAATGAGGGACACTCCACAAATAGGCCTCCCCTATTTGATGGTACCAACTATAACTACTGGAAGATTAGGATGGGCATTTATCTCAAGTCCATAGATTTCGATTTATGGGATTGCATGATAAATGGCCTTCCTACTCCTTCCAGAGCTATTGAGGATATTGCTTCTGACACCCTTCGGGAAACACTTGCCGAAAATATTAAGAAGCTTACTTGTCGAGATGCCAAGGCAATGAATGCTCTTTACTGTGCCCTCGACAGTAATAAATTCAACCGGATCTCTACTTGCAAGACTTCCAATGAGATTTGGAAGTTACTTGAAGTCACACACGAGGGAACTTCACAAGTGAAGGAATCCAAGATCAGTAGACTCACGCAAGAATATGAGTCTTTTAAAATGAAGCATGATGAATCTATTGCTAGTATGTTTACTCGTTTTGGTGACATTATTAACCCTCTCTCTTCTCTTGGAAAGGAATATCCCGCTCATGAAAAGATAAGAAAAATTCTTAGAGGATTGACGAAAGCTTGGAGTCCTAAAGCTACCGCAATCATTGAGGGGAACGATCTAACCGTCATGAACCTAGAGACCCTCATGGGTAAGCTAATGACTCACGAGCTCGACATGAAGGATCAAGAGGAATCCTCCATTCAAGAGAAGGAGAAGGAGAAGACCAAAGAAAAAGAGAAGACTCTCGCTCTCAAAGCTTCAAGGTCCTACTCCAAGGATAGCTCCAACGACAATGAGTCGGATGACGATGAAGAAATAGCTCTCACAGCTAAGCACTTCCGAAAGTTCTTAAAGTTCAATAAGGCCAATCACTCTAGACGGGACAATGAAGAAGACCCGGCGTGCTATCAATGCAGAAGACCCGGACACATCAAGAGGGATTGTCCGATGATACCAAAAGACTCAAGCAAGTACGAAAAACCTAGCAAGGGAAGCTCATCCTCCAGAAAGTTCGCCAACACTAGCATTTGGTGTGAAAGCGACGCGAGCGACTCCGACAACGACAAGGAGTGCAAATACAATGCCAACGTCTGTCTCATGGCAACCGATGAGGTACTTGATGATTTTTCTTTAAACACTCTTACCTATGATGATTTGGAGAAAGCCATTCTTGAGTTACATGAAGAACACAAAGGTGTTCGGAATAAATACAAGAAATCTCTCAAGGAGGTTGAGGCTCTTCAACTTGAAGTAGAGAGGCTCTCAAGCATCATCATTGATGTGAAGGGAAAATCTCCTATTTTCGACACGGATGAAATAGAGTCTTTGCGACTCAAATTTCAAGAATCTCTTGACACCATCAAGAAAAAGGATGATGAGATTCAATCCATGAGAAGCTCTTATGAATTTGCCATGCGCAAATGTCAAGATGCTAATAGAAGAGAATATTCCACCTTTATTAAGTATAATGATCTTCTTACACGAAGTAAGAATTTAGGTAATAAGAATACCACTCACATGCATGCTCCAAGACACTCTCACACTCATCACAATGCTAGGCATAATCATTACATGAACACTACACACAACTCCTTTTCTAACACAAGAAAAGGACCCTTTGTCAAGAAGAACACCTCTCATCATGCTTTTTACTATCATCAAAACACTCATGGTAGAACTTCTCACACTAGAAACTCACACATGCACAACACTCACACTTCTTCTTCTAAATCTTCCTTGATGTGCAATTATTGTGGTTTGGCGGGTCACACTTCTAACTTTTGTTATACAAGAAAATAAGTTGACATGAGAGTTCTTAAGTGGGTTCCTAAGACTAACACTCATAGACCCATAAGATCATGGGTACCAAAATGTTCATCTTCAACTTATGTTGTAGGTGACGAATCCTTCTCATGCTAGAAGCAAATGGATTCTCGATAGCGGTTGTTCACGGCACATGACCGGTGATGCTTCACTTTTTACAACGCTATCGATGAAGAAAGAAGGACACGTCTCCTTCGGTAACAATCTTAAAGGTTATATTATTGGAAATGGTAATATCGGTTCTCCTCCTTATCCTTGTATTAATAATGTATGTCTTGTTACTAATCTCAAGCATAATCTCCTTAGTATTAGCCATCTTACCGATAATGGCTATGATATCAAGTTTGTTAAACTCAAATGCTACATTACCGATAGCTCCAATGGAACTATTGTGTATGAAGGCATTAGAGAAAACAATATTTATGTTCTTTATCTTGTTGAAGGTACTAACAATGACAGGTGCCTAGTTGCAAAGAACGATGAGAGTTGGCTTTGGCACATGAGGCTTGGACACGCCAACATGGATACCATCTCTCGCCTCGCCTCCAAGAAGCTTGTACAAGGACTTCCTAGTATCCCCTTCAAAAAGGATATGATTTGTGAAGAATGCGAGAAAAGTAAGTTGACCAAGTCATCCTTCAAATCCATCAACTCTGTGAGTACCACTAGACCCCTTCAACTTATTCATATGGATCTTTTCGGGCCTAGTAGAGTAGCTAGCCTTGGTGGCAAACTTTATGCTTTTGTTTTAGTTGATGATTTTTCGAGATTTACTTGGGTTATTTTTCTTGCTTGCAAAAGTGATACTTTTCGTAAATTTGTTGCTTTTTGTAAACGTGTTCAGAATGAGAAAGGTTTTTCTATCAACACAATTAGGAGTGATCATGGAGGTGAATTTGATAATGTTGATTTCAAAAGATTTTGTGAAAAGAATGGTTTTGGACATGATTTTGCTTGTCCCCGTACTCCTCAACAAAATGGTGTTGTGGAGAGAAAGAATAGAACCCTTGGCGATATGGCCCGGGTCATGTTAAACCAATATAAGCTTCCCCAATATTTTTGGGCGGAAGCCGTTAATACGGCGTGTCATGTTATTAATAGAGTCTTAATTAGACCTATTACTAAGAAGACTCCTTATGAGCTTTGGTTTAACAAAATTCCTTCTATTGAATATTTCAAGGTTTTTGGTTGCAATTGTTTTATTTTGAATACCAAGGATAACCTAGGCAAGTTTGAAGAAAAAGCCTATGAAGGGATATTCCTTGGATACTCTACTCATAGCAAAGGTTTTCGTGTTTTTAATAAAAGAAGTCTTGTTGTCGAAGAGTCAATCAATGTCTCTTTTAACGAACTCAACTCTTCTACATTCTCCTCCTCCGAGGATATTGATGACATCTCATTTGGGTTGGAGAACTCCTCTATTGAGGATCGTCCTTCTTCATCTAACAATAAAGTTGTGACCCCATCAAAAGAGTCTCCTCCTCTCGAGCCTCCTCCAAAGGATCTTCCAAGAGAATGGAGATTTGTCACCAATCATCCTAAGGAGCTTATCATTGGGGATCCTTCCTTAAGTGTTAGTACAAGATCCGCCACTCGTGATCTTTGTGCCAATGTGGCTTTTATCTCTCAAATAGAGCCTAAAAATGTTCATGATGCTTTCCTTGATGAATTTTGGATGATAGCTATGCAAGAGGAGCTCAATCAATTTGAGCGAAGCAAGGTTTGGGAACTTGTCCCAAAACCTAGCAATCATCCTATTATTGGAACTAAATGGGTGTTTCGCAACAAGCTAAATGAAGATGGGTTAGTGACTCGTAACAAAGCCCGATTGGTTGCTCAAGGCTATAACCAAGAGGAAGGCATTGACTACGACGAAACCTATGCTCCGGTTGCACGTCTTGAATCCATTCGTATGCTTTGTGCCTTTGCTTGTTTTAATGACTTTAAGCTATTTCAAATGGATGTTAAGAGTGCTTTTCTTAATGGTATTATTAAGGAGGAAGTTTATGTTAAACAACCTCCCGGTTTTGAAGATTTTCAATTTTCTAACCACGTTTTCAAACTCCATAAAGCCCTTTATGGCCTCAAACAAGCTCCACGTGCTTGGTATGAGCGTCTTAGCTCTTTTCTTGTCTCTCACAATTTTTCAAAGGGAAAAGTTGACACCACACTTTTTATTAAATCACATGATGGGACTCTCTTATTGGTTCAAATTTATGTTGATGATATTATTTTTGGTTCTACTAACAACACACTTTGTGTAGAATTTGCCAAAGTTATGCAGGAAGAGTTTGAAATGAGTATGATGGGTGAACTCTCCTTCTTCTTGGGGTTACAAATCAAACAAGGGCCTAAAGGAACCTTCATCAATCAAGCAAAATATACAAAGGACCTCCTCAAGCGTTTCGACCTTGACTCATCCAAATCAATGAGGACCCCTATGGCTACAACGACCAAGCTTGACAATGATGAAGATGGCACATCGGTCGACATTCGTAAGTATAGAGGTATGATCGGTAGCTTACTTTATTTAACGGCTAGCCGTCCGGATATCATGTTTAGTGTTTGCTTGTGTGCACGATATCAAGCCAATCCAAAGGAATCACATTTGAGTGCCGTTAAGCGCATTTTTCGTTATCTCAAAGGCACCATTAACATGGGTCTTTGGTATCCGAAATCCTCATCCTTTGAGCTTCACGGCTTTTTGGATGCGGATTTTGCTGGATGCAAGATTGACCGAAAAAGCACTAGTGGCACATGTCAATTCCTCGGGAAGTCCTTGGTATCGTGGTTTAGTAAGAAGCAAAACTTTGTTGCTCTTTCCACCACTGAGGCAGAGTATATTGCGGCTGGTTGTTGTTGTGCACAAATTCTTTGGATGTCACAAACACTTTTAGATTATGGCATTTCTCATTCTTGCACCCCTATTAAATGTGATAACACTAGCTCTATCAATCTCACAAAAAACCCGATTTGTCACTCACGCACGAAGCACATTGAAATTAGACACCATTTACTTCGTGACCATCAGCAAAAAGGAGATATCCATCTTGAATTTATTGATACTACCTATCAATTAGCCGATATTTTCACTAAGCCTCTCCCGGAAGATCGCTTCTCTTTCCTTTGCCGTGAACTAGGCATTTTATCTTTTGATCCTTAGTCCCAGTCGACCAGCACACCGACGGTATACTACGGTATACCGACGGTATGCCGTTTTTCAAAGCAGAATTTGGTTCTGTTTCGAAAGACGGCATACCGTCGGTACACGTCGGCATACCGCCGGTATGCCGGGCAGCGGCGGACAGGCTTTCATTTCTGGATTCGGGCCCACATTCTTTCACTCCTTCATTTATTCTTTTTTACCCTCTTCTATTCTCTCTCCTCCATCCCATTAATCTTCAACTCCCATCCCATCACCTCCTTTCTCATTTACTATCCTCTATCTCTTCACATTAACTACCCATCACTTCCTCCCTTTTTCTCTCCTCTTTTTACTCCACCATCATAACTTCCCTCCACCTTTTCAACTCCTTCTCTTTCAAACTTCCTCTACAACCGTTCCTACCTATTTTCAAAATCATCTCTTCATCTTCCTCCTCTCTTTAAAAACTCTCCTTCCTCCCTTTCCTCTCTACTCCTTCATCCTCCACACCATAGCACCAATCCCTCTCCATGGCCAACCCTAAGCGCCCCCGATCCTCCTCTTCCTCCGGGTTCAACCCCTTCGTCCCGGTGGCGCTTCCTACCGGCTATGACCAACGCGTCTTCTCCAACTCTCTGACCGCCGAGCTTTGGTTCCAGCACTTCGCCAATCACAACATATTCAAAGGACGGGCGATCAACTGGAACCTCTTCCCCGGTCACGTCCCTTTGTTTGACGATGCCGGTCTCTCCTCTCTTCTAAGGCGCCAAATCCCTGTCTACCCTGCTGATGTCCGCCTTTTCTATTGCAACATGAGAGGGGATGACGACGACCCTTCCTCCATCCAATCTATGGTCAATGACCGCCACTTCCGTCTCACATCTCGGAAAGTGGGGGCCATCTTAGGCATCCCAGACAAAGAGGATGCGTTACCTCTTTTGGGTGCTCTCAACTCCTAGGCGGCGTCCCCTTTCGACGAATTCTGCCGAATCATCTGCAAGGGTCCCAACCCTCCTGCCATCCCGGCCCTCTCTGTCCAGCTGGAGCCATTTTATTACGAGCTCCATCGGATCGTGTGCCACACTCTCTTTCCGAAGGGCGGGAACTATGACGTAATCACTGGTGATGCCCTCGTCTGCATGTACCATCTCTATGCCCGGAAGCGATTCTCCTTCCCAAAGACTCTTCTTCTACAATTCCGGCGTACCATGCCTTCGGGGAAGTAGAATCTCTACTATAGCTCTTTCATCACTCTGCTTATGGAGGCCAAGCATGTTGACCTGTCTCTCTGCACCACGGATGGCGTCCCCTCATATCTTGCTATCTTCCGTACCCTTGCTGGCGGCTCTACTTTCCGTGCCTCATCTTCCCAAGAGCAACCGGCATCCACGCCTGCTGCTCCCATATCTACCCCTCCTCCTTCGGGCCGTTATATGCCGCTCACTCAGCAGCATTTTGATATGCGGATGGCCCAGGCGGAGGAGCAGATGCGGGCCCACACTCGTGGACTTGGCGCCCTGATCCAGACTCGTTTCCACGATCAGGGGTACTTCATTCAGCGCACTCTTCAAGACCGTGATGCGTTTCTGGATCTTAATCTTCAGGATCCCATGTACACGGGCCCGCGCTTCTCTGACCCCAATGCCTATGGGTTTATGTACCCTGACGGCATTGATCCTTTTGGCGCCTTCCAGCAGGCTCAGGGTGATGATGATGATGATCCGGCTGAGGATTAGGGATGGTCTTCCTTTTGATGGTGGTTTCGGTTCTTGAGTGGTTCTAGTTTTTATGTGTGTTTTCTGTTTGTTGTCTTTAGTGGTCCTTCGGGGACCGGTTTATGGTTGTTTTAGTTCTTTGCTGTCCTTCGGGGACATTATCTATGGTTGTCTTTTGTGTCTGGCTCTCGTTGTGGAGAGTCTTTTATCTTCTTACTATGAAATGTATGGGTCCAGCATGTATTCACTTTCTCTTTAATATATTTATGCATGCTTTTTCTTTATATACTCATGTCTTTTCTCTTGATTATTTCCATCTTTGACTAAGTGACAAAGGGGGAGAAATCGTATTGAGGGGGAGCTGTCTACCTACGGGGGAGGAGCTACTCCCTGAAGATGCTATCTCTCTCTATTTTGTCAATTATCAAAATGGGGGAGTTTGTTGGCACATTTTATTTTGAGTAATTAACAGCATCTTCGTAGTTTAGTCTTCTGTTCTTCAGATTCAAATATTCTCAGAAGATGTACTACTTGGAGTTCTTCACTTCAAGAGCTTCCTCCTTCTTCCTTGAAGACTGTAGCAGTTACCGGCGTTCCCTGCTTAGAGTCTTCGTGTCTGTACTGGTCTAGGTATATCTGTAAACACTAAAGGATGGATGATAACTAAAAGCACAAATCGAAAAACATGTCATTCAGAGCGGCATACCGGCGGTATGCTTCGGCATACCGGCGGTATACCGTTTTCGTGTCCAGAAAAGGTTCTGTGACAAAAAGCGGCATACCGACGGTATGCTTCGGCATACCGGCGGTATACCGTTTTTGGACTCTAGAAAGTTGCTGTCTCGAAATGTCGGCATACCGACGGCATGCTACGGCATACCGGCGGCATGCCATTTTTAGCAACACAAAAGTTGCTGTGATCAACTGTCGGCATACCGACGGTATGCTGCGGCATACCGGCGACATGCCGTTTCTAGCAGCTCTAAACTTTCTGTGACATTCTATCGGCATACCGGCGGTATACCGAATTTTGAATACTTAGTTTTCGATTTGGTCTTACACGCATTAATGGCCGCATTTAATGCTCTTGAACGGTCATAATTATGACCGTTACTATTTGGCCGGCATACCGGCGGTATGCCGCGGCATACCGACGGCATGCCGGTCTGCCTGCATTTCAGAGCATTAAATGCCACCTACTCTTGGTTTTCTTATAAAAGGAAGCTCTCTCTCTTGAGCTTCCTCACCAACTCTTTCATAAATTTTCCAACAACCAAGAGCTCCACCATTAATACTCTTCAAAGCTTTTCATTGTCATCCTCTCCCAAAGTGCTAGAGTATTAAAGAGTTGTACATTTCGATCTTCACGTGTTAGAAGATCAACAAGTTCTCATTCTCATTTGTTTGAAGTTGGCGAGCCTTCGTAAGAAAACTCGTGTGTAGAAGTTGGCGAGTCTTCGGATCCAAACTCGTGTTGAAGTTGGCGAGTTCTTCGGATCCAAACTCGTGTGTACTATTTGGATAATAGTGGATTAAAGCCGGAGAGAGTTCCGGGACTGGATTACCTCAAAAGAGTATACCAGGATACATCCTTGCGTTTGCGTTTGATCTTTCTACTCTTTACTTTCAATTGTCTTTATTGCATCAATTGTTGTAGTTTATATTTTATTTCCCTATTCACCCCCCCCCCTCTAGGGTTCTACAGGTACAATATTGTGTTCATGGAGGAATGGCCTTTCCAATAAAGCGTTGTATGAGTCATGATTGTCAATAACATAGAAAGTTACCTTTGTACGAAGATTGCCAATTTAAAGTTTTAGGCGTATCTTCTCCAAAGGTTCACTTCTTCCTTGATTAAACCCCAGGATGGTAGTGATAGTTGTAGAAAGGTTATGCACTGGGATTTTCAAAACATCCAGTAAAAACTTCGGTATAATGCTAAGTACGGACCCTGGGTCAATCATAATGCGATCGACTTTCATGGTGTCCACATATCCCGTGAAATAGAGAGGACGATCATGACAATTGTCTTCTAACAACATGTCATCTTGTGTAAAAGTGATGTTGGGCATTAATTCAAATACACTATGACAATGTGCACATCTGACTGGCTCTTTTTCAGGCTTTTTGAGAAGAGTAAGACAAACGTCAGCCTGCATCAAGGCTTCACTTAACGTCTCTCGAGTCTCTTTTGAGAGACGTAAGAGTTCAAAGATTGACAATCTTGCTGGAGTATTGGCCAATTGAGCCAATATGTCAAAATTGTAAGGCTTTTCAAGTCCAAGAGATGAGAATTTCTTTAGTGCTTTATCAAAGCGAACAGGTTGCTTCCCCTTGTCTGCTGATGTTGGTTTAGGAGGAGATGCTTCAACCACCGGCAAGGATGTGGATGGTGTATTTTCAACAGGAGAAGATGATGAAGGAGGAACATCAGGAGACGGAGCAGGGTTCGCTTGATTTTCGGAATACTCCCGAAGATAGGGTTTCCCTGATCTAGTGTCCATTAGAATTTCTTCTTCTGTTACTGGTCCAAAGGATACCATATTACAGTTCTTGGATTTAGATCTGGAATGCTTTTTTTGCTTAGAAGAGGAAGGCGTTTCAAATTCTGCTACCAGATCTGGGTGAATCCACATAATCTCTCCTCTGTCAGTTGACAGCGGAACAAGACCTTCATTTTGAGGAGGTGGAAGATTCACGATCTCAAGAGTAGTCCTTGGAATGGGAACAACACCATCTTGTACAAGTTGTGGTAGAAAATCACCGAATTGTAGAGAAACCACATTAGCAGTCACCGTTTTCTCGTCCTGTTGCAGAGTAATTGCTCCAGAGTTGACCAACTCTTGGATTTTACCCTTGAGCACATAACATGCTCTGGTTGGATGCCCTATAAATCTGTGATAAACACAGTATTTAGGGTGATCAGTTTTACCCACTTCTTCTGGCCATTTTGCCTCTGGAAGCTGAGGCTTATTGCTTTTGATCAAGCAATCGAAGATGCTTAAAGTATCATCTTCATCAAAAGAATACTCTTCTTTTGGATAAATTATTTTCTGTGGTGGTGCTAATGGAGTGGATGTCGTCTGAGAGACGTTGGTAGCCAAAGACTCCTTGCCTTTAAGATTGATGGCTAATGTTTCTTTACTCTTGCGATTATTCTGGCAATTACTACCCCCGGGAGTAGAATGTTCATCCTGGTTAGGATGAGTCATTTGGACTCCTAACTGCTTGAACTTTTCGGCACTGACCTCGGCTGCTTTGGCATTGACAATAAAAGAAGGCCAATCCTAGAATTATGTAGATCATGTCCACATACTGATAACAGGCAACAAGTTTGATTTACAAGTGTCTATTGTTATAGCAGATGGAGTTCCTAAACTCATTTTGAGTGCCTCTCGGCAGAATCTTTCAATGAAACTCTCTGTGGATTCATTATGCCTCTGTTTAATCTTAATGAGGGCAGACATCGTCATGTCATTGACTCCTTCATAAAACCGTTCCAAGAATATTTACTTGAAACCAGCAAAAGAAGTGATACAGCCATCAGACAGGCTACGATACCAGTCATAGGCTACGCCGGCTAAACAACCGATAAATACTCTGGTAAGGAGAGCATCATTTGGCTGTAATTGATCAGTCATCACCTCAAAATGATTGATGTACTGACTTGGAGAAGTACTGCCATCAAACAGCATAATGGTTGGAAGCTTGTACTTAGGAGGAAATGGAACTTCTTTTCACTCTGTAGGATATGGTTGCTTTATGCCCAGTCTTTGTAGGCCATCCTTCTGCTTGAAGGCCTCAAACTAAGTGCGTAAGAGTTTCACAGCCTCATTAGCATCCCCTGATGTTTGAAAATTGGTAGGCTGGTTAGAAGTGTTAGGAGGGGGGGACAACGTGGTAATTACCACCCCAGCACCAGACTGACTGGGATCAGCTTGAATTGGCACAGAGGCAACTTGAGGAGGTGGTACCCCCAGACTAGTAGGTACAAAAGATGCTATGAGCTCAAGATTTCTAGCAGGGTTTACAATCGAGGGTACTGTATGTTGAGCCATAATTATGGTGTGCATGCTTGCAACCATTTCTACCATGGTCTTTAATTTGTCCTCTAATGCAACAATCCGTTGCTCTTGACTGGTTGAAGTAGAGGCATCTTGATTTTCCGTAATGGTATATGCCGTCACTTCTCTTGCAGCTATTGATGAGATAATTTGTTCAGAACATTCATTATCTGCATCAAACTCTGAGAAAGAGTCCTCTCCTATAAGAGCAATGGGGAGATCTTCTTGATTAAAGACACCTTGGTTCAAATGTCGATTTTTCAATCTAGTGTATTGAAAGACACCTTCACTGGATGCATGGATTCGATCTAAGTATTGCTGACTAGGATTACGGGATGCATTACGTCTTAGACATTTTCCACCCCAGTGCCTTGAGAAGTCATGTTGACAGAAGCATATAATAGCTCATCTTCGTCTTCTATTATATGTTCAGGAGTTGAAGCATAGTTCAGACGATCGAAGACAGATCGTCGAGCCGATTGGCAACAACAGTTGATGATGACTTCATGAAGGCAGTGGCGATCTGACGTGCGATTTGGAGGGGAGGAAGATATCCATGTAATCTCCTATCTTTGTATAAGACGTTGTCGTAGATCAGTTACAACTACGGACGAGAAGAAGTCGGAGGAACATATTCCTTAATGATGTTAGGGACATGTCTCCTTTTTTTCAGATGTTTAGTTCCCTGAGTGTACAAAGATGTACTCAACTCATTAGCATAGGTGGTTGGGTCTTTCTTTTCAAACTTTGGCTTTTGATACAGATTGGCCTTTGGAATAGGGTTCTTACGTTTCGCCAAAGTTGGTACTGGTTGACGCCTATTGAGATAAGCGCATAAATCAGAAAATTCTGCTCCAGGTGTCTCTGTTTGTGATACCCTTAATTTTCCTTGCTTGGATCTTGAAATTTGCAAGGTGGAAAGGTCTTGACCAAACCCCATAGGGGTAGGTAAGATACCTCTTTAGTCAGTATTCTTTCCAATATCAGAGATCTGAAGACCTCTGTTTAAAGGAATTGAATCTGATAGATCTTCCTCTGACTCATAGACCAGGGAAGTTTGAGAAAAGACCAAAGGGTGCTTTCCTTTATTTTGTAGAGGGTCAGCTAAGAAGCGTTTTCCTTTGTTCTGTTGTGAGACCATTTTAGGCACAGATTGTGCCAATTAAGGAAGTGTCAAATGACTCTTCCCTTTGTTCTGTCTAGTGTTGGCACTACAACATTGATTCTTCAAGTTCAGAACTTGAGAATTAGAAGAGGAAATGGCCAAAAGACTAGTTCCCTTGAGTTGCGCCAGAGTAGCAGACTGCACCTGAGGTGCTAATTGCTCGGGTTGTGCCATAGTCCTACGGGCTACTGATGGTGCCTTGGCAGCAACATGGGTAGACTGCACCTTAACAATGGCTTGAACTGGCTGCGCCTTGGTAGCAAAGAGAGTAGTAGACGGCGTATGGGCAGCAGGATGAATAGGTTGCGCACGGGCAGCAGAAGTAAGTTGTGCCTGAGTCGCCGAGACAGATTGTGTCTTGACCACTGAACACTCAGGTTGCGCCTGGGTAATAGTGACCATGGGAGATTTAAGAGCCCACACAGTCCTGTTCTTGGCAATAGCCGCTGTACTCTTGTTGCTCTTGGTGCTAATCATATCCTCATAGGCTGTCTGGTTGACTTGAATAACCAGAGTCTTCTGCGTCTTGCCGATCGATGCAGTGTTACATTGAGTTGTCACCTTCTCGTCGAAGGAGAAAGTCGTCCCTAGCAGTGTCGCCATTTTGTTTCCAAAAAAAAAGTATTTATTCCAAACTTGAAAAAGAATAGTACAAAGTACAATAAGTTATGGGAAAGTACAACTGTAGGAATCTGATCAGAAGACGATCACTTTATCCCTTGGACTATGTGAACTTGAAGACTGTAGCCTCTGGAGAATGCAGCAGCAATTTTGTAAGAGTTCTTGATCTCGGTGCCTATGTATCTAATGATTTCACAATGATTGGAAACTCTATTTATAGAGTTCAAGAAATAACTGTTTTAGCAGTTATTCTGATGTGCGCGAGGCTGGATTGCGCCACATTGGGTTGCGCCAACCTCATGTTGTGCCAACTTTCATTCAGTTGTTAAGTCGTGTACTAACTGTATTTAGACGCGTGGCATCATGTGATTGAGATGTACGTGGTCGTGTACAGGATAGTAGACACGTCTTGAGAGATTAGTGGCATGTGCGCCATGTTATCCTGCTTTAGAATGTAAGTTGTCTCAACTTCATCAGGTTATGCGAGCTTCGGTCAACTGCGTCTGATTGAGCCGCGCCTAGACACGTGGCAGCCTTTGAGCAGAAGTCATTTAGATTGCGCCTAGGCGCAACTAAAGATTTTGTCTGGATTACGCCTAGGCCTAAATTACGAAGCGTACAGGACAGCTGTATATCAACTCCCCTCGAGCAGCACAATTCACGGGATTCGAAGAGATTTTCCTCGTTCATTGTGGTGTCAATTGTCAGTGTTTTCAGGTAATGATGGCCATTAAGTGTCAGACGCCACGTAGATTTTGGCACAACAAGACTGGGCACAGTCTGATATGCGGCGCAACCTGTTCAGCGGCACGGTCTATTTTCTGAGCTTCATATCAGTGGCGCAACCTGATTTTTTGGGCGCAACTTGATCACTGATTAGTATGTTCAGGGTGCAACTTGATTTTTAGGCCCTACACCACAAGTAAGTCGCAGTCCTTATTTCATCCTGCCAACTTGTCGTTTTACCATCTTACCATCTTGCTTCGAGCCATAGGCTCGCATATTCGTTTATCCAACCAAGGGACTATTCATTTGTGTTACCAATCTTCCGAATAGAAGTCCGATATACTTACCACCCAGTGTTTGGGACTTTGCATCACCTGTTCAACAATTTATATCACATCATACAAGGCATCATTTGATTTGCCACATAAGTCTAACCATGTGATAATTTATCTTTCATTATCTTTTATGAGTTATTACTAGGCATCTTTTATTAAGCACCAAACGCAATAACAAGTCTGCTTTTGTTATGCACGAAGATTAAGTATCGTTGAAGGATCAAGCCACTCACTTGTTGGTGAATTTCGGATACGAGACGTGTCCAAGCCAGTCTATGTCGCAGAGTCGGCGGTAGAACGCTGTCAAGCCCGCAAGAAATAAATGCTCAAAATAAACTTTATTGCTCATTCATATTTCTAAATTTATTACAACATTTACAACATTTATATTTAAAAAAAATATAAAGTTCTCATAATTAATGAAAATGATACAACTGCTATCTATTTCTAGGTTTCTGTCTGCAAGTACACCTGTATCTCCCAATGCTAAGAGAAGCCACAGCTAACCTGAAAAATATTGGTTTCCAGTCAGGAATGGAACAAGTACACAAATCAACGGCAATGCAAAAACATAATAGAATTAACAAGACATGAAAATAACATATGAGAGATGAAAACTAGAAAGTAACTGACGACCTGGCAAGCGGTGAAGCAAACAAGGAAACAAATAAAAGACAACTATCTATGTGGTTTAAAATATCCTTTTCGACATGTGAACGGCTAAGGGGTAAATACGACACCCTAAACGTGTCGTGTACAGCTGCTATCAGTCAAGATTAGACATATTGGATGGGTAAGGAGTAGTTCACATGTCTACTAAGATATTTCCCCGTCCAGCTAGTACTCATGGAATCAGGTCGCAAGCATGGTAATCATGAAAATGACAGTAAAGAATGTATAATAAATCCATGATACTAATCTTAGTGTGAGAGCATGTCAACAAACAGGTATCCGATGAGTCACTAAAGTCAACACATGCAAAAACCGTCCTTAGCTGGTAAAACCGATAGTACAACCACATCAGATGAGTCACTAAAGTCAACGTATGCAAAAAGTTTCCGGATGCTGAAATAAACATTACCAAAATTCTCAGAATAGTCAAATTAGCTAGGATTGCTTGTTCTTAAGTCCAATTCTGGACACAGGGGCAAAACGATAATTTTGGGTCAAAACAGTATCCGTCGTTGGACCCGCTTTGCACCGAAAAGCGTGCCAGGGTCATTGGTCTCTAAAGTTGTCAAACTATATGTCAACAGGTCCAGTTTTTCGATATGAACCCAGCCGTATATCCAAAGTTGGATTTCGACGGGCCGCGCACAAAATCATCCGTTGAATCGGACCGTGGGGCCCGCAAAACGGCGATCCGATCAACGGTCTCATAATTGGACCAAACTTGGCATACAGGA
>JANAVB010011000.1:11301009-11308509 GCA_029216955.1 Iris pallida | reverse complement strand
ATCCTACCAACAGATATCTAGGGCATAAGGCATCTACAATCATCTCCTATCTATGAAGCAACCCAAAATTTAACAAGCAACAAATTTACACAAGTAGCTAAGAAATATTGATAAACTCTAATAAGCATGACCATTCGTCGCTCCGAAATAAGAAGGACATGAAGATAAAGAAGAATAACCGAGAGCAAATATGAAGTTTTAAGGGCGATAGAGAGTATCCAATGATACAGATAGAAAGAGTGTTTATGAACCTATTATCCTATTTGCTAGATTGGGCGCTAGATTGGGCTACTCGTCCAGTCACTTGCTACATCGAAGAACCCTTCGCTTCTTAGAGGGGCTTGCAGTCCGTACAATACATAAGTTTCGTTCTCGAGATTCTAAACAAGGTTCTATAATAGAACGGAATTTGAGAAATCAAAATTGTGATCTTTTTTCGTGGTTGTTTAATACACACGAGCAAGGGATATGAATGTAATACAAGATCGTATCGCGACTTCCAGGTAGATGGAATGAGGGTTACGAATGACTTCCATCCTAAGAGGTGGAGACTACATAATAGGTACAAGAACCTATTTCAAATAGCTCGATTTTATAGTCCAAAAATAGTGGTATGTATGGATGGGTTTTACTGGGTCTTAATGGGTTCCATGGTTGGACATCACTCGTTGGTTGGATGAACCTTGGATTTCAATCTATATGGACTGAACAAGATCCTAATGATAAAACTATTTCCACTAGGTTAGGGTAACCTAGGATAGGTTTCAACCCAAGTGGTTGAGCTATTTGTCGGTCAGGTTGGTTAGCTAGGTTCCTAAGGCCCAAAAATGAGCCTTCAATGACTTTTGTGTTTAAGTAGCACCTGAGGCCTCAATTGGGTGGCACATTAGTGGCATGTGCGTAGTAGGCTTCGAGTAGATCACCACCATATATTGGGTCGAAGGAATTGAGTCGAGTTTGAGGCTCTAATGGAAATCGAAAAGTATACCGGTATTACGATAAGGGTTATAGCTAGTCCTTTTGACCTGAAAGTCATACCATAAAAATAGAGTACAAGGGGACGTATTTGAGTGGAAAATGATATACCTAGATGAAGGTGGACTCGTCTAGATCTTGCATATGAAATTTGTTGGAAGACAACCGCTGGTCTCGTGCTCCGAATATTAATGACACGGTCGGGAATACAAAAATGATCTAAATGAAAAGTGGGAGTCCATGGGGCACTAATTATCATCCTAGTAGAAATTATTCTAATCAATTGGTAATCCTCGTATATCTCAAAATTTTAAAAGATTTACAGTCTACTCACCTTAGAGGCTAGGACATGGTTTTAGGAATAATGAGGTTAGAAGAATTCCAAAGTCCGGATATTGTACCTCGACTCTTGTCAATAAAGAATAAGGCACGGCGTAACGGAATACGGTAGGTATAAGTCAAGCCAAGGATCGTTCCTCAATAAATGGTAAAACAAGTGTGTACAATGACACATGGTCGATAAAATAGAATGATCTACTCGTCCATAGTTTACAAGAGTTATCGACGGGGTAACCAACTCTAAGGCACATCATATGAAAATATTTTTAACAACTGAGTCGTGAATTTCTATTTGTGTCAAGCCTGCCAGACTATTGTCACAAGGGTTCTAGTGGTATGGTGATCATGTATGGCTGTTGATAACTGGTAGATCATAATAGGACAGGGTATTTAAGCTATGGTATTGGCTAAGCTAGTGACTGTGGTATTCCAATACTAGTTAGGTCTTAATAATAAAATTTGCATAACTAGGGTAATATTGTTGGAAACCAATCTCGGAATGGGTGTCTACCATAGTCTTGGTAAATGATTGTCCTTACCTTTGTCTATTCATCTCATGTCTAAACTGTGGGCTTTGGTCGAGGGAAGGTTGGATTAAGGCTTAAGGGTAAAACCCTAATCATTTTCAAATTTTAGATGGCTAGAAGGTCCCAATAGTAGTTTGAAGGTCGAGAGAAGAACGAGTAACTCAAGGCAAGGTTCTAGTCACATGACTGGCCGATGGTAGCTACACTTGTATATAATTCAACGACGAATGTATAATTTAAGAGGAATTCTCAATGCAGTCGCGGATGAGATCATAGATACCTTGATATCTCAATCTACGTGGGATAATCAAAGAGAGAGTGAACCGAGTGCACTAAAGTTGATCAAACCGTAATACACCGATTCTAATTAGACAATATGTTAGTAGGCATCCATAACAAACATATGTCTTGAATCAAGCTCGATAGAAGAGTAAGCTTGCAAAACTAGGCTGTAATAGCAGCATTCGTTGTAACATCCCAGAACCAGAATACTGGAGAGCGGGGGCGTACATAGCCAGCTACGCATACCGAAGTGCAATCCACCTCGCTATACGGTCACGGCTGTCTAGATACATGTGGGTTTAACTACAATCCATCAGTCACCTATGGTCATGAACAAGCCTATTGTCTCAATCTCAAGCAAGCAATAATAGTAACAAGATGTCAGAACACCAAATATACAATTGTAAGGCATCCCATACATGACATATTCGGATGATCATGAAGCTAGTCGTACAAATGTCAGGACTAGCAAGAGTTTTAGTCATACATGATCAATCCTACGATTTGCCAATCATGTTACAGCCCGTAGGCAGACAGTAAATAAAGTTGTAATACGAGCTAACACGTGCTCGCCGGCTAAATGCCTCAAAAGAATAATTTTGCAATAAAATGGAAGGACAAAAAGAAATTCACTCGTTGCTAGGGTTACGTCTGGTAGTCACCATCTGGCTGGAAGGTAGGTAGATCCTCTGGTGCTGCTCCGATATCTGGCCATACAAACCAGCTGGGTCAGACCCCAGAAAGAGCAAGTGCCACAAAGGAGGCTTCACTTAGGAACTAAAACCAGCATATCACAATAGAATATTAAGGATGATTATAAACGAAACTGATGATAATAAGGATAACAACAGTAATTTGAGTACGAGGAAACCATTCAAGTAGCCAGGTCACAACCCTTAACCAAACAAGGATCGAGGTTGGAACCCTTCACCTGAATAGAAACCCGTCTCAACTACTTGTTAGTAAGTAAAACATGATGAGCTCGACATAGGGTGAAATAAGACAATAAACGAAAAGAGGACACAGAACTGCTCCGGAAGCCAGGTTACAACGCTTAAACCAAATAAGGACCGAGGTTGTAACCTTTCGCCTGAACAGAACTGGACCCTTGATCTTTATTGTTAAAGCCAGTATGAGTAATCATGCTATTGGAGTAAGGTAAAATATGACAACCATGGCATGAGTATCACGACCCGCTACCCAAATTGTTAGGCCAGGCCGGGTCATGTCCAGCCTACGTTTGATATAAAATATAGTAAGCTGTTCTAAGGACAACAGGATAAGACTAAATGTGCTAACAGTTCTATAAGTGAATATAAGTCATAACTGCTCCAAACACAAAAGTCGTATCATATAGTAAAACGTCCAAGGTACAAGTCTGAAATGTAAAACTGGATACATGTCCAGTTACAAAATATGTAGCCTAATATATGACTACTCTCAAAAGTCTAAAGCAAAAAAGATAACTAGGCGAGGCTCCCCACAGGAACATCCTCGTAAAGTAAAATCGGGTCCTCGGCAGTATCTCCATAATATGTGTCGCAGAGTAACTCCTCCTCAGTAAGGACACCTAGAACGTTATCCTGTCAGGACGTGTGAGACTCGTCTCACAGTATCGGTATTTATATACGGATACGTATTTTGCAGCGTATTTCATATTTTCATGGTTTCCGGAATACTTTAAATTTTTCCCAAAACTATAGGTTTTCTTCTTGATCGGCATACCGCCGGTATACCGGAGTATACCGACGGCATACCGCCCGGACATGTTTTCTACACTTTAGATATTTTCGGTTTTTGATATTTTCGTGAATAGTGTTTAGATATTTTCGTGAATAGTGCTTGGATATTTTCGTGAATAGTGTAGATGCACTCTATTATCCAATGGACAATTGGTTTTGTTTGAATGGCCATGATTGACCTAGATTTTCACACGGATCATGATCCAACGGCTAAGATTAATTCCCCCCTTATATATAAACCACTTCACTTTCTCTCTCCTCTCTCTTTTCATTCTCTTCACACTCTCTTCTTTCCTTCTTCCTTTCTCTTCCCTTGGAGCTTGCCAAGAGCTTGACCTCGAGGTCTAGAGTGTGGTTTCGTGCCCCTCTTGGTGGTGGAGTAGAAGATTAGGCTTGGAGCTTAACCTAGGCAAGTACATCTTGCCAAATTCTTGAACAATAGTAATCTATTGTCATTTTTGTTTTCCTTGGTGTTAAATGCTTAGAATTTTTCTAAACTCATTTTGTTAAATGTGTTTTCCTGATGATTCTCGTATATGTGCATGTTTCCAAAAATTTATTTAAACAAGATTTGATTTTCTGTTAAAATCCAATAGTGACTTAGTAGAAAAACTTGGTATCAAGAGTGATACTAGTGTTACCATCATGGATCTTGGTCACATATATATGTATGAAGTCCTTACCTAGCTAGTATACATGGATTTTGAGTTTGGTGGCAATCGGGACTCGTTTCGGTGTTCCGAGAACCCCTGTTTTGGAGTATTTTGAGATATTGATCTATCAAATCTTTGAATTTGTGAAATCTAATAGTTCCATGTTGTAGGAAATTCAATTCTATGCAATTTTGACTTTTGAAAGTCCGAATTTCGATTTAAAATGAAGATTTTATGGCCGAAACAAGTTTTGGCAATTTTCTGAATTTCGTTGCTGTTTGAAAAACCGGTATACCGCCGGCATGCCGCAGTATACCGCCGGTATGCCGTTTTTGGCACCAGAAACTTACTGTCTTTAGTCCGGTATACCGCCGGTATGCCGCAGTATACCGCCGGTATGCCGTTTTATGCTGTTTTTGTCCGATTTTGCCCGTTTTGGCCCGTTTTTGTCCGCTTTTGATATTTTCTTCGACTGTAATGATTTCTTAACATGATAACATGATCTTTCTCAGTTGAATAATGATTGTACACACTATGTAGACTTGATACTAGCACATGTTCAACCTTTTATGAAATGTACTTAGCCTTCATTATTCTTCTCCACATGCCATGATATGTCTTTGGATAGATTCTTTCTTACAAGCTATGATAATTGTTGCCATGCCTTCTTGCTTACTTGATAGTGACCCGTCGTGGTGCACTCTTGAACATGTCTTTTTCTTGCTTACATGATAGTGGCCTGTTATGGCGCCCTCTTGATTCTAGTACATGTCTAGCTCCTTGATAGTGGCTCGTCGTAGCGCACTCTTGTCTTGATATTGTCATGTCTTGTTGTGGCATGTTGTAGTGCACAATCTTGCTTATCTTGTCCAGTCTTGCATGTCTCATGTCTAGGATGGATTCTGCGGATTGCCACACCTAGAATCCAACAAGAAAAATGTTAAGGACTAAACTACTAGCTTGATTACCTAGATCATTGGAGACTTTCCCGGTTACCTGCTATCCCTTTTGATCTTGGCCCTATATATATATACTTGGGATTTGGAGCTATCTGTCATGATGAGCACTCTTCCAGCACACCGTCGAGTGGGGCACCTCTTTAGGACACATGTATCTTACTGCAGTGTGTCTGCTATACTTCTTTTCTTTTTGCCCGATCATTCAGGTAGTAGCAGGCGGGTAACTGGACTTGGATTTCTCAAACTTGCATGTGTTAGTAACTAGGAATGTGACAACCCTAGTTAGCTAAAGTATCAAGCCGTACTCATTGCTTGGCCGTGATTGATGGATGGAGTCCATTCTTGTCTAGTCTAGTCTTGTTTCAGTTTATCTTATTGTAGTACTTAGCCTCCTGTCTTTTCTTACATGCTATTCTTCCTACTACATGCTCGGCTTTACCATATGCTCACATGTCCAGTTTATTTACTTGCTATCCTACTTGCATGTTACAGTTTCCTTCTTAAACACTGTGGTACCAATTTAATATTCTAGTCTCGTTTACTGCTTATCTTAGAAATGTTATGAATTGCATGCTGGTTTTAGTTCATAAGTTTGGCTTCCTTTGTGGTACTTGCTATTGGGGTTCTGACCCCACTGGTTTTGCATTGACCAGATCTAGTTGAGGAGCCCGAGGATCTTCCGGACCTTCCTCTCGATGGTGACCACCCGGAGCACCAGGGGACTTGAGTGGGTGTTCTTTCTCTTACCCACTCTCTTCTGTACATATTCTTTTGAGGCGTTTAGCCACCGAGCACGTGTTTAGCTCGTGTTTTGGACTTGACATTTGGCCTACGGGCTTAGACATGATGTTATATTTCTAGACTGCAGCTAGAGCTGATCATGTATTACTTAGTCTTGCTAGTTCTCCATTTTGTATTACTAGCTTCATGATCATCTATATATTATAGTTTGGGACGCTTTACTGTCTTATATGCATGATGATCATATTCTTGTACTTTACTTCTTGTCTGAGACTGAGATATCTAGGATTATGTGACCTAGGATTGACTGTTGGTTTGTAGTAGTAACCCCCATCTATACAGCTTATACGTTGTTTCGGAGTACCGGAGTACTTTGGTATACGTAGCTGGCCTTGTCCGTCCCAACTTGCCAGTATTCTGGTTCTGGGGCGTGACATAGGTTTTAGTGGTGGCCCATGCAGGTCTGATTTATCAGATATGTGGGGGTTGCTGGTAGTTATCTCAGTCATAAATTCTTCTCTATTGATATCCTCGATATTACTCTTTACCTCTGATTTTTGTCCTGATATCTGCTTTGATCGTTGATCTTTCCTGTTCCCTCGACCTAATCCTTGTGTCCTTAAACTTTCAGGGGCACCGTTCCTGGTCCTTCTGATCGGCCTGTTCGGGCTTTGCCGATGGCAGATCAGCATCCCTTAGTTTCGCCAGTTCAGGAGGAGCATCCTCAGCATTCGGGAGCAGAGTCTAGAGTTGACCGAAGGGCAGAGTCGCCAGTTCCTCCTGTTCAGCCACAGGATAGGGGCTTGTCCCAGGAGGAGTTCGGCTGGATCAGCATCCTTCCAGCCAGCAGTTCAGCAGTTTAGAGCACCAGCGCCGGTTCAGCAGCAGCAGGCCCAGAGGCCATTACCGACGCAGTCTCAGCAGTTCCAGTAGAGGCCTCAGCAGTATGCTCAGGCTCAGGCCCAGAGGCAGAGGGGTCCAGCGACCAGAGTTCAGGGTCAGGCTTTCACGCTTTCTATGGAGGAGGCGCTAGCAGTAGGGGAGGTGGTCGCAGGTACCATTCTTGTTCACCTCTCATTCAGCTTCAGCCTTATTTGATTCTGGTGCTTCGCATTCGTTTATATCTGCACGATTTGCGACACATATTGGTGTAGAGCCAGAATCTTTACCTGTAAGGATGAATATACTTACTGGTAACGGTCTAGTAGGAGTAGACCAGTCTATGCCTCGTGTAGAGTCATAGTATGTGGGAGAGAGTTTCCCGCTAGGCGATAGAGTTTCC
>JANAVB010011000.1:11156914-11247440 GCA_029216955.1 Iris pallida | reverse complement strand
TATATATATATATATATATATATATATATACAAATACATGTATACATATATATATAAATATATATTAAATAAAAAAGAAAAAGAAAGGAAAACACACGAAGTAAAGGGGGGGCTCGAACTCGGCCCACTTGGGTCGAGTTTTGAGTCGGGTCGGGCTGGCCAGGGGGTCAGCCCGAGCTCTGTGTTAGGATTAGGACTTAGGTTTATTTTATTCCTGTTTTAGTTAATAATAATAATAACCCGAAAATCAACTCTGTGTCCTGACTGTTTGGGACACAGAGTCTACGTGTCCGTGCTATGCACGACACGTACGAGTCATGAAACGTGTGTCAAAGCACAGCGTTAGGTTCGTCATGTCCTGGCGAGTCTCGTACGTGAAAACGGGACACGCACGACACGATTGGAGTCCTGTTACTTACGTGTCCGACGGTCAATGGGGGTTTCGAGAGCCGTGGACGGAGGAGGAGTGGTCGTGGTCACGGCGGAGTGGTGGCGCTGCGGTCGTCTCGTCGAGGCGGAGCGAATGGTGGTGGTGGCGATCGACGTCGATGGTCGGTGAGACGGTGGTAGGATGTCGCCGGAGTTAGGGTTAGGTCTAGGGTTTTCGTCGGAGACGAAAGGCTGCGACGGTTGTGGTGGGGTGTAGAGCTAGGGTTTGGGTCTGGGGAAGAAGGAGGGTTTATTTATAGGTAGTTTGAGGCGGTAGAACGGCCGGGAAAGGCGGAAAAAGATCGGGGTCGGTCGCCGACGACGTGGCTGGTCGTCGGGGGTAGGTGACAATGGTTTTGCAAATAAATCCTTAGACTTTAGAAATTTAGGTTTAGGTCCCTAAGTCACTAAATGCAAATATAAATTTGCATTCCACCATTAAAAACAATTCATTAATTACAAAATGCTATTGTAACAATTAAATAAATTGCATACTAATATAAAAACAATTCTGAAAATTACAGAATGATATTAAAACATTTTAGAAAATTACAAATTGATATTTTAGTATTTAAAACTCATTTAAAATTCATTTAAAAATTCTAGAAAAATTCCTAAAAATCATAATAAATATTTTAAGGCTAAAAATAACATTAATAATTAATTAACACTAATTAAAATAAAATTTGAAAAACAGGGGCTTACAATGTCATATCTAGAATGAAGCAGGAAATATACAACAGGATATATGAACTAGAATAAAATATGTAAACATGGTGACATTGCAAGGAGTAACAAAAGTAAGGAGAAATAAATGGAACCACTATCTACGTGTGTTCAAATATCGTGTTCGACATGTGAACGACTACAGGATAAATCCGGCACCCCGCACGTGTGTTGTGCGGCTGCTACTCTCCATGAAAGACACGAAAATAGTTTTGGGTAGTTCACATGTCTACTAAGATATTTTTCCTCCCGACTGTAGAAGCATGGAATTTTAGGTGCATCCAAAGGCCAGAATTCCTATGGGCCTAACATTACATGCGCCAGGAAGCTCAGATGAAGTACTTGGCACAACAAACAGCAAAAGTATAGACATCAAAAGAAGATTTTTATTTCATATAAAAGTCTATTACATGTCTAAAAAAGGCTTTACAAAGGAGAATTTCTATAAAAAAAAGATCCTAAGACTACAGCCAGGCGCAGCAAGGGCCATGCGCCCCCTGCCAGGCGCATCCTCCGTCAGGCACATCTCTTCAGCATCTCAGTTAGGCGCGTTCCTTCAGCGTCTCTCAGCGTCTCAGTTAGACGCATCACGAAGTCTCAGCATATGCGCTCCACTTCGATCCGATCAAGTGCTTCGGCTAAAGGAACAGCTTTGGACAGAACCAGAGTGGGCAGCCAACCCCATTCTAGCAGGAGGAAGAGCTCTCCAAAGCCCAAGGAAGAGGAGAGCACAGCAATTCTGATCTGTGGCTTTTCTGGCATAACGGAGACGGGGCTCGAGCATCCCAAACTTTGGATGCAACAGGCACCTTCGGCCTGCCTCAGAACCCCACGATTTCGACTTTTGGATGTAACAGTCACCTTTAAGTGTATGAACAAAGACAACTCATCACATCTTCACCCTCGGAAGCATCTTGTCAACAGAATGTACTCGAGCAAATAAGTTTATTCGGGAAGACGTGAGAGAACGAGAAGCAAACTCTCTTCTTGCTGCTATTTATAGGCCGGACAAATCAAACCCATGCGCCAAGTGGTAGGCTCTCCGAATCCCGTGCAATGAATTTGCATTTATAGTGATAAACCTGACCCTTCGAATTCGGCCAAGTCAAAACGGCTATTTAAAGCACTTGAAGAACTCAACAGTCGGACCAATAAAGATGCGTCATGCAAATGGATGTGCCGGTCAGATATCTCGTATCGTACAGACGCGCCCGTCAGCACCAAGCGCTCCGTATGGATGCGTCCAATAGAGCACAGATCCATGTGTCCTAATTAATATGGACCCATGCGCCCATTGGGGTACAAATCGACGCATCACCCCATCAAGCAATTAATGCCAAAGTGACAGAGTTGGCAGGACGTCCCTCGAGGACTAAACAGTTGGCAGATTTTGCAGAAAACGAAGCGTCGCTGACGTCAGCATCATCATTATTTTCCTCAGACGGTTACAACCCACATGGCCGACCAACCACTCGTATGCGCCTCCGCAGTCATGCGCCTGAAGACTCGCATGCGCCTCAAAAGTCGTACGTCCAGATTAGTTCATAACTCCTAAAGGTTGCGAGCCAAAGTCTTCTCATACGCCCAATCCCAGGTGCATCCTATTAAATTACCCTCCACCAAATCTGAGATCTTTGAGCTACGGATATGCCCACGTATCCTTTGACGCAATTCAGCCTATAAAAGGGTTTGACGCAATTCAGCCTATAAAAGGGTACTAATCACCCAAGATCTCAGCAACTGAAAGATCCTCTCCCCTGCTACGTGCCAGCCCACAAATACAGCATGAAGGATTCAACCCACAAATGATGGTGCATCATCCATGCACCTCCCGCAGCTCCAACCACGTGGCGTTCCCATGTACAGGCGCATCCTACATATGCGCGCATGAGCAGCCCAACCTGCTGCTTATAAACAGAGAGATCATCTCCTTCTTCCACACACACACAGACATACAGAGACGCACAGTCAAAGACAGCCCCAACCAGAGCATCATAGGTTACTCACAGAGATCGGAAGAGACACTCAACGTCTTCTTCCTCTCCGTAAGCTCCAGCACCCAGAGCAACTCAGAACTTCAGAGAACCGAAAACCGTCGTCAGATCGTCAACGGAGACAATGCATTACCACTCACTCCATCGACACAGGACCCAGATATAAACAAAAGTGTACTCCTAGGACTACATCTAAGTCCTATATTGTAACACTGTTCTGTTTGTAATTGAAATTGCAATCAAAAGATTTTAATGGCAAACAAGCTGGCGACTCTGCTGGGGACCTCTTCCTCCTCTACTGAGAAAGCTGTGTTGCAATTGACAACGTGAAGGTGGGCTCCTCCCACAAGACGCTGGTCGTACGCCTTAATCAACAGGCATATGAGGAGTTTACCTCTGAAGGCAGTACAAGTCCTTCGAAGCGGCTGCCGAAGCCGAAGAAGGCTCGCCAAGTCTGGGTGCGCAAGGTCGAGGCCCCTGGCACCACCACTAAAGGGGATACGTCGATGTAGCCTACCCTTTCCGCTGACGTCCTCAGCAGCCAAGATATGCCTGCGGGAGCAGCACATCCCTCAGGGAAGCATGGGGCCGACCACATTCCCCAACCTTCTTCTTCTCAGACAAAGAAGATGCGTCGACGGAGCAGGGGCGCAGCTAACGTCCTGCGCATTAACTCTGATGCGCCACAGAAGGCATCTGTCTTTGACAGACTCACTCGATGATGTGGCAAGGATAATTTAGACTCTAAGTACTATACGCCTCAGCGGGCTGGTACAAAGAAGTCCAAGGCAGCACGGGCCATGCGCCTCGAATGTGCTATGCCAGCAGTAAGCAAGAGGCATGCGCTCACAATCATGTGCGCTGCCAATGGTAAACTGTACAAGGTTGACTCGGGTGCTTTTGTGCCAAAAACGAGCCGACCTTCAAAGTCCTTGTCACACTTGGGAGCATCTGCTGCGTTCGCAACCAAGTCGTGCAGGGCAAACTCAGTGGTCTTGAACCCCCGCGCCTATATTGGTTGTGCGTCTGAGGCTGGTTTAAGTCACTCTAAATATTGCTCCCCTACTATTGATCTGGGCGCATCTTTTGCGTCGGATCAGGGGGTGCAGCATTCACTTGACCACCCCAGCGCTTGGCCCTGCCATGCGCCTGATGGGGTTATGAAGGTGGCACTCTCCTCCAACGATTTGCGTAACATGATCACTCACAAATGCCGATCAGGAGAGTCGAATGACAAGCACAATACGCCCCTCACAGGGTATACCTGTGCTGTAGTCACCATCAACTATTGTTGTAAGACAGCAGTCCTACCAAGGCAGTCCATATTCCAGCGGCTGCAATCATCAACGCCCCTCCAACATCGCCTCGGAAAGAAGGTGTCAACTGAAGATGAGCCATAACTAAAGGTTGATTCTTGCAACGTAGTCTCTAACTCCTCATTAATTCGAAAGGAGACTGGCAACTCCTCGACCTCGTCCTCATCCAAGAGCCAGCTGAGGAAGACCAAGACGACCGTCCCATCCTCAGGAGTGTTTGAGGGCACCCGGAGGAGAAAGAAGATTTCAGAGGAAGCTAGGGGTAGTCAAGCCCCTGTGGATCTTCATCCCGAAGATGAAGTTAGCCTCCTGAACATAGCTGGAGGTAGTCAAGCCCCTGTGGATCTTCATCCCGAAGACGAAAACATCCTCCAGAATAAAGCTGGGGGTAGTCAGGCCCTTACTGATGCTCCTTCCGAAGACGAAGATGTCCTCCAGAACATAGCTGGGGGTAGCCAAGACGAAGCTCCGGAGGAAGTTCCTCTTCTACAAGAGAGCGAGGCTTCAAACCGATCCATCCACTTCCAGTCACGTCATGACAGTATACACAACGGAAGACGGTAACGCAGAGTCAGATACGTCACCAGCAGATCTCGTTCAGCGCATAGATACCTTGGAGGGAGGACTCAAAACCCTCTCTGCCTCCACGTAAACACTGACTCAAGCAGTGTTCGAGATATGGTCAGCTTTGGCCAGAGCACCTTCCACTAATCCTGACCCAGGAGTCAATGGGGAATCAAGTGTGCCCCTTCAACGGGCATCCTTGAATACTTATTACCGCGAAGCACCGCGTGTGTCAGAACCTTCAAATGTACAGCTCCAGACTGTACCACCCTTTCCGATTCCCAGCTCCACGGAAGACGTGGTGGAGATGATCAGGGACTTTCGTGAGCGCTTTGAGTCCAAGAACAGACAGGAGGAGCGCCATAAGATGAAAATCCCGTAACCATATCCCCTCGAATGGAACAAAGTGGTTTATCCTCCCAAGTATAAACCACAAACATTGACGCCATACGATGAAAAGGACTCTCCACGTCGTTATCTGACGTAATTCTAGTCTCAAACGGGACATCTTCCGAAGGAAGACGCGCTACTCACCAGCCTATTTGTCGGGGCACTGAAAGGAGTGGCTTACGACTGGTACCGCAGTCTCCCTGACAACTCTATATCTTCTTTCAATGACTTGACACGTCTCTTCCTTGATCGTTTCTATGACGGAGGGAAAGACATGACAATGGCGTCCCTGATAGAGGTGTGTCAGAAGGAGAAGAAGACGGTTCGAGCATTCATCGAACGTTTCCGACAAGCCTGTTTCAGACTGTCCTCGGGTATGCCAGAACATGCACTCCTCTCCTCATGCAGCATGAACATGCTTCATGCGATCAAGCTCTGGCTCAACTCCACTCCTTCTTCCGACTGGAGCTCATTGATTATTGAGGCTGAAGCAGCTGAAAAAAGGCATATAATGCTCGCCTTCTGGGAGTCAGTTTTCCTACTTTCGAAGACAAGGGAAAACGGCCTGCTGCCAACAATCCTGGTCATGAGACGAAGGGGAAGCAGGCGTTGACTGTCAACGCCTCCAAAGACGCACAAGCACCTACTCAGAAGCCTCCACTTGCGTCGAGGCCAAAGGAGGTCTATTCCTTCAACGATGAAGACACCTTGCAACTCTTCGAGATGCTGAAGCAGGGTGATAAGGTCAAATTGCCAGACCCGAAGCATCCCGACGAGGTTGGAAGAGTTGACAATTCGAGGTATTGTCACTACCATCGATTTGTAGGACATCCAACTTAGGACTACTACGTCCTCAAGAACTATATCCAGTGCATGATCAATACGAATGTCATCTCCGTCGATTACAAGAAGAAGACAGTCTCGGCTAACCTGGTGTCACTCCAATTCGGCACCCTACCGCCAACCACAACACAAGATGGCGTCGTCCCTATCCCAAAGGCGAAAATAGAGGTGGTCAACCTACCACCTACTCGTGACAACGTAAGTGGACTCATCCCACTCACCACATATCGGAGAGAGATCTTATGGGTTCACCCCGATCTCGTCTCTGAAGTTACTCAACCGAGGGTATGCTCTACGTCCAAAGCTAAGGGCAAGAAGATCAAGTCTTGCCGCATGGTCTCTTCCTCCGTGGAAGAGGCACTTCCTGTACAAATGTGTAACTCCCCTTCCCGATTTTTTTTTAATTTTTTTATTATTTATATTTAATCTTCTAGGAATTATTAGGAATTTTTTGGAATTATTTTGATTATTAAATAGTGGGAAAACCTATTTTCTAGGACTTCTAGAATTTATAGTAGTAGCCTAATAGCAAGTATTGACCCCAAATATTTTTCTAGGGCTCATTATGCTATTTTATATTTTCTGGAATTTTTCCATAATTTTTGGCAATGTTTAAGTATTTATTTATTATGATTTATATAATTTTAAAGGCTTAAATATTTTCTATAAGATCATTTGGGATTACTTTGAGATAGATTATTTTTATCTAGGTTCTAGATGGCTAATAATATTTTCTATAATTTTTTAGAATTTTTCTAGAATTTTTAGATATTTATTTAGAATTTTTTTGGAGTTAAATTGATGTTAAATCAGTTTCTGAAATTAAATAAATACACAGTCAGCAGGCTGGCCCACCCGTCAGCCACCCGCTGATTAGGGGCGGGCTCGCCTGTTAGTCAGCATGGCAGCTGACTGTGTATTAGATTTTGAGTCGGCTGCTTTAGCCGACTCTGAGTCAGCCAAGTGTAGCCGCATCACCATCTCACCGTCCATCCTTTTGAGCGGGTGAGACGAGATGGCGACACGTGGCATCGAGCTGCGGCTCAACCGACCCCTCAGCCGTCTCTCTCTATATATATTAATTCTTTTCAGAAATCGAGAAACCCTAGTTATTTTATCAGCCGACTTTTGTGGTTTTGATCCCGGCGATCCCCCGACTTCCCGAGGTGATTCCCGTCAACCCCGACCTCAATTTCGCGTGCCGTTTTTTTTATTGGAAGCGTTTTGAGGTAAACTCTCTGAATATATAATTTATTTTCGTAAATTCTGAACATGAATTTCTGGAAAATTCGTAGGGTGTCGGTTGTCCGAAACTTGACGTGTTTCAGTGTTTTTGAGATTCCGGGAGAACCAGAAATCAAAATCACGATCCGTTTAAAGTTTTGGAAAGCTAACACAGAGCTCTACGACATATATTTTTCTCAGAAATTATTTCGTTAATTTATATTTTATTTATTCTGTTGAACTCAGAACTGATCATTTGATCTCCATTTTGGTCACGATTAGACATAATGGCGATATCTTTTGACCAAAGCGTGATTTTGAGGCACGGTCGATTCCAGTGCACTCATGGCGCTAAAATCTACCAAGGTGCACTTTCAAAATCTAGGGTTCATAGTGTTTGACCAAAAAGTCAATGGCACGTCTCGATTTGCGTGCCATGGTTTTCGAAATTGAGAAACACGACTTTTGATGGCCAAACTTGCATATGTAGATTATATTCAGATTATTATTAGGTTAAATTAGGTTTTTAAGTAAATTATTACAGAATTAATTATTATTAAACTTAGTAACCCAACTAGCCACTATTTAGAACTAGAACATTAGAATTAATTTGTAGTTTTCGTGCACTGTTCGTGGTGCGTTGTATGTTATAGGTTGATAGCTTCTAGATCGGCTTTTCCTTCACCCTCGGCTTGTGACTACGGTTTGTGCAAGGATTCAGGCAAGTGCACTTTTTGATTGCTTTCCGATTCATAGTAGTCTTATCATTTCATGTCTATACATATATCTTGCTGCTTGTTGACACGCTCGTCACACGGAGTAGTCGGGAGGGGAAATACTAAGTAAATACGTAAACAAACCCAATTATATTACTGAACGATAGCTAAGTCATACACACTCACGTATGAGTTAGCCGTACCATTACTGAACGATAGCCATCGTATGATGTACCGTATTAGTCCAGCCGTTCACGTATTAAAAGGTATTTCACACCTCATAGGTAGATGTCTTTTATTTTTTCTTTTACTTTTCCACCGTGCCATGTCATCAGTTTTTTTACTAGCTTTCATATTCCATATGCTATTTTCATGTCTTGTTAATTCTATTATGTTTTCGCATTATCGTCGGTTTATGTACTTGTTCCAATCCTGACTGGATAACCAACATTTTTTAGGTTTAGCCACGATCATTCTTAGCACTGGGAAGATTTGGGTATGCTGAGGCCAACCTAGAAGTAGATAGCCATTGTAGCAGATTCATTAATTGTAAAAGCTTGTATTTACTTTAATTTTAAGCCTTGTAAATGTTGTAATAATTTAGAAATGTGAATGAGCAGCACATGTTATATATTTTGAGCATTTATTTTCTTGCGGGCTTGACAGCGTTCTACTGCCGACTCTGCGGTGTAGGCTGGCTTGGACACGTCTCGTATCCGAAAAAGCGGGTGCGGGTCGTGACAAGTTTTTGTGGTGGCCCATGCAGGTCAGTTTTCGTAAAAGATTGTGAACTCGTGATGGTACGTTAGTCGTACTGTTGCGAGCCTGCGCCAAGAAATGCTCATTCACAATTAGGATTAAAATGATTTAAGAGAATGACTAAGACTAGGAGTCCCTTGTTCAAATTGACCGTGGGGTCGTTAAGGTTATTAGATAGGCCATGCAATTTAGATAACTTGCTAGATTCTATATGTACACTATTACCCTTGATATGACGACATAATCCGACGTGGGTATACTACTCACTTGGCTAGTTAGGCTTTCCCTAGAATTAAGGCTATAATTTTGATAACCTATTCAGTTTTCTTTTGCTCTTTGTGGATATACTATTCGCTTGCTATGTTAGTCTTACCTAGAATTAAAACTTTAACCTTGATGAACTGTTTAAATTTCTTTTACTTTATTAGATATAAATCTTATATCATAAGTTAGAATTGCCTATTTTAAAATTCTCTTTTGCTGTAAGGAGTTAGTTTCTAATTTCTGATTATGTTATTTGTGTATGAATTTCAAGTTAGATTTTGATTCTCACAAATTCGAACTACTTGTACCTCCTTTCCAAAACTCTTGCGTACTTGTATTTTGACTATCTTGACCAACACTGCTATTACAGCCTAGTTTTTGCAAGCTTACTCTTTTATTGAGCTTGATTCGAGACATATGTTTATTGGGGACGCCCGTAAACGTATTGTCAAATCAGAATCATTGTATTACGGTCTGATCAACCATGATGCATTTGGTTCGCTCTTCATCTAATTACCCTACGTGGATTGAGATGTAGATGTCTCTAGGATCTCATCCACGACTGCTTCGACAATTTTCCTTGAGTTATACATTCGTCTTTGAATCGTGAAATTGTATTCAGTGACATCTCTCTTGAACTCTTTATTATTTTTGTCTTTCACCAATTGGAAAGACGAAAGCTCGTAAATGATAGATAGATACCTAGTATCCCCATGACCATGATAATCGTATACGCAAGTGTAGCTACCATCGACCAGCCCGTGACAGGAACCTTGCCACCATATCCTAGCCTCTAAGGTGGGTAGACTGTAAGCCTTCTAAAATCTTGAGATATACCAGGATTACCAATTGATTAGAATAATATCCATTAGCATGACAATTAGTGCCCCATGGACTCCCACTTTCCCTTTAGATCATTTCGTGTCCCCGGCCGTGCCATTAGTATTCGGAGCACGAGACCAGCTATTACCTTCCAACAAATTTCATATGCAAGATCTAGACGAGTCCACCTCCATCTAGGTATATCATGTCCCACTCAAACCCGTCCCATTGTACTTTATTTTTGGGGTACGACTTTCAGGTTAAAAGGATTAGTTATGACCCTTACCGTAATACCGGTATACTTTTTGACTTTCACTAGAGCCTCAACCTTGACTCAGTATATTCGATCCAATACATGGTTGTGATCTACTCGAATCCCACTACGCATATGCCACTAGTGTGCCACCCAATTGAGGCCTCATGTGCAACTTAAACTCAAAAGTTACTGAAGGCGCATTTCAGACTTAGAGACCTAGCTAACTAACCTGACGGGCAACTAGCTCAATCCCTTGGGTAGAAACCTATTCTAGGATACCCTAACCTAGTAGAAATAGTTTATCTTGGGATCTTGTTCAGTTCATATAGATTGAAACCCAATGTTCATCCAACCAACGACTGATGTCCGAATAGAGAACCCATTAAGACCACAATCTTGATTCTCAAATTCTGTTCCTTTATGGAACCTTGGTTGAATTAGAATTTTGAGGACAAAATTATTTTAAGGTGGGTAGATTTGTAACTCCCCTTCCCGATTTTTTTTTAATTTTTTTTATTATTTATATTTAATCTTCTAGGAATTATTAGGAATTTTCTGGAATTATTTTGATTATTAAATAGTGGGAAAACCTATTTTCTAGGACTTCTAGAATTTATAGTGGTAGCCTAATAGCAAGTATTGACCCCAAATATTTTTTTAGGGCTCATTATGCTATTTTATATTTTCTGGAATTTTTCCATAATTTTTGGCAATGTTTAAGTATTTATTTATTATGGTTTATATAATTTTAAAGGCTTAAATATTTTCTATAAGATCATTTGGGACTACTTTGAGATAGATTATTTTTATCTAGGTTCTAGATGGCTAATAATATTTTCTATAATTTTTTAGAATTTTTATAGAATTTTTAGATATTTATTTAGAATTTTTTTGGAGTTAAATTGATGTTAAATCAGTTTCTGAAATTAAATAAATACACAGTCAGCAGGCTGGCCCACCGGTCAGCCACCCGCTGATTAGGGGCGGGCCCGTTTGTCAGTCAGCATGGCAGCTGACTGTGTATTAGATTTTGAGTCGGCTGCTTTAGCCGACTCTGAGTCAGCCAAGTGTAGCCGCATCACCATCTCACCGTCCATCCTTTTGAGCGGGTGAGACGAGATGGAGACACGTGGCATCGAGATGCGGCTCAATTGACCCCTCAGCCGTCTCTCTCTATATATATTAATTCTTTTCAGAAATCGAGAAACCCTAGTTATTTTATCAGCCGACTTTTGTGGTTTTGATCCCGGCGATCCCCCGATTTCCCGAGGTGATTCCTGTCAACCCCGACCTCAATTTCGTGTGCCGTTTTTTTTTATTGGAAGCGTTTTGAGGTAAACTCTTGAATATATAATTTATTTTGTAAATTCTGAACATGAATTTCTGGAAAATTCGTAGGGTGTCGGTTGTCCGAAACTTGACGCGTTTCAGTGTTTTCGAGATTTCGGGAGAACCAGAAATCGAAATCACGATCCGTTTAAAGTTTTGGAAAGCTAACACAGAGCTCTATGACATATATTTTTCCCAGAAATTATTTCGTTAATTTAATATTTTATTTATTCTGTTGAACTCAGAACTGATCATTTGATCTCCGTTTTGGTCACGATTAGCCATAATGGCGATATCTTTTGACCAAAGCGTGATTTTGAGGCACGGTCGATTCCAGCGCACTCGTGGCACTGAAATCTACCAAGGTGCACTTTCAAAATCTAGGGTTCATAGCGTTTGACCAAAAAGTCAATGGCACGTCTCGATTTGCGTGCCATGGTTTCCGAAATTGAGAAACACGACTTTTGATGGCCAAACTTGCATATGTAGATTATATTCAGATTATTATTAGGTTAAATTAGGTTTTTAAGTAAATTATTACAGAATTAATTATTATTAAACTTAGTAATCCAACTAGCCACTATTTAGAACTAGAATATTAGAATTAATTTGTGGTTTTCGTGCACTGTTCGTGGTGCGTTGTATGTTATAGGTTGATAGCTTCTAGATCGGCTTTTCCTTCACCCTCGGCTTATGACTACGGTTTGTGCAAGGATTCAGACAAGTGCACTTTCTGATTGCTTTCCGATTCATAGTAGTCTTATCATTTCATGTCTATACATATATCTTGCTGCTTGTTGACACGCTCGTCACACGGAGTAGTCGGGAGGGGAAATACTAAGTAAATACGTGAACAAACCCAATTATATTACTGAACGATAGCGAAGTCATACACACTCATGTATGAGTTAGCCGTACCATTACTGAACGATAGCCATCGTATGATGTGCCGTATTAGCCCAGCCGTTCACGTATTAAAAGGTATTTCACACCACATAGGTAGATGTCTTTTATTTTTCCTTTTACTTTTCCACCGTGCCATGTCATCAGTTTTCTTACTAGCTTTCATATTCCATATGCTATTTTCATGTCTTGTTAATTCTATTATGTTTTCGCATTGTCGTCGGTTTGTGTACTTGTTCCAATCCTGACTGGATAACCAACATTTTTCAGGTTTAGCCGCGATCATTCTTAGCACTGGGAAGATTTGGGTATGCTGAGGCCAACCTAGAAGTAGATAGCCATTGTAGCAGATTCATTAATTGTAAAAGCTTGTATTTACTTTAATTTTAAGCCTTGTAAATGTTGTAATAATTTAGAAATGTGAATGAACAGCACATGTTATATATTTTGAGCATTTATTTTCTTGCGAGCTTGACAGCGTTCTACTGCCGACTCTGCGGTGTAGGCTGGCTTGGACACGTCTCGTATCCGAAAAAGCGGGTGCGGGTCGTGACAAATGCGTTCACAGCAGAACGCCCAACCCGACGAAGCTGCCGTCGAGGTAGTGCCTCCCTGCACTACCCTGCTGTCCAGGAGGAGGGCCCATCCAGACCTCCAGCAGCCAATAAACAGAAGCACGTAGAGGCCCATTTCGATAAGCCTTTGCGAAAGGAAAATACTTCGGGGCTGGCTAAGCCCCACAACTTTGACATACTGGCACAACTTGCCGGTACTCCTGCCCGTTTATCTCTGTACGAGCTTCTTCGTCTTTCCAAAGACACCCGCGAAGCTCTCTGTGAAGCCTTGAAGGATGCTGAGTCCTTCATCAGTCAGGTCAAGCAGTCTGAGGATCTTCCGACCACATGTACGTACTGCCATTGTACGGATGAGGTCATCCCCAACATAACCTTCACCCAACAAGACATGCTGCTCAGGCACAACCGGCACAACAGGCCACTGTATTACATAGGATATGTGGGTTCCGTCAAGGTGAAGCAAATTCAGATCGATCCCAGAGTCCTCCAGACTCTATGAAGACATCCCGGATGAGGTCCAAGAATCAAATGTCACCGAAGAAAACTCCGTCTGGCGGTGTTTTTTGATGGCGCTTCAAGAGTAGGCCCCAAAGGCCAAATCATCGCCGGAGTGGGGATAGTCTTAGTCTCCTCCGATCAGCTGGTCATCCAGCATGCTTACTTCCTTTCGAAGCCGTGCTCCAACAATGTTGCCGAGTATAATGCTCTCATCATGGGACTCCAGCTGGCGCAACAGTTGGGGTGGATCATCTAGAAGCTTACGGCGACTCAAAACTCGTCGTTAATAAATCCGAGGGCAGTACGAAGTTCGCCATGAAGATCTGGTTCCTTACCATGAAGCTGTATTGAATATTATTTCAACCTTCACCAAGTTCTTCATAGAACACGTACCTCGGTTACAAAACATGGAGGCTGACGCTCTGGCCGGCCTCGCAGCTTCATTAGCAGCACCCCTCGGGACTCAAAACTATGTCACGGTAGTTGGACGAGACTTGGTCTGTCCCAAAAATAACCTATGCACACAAATGGCCTATGCCATGACGACAAGTGCCGGTGTTAATGTTCGAGACTGGAGGTTCCCATTCATCGACTTCGATGTCTATAAAATTCTTCCAGAAGACCCGAAAGAAGTCGTCTCGGTCAGAAGGCGTTCTTTTTGGTTTTATTATGATACAGCTACTAAAACGTTGCACCGACGTTCCTTCGATGGACTTCTTCTTCGATGTCTATCCAACAAAGAAGCGGCCGAAGCCCTTCGGAAAGCTCATGATGGGACTTGTGGGGCTCATCAACCTTGCCCTAAGTTGCAGGATCGACTGTGACGTATGGGTTACTACTGGCCAACCATGGCAGTCGACGCTGTCGACTATGCTAAAAAGTGACATGCTTGCCAACTTCACGCCGACTTTATCCATACACCATCGGAACCTCTACATCCTACGGTCGCCTCCTGGCCCTTTGAAGCTTGGGGCATGGACATTGTAGGACCTATCACCCCTTCTTCATCGAAGGGATACCGCTTCATCCTAGCCATCACCGACTACTTCTCCAAATGGGCAGAAGCAGTTCCACTGACAGAAGTGAAAAGCTCTAGGGTGATCAGCTTCATCAAGCATCATGTCATCTACCATTTTGGGGTACCCCGCAGGATCATCCACGACAATGGTCCTCAGTTCATCAGCCATGTTTTCAGTAGATTCTGTGACAAGAACCGCATTCAGAACGTGGCATCAACCGTCTACAATCCGACAGCAAACGGATTGGCCGAGGCTTTTAACAAGACTATCATCTAGCTACTCAAAAAGTTCGTGTCATCCAACAAACGCGACTGGGACGAAAATTTCGGCAAATGTCTTTAGGCCTACCATACAACGGTACGGACTCCGATGGGCAACACCCCGTTCTTCTTAGTTTACGGGAGCGAAGCGGTACTGCCTCTCGAGATTCAGATACCCTCACTCCGTGTAGCGATCACAAATCAATTGACAGAAGAAGACAATCAACACCGCCGTCTGCGAGATTTGGAGGCACTTGACAAAAAATGTCTCCTAGCTCAGCAGCGCATTGAACTTTATCAAGCCTGTATATCACAGGCTTTCAACAAAAAGGTTAAGCAGAGGACTTTCCAAGTTGGCGACCTGGTCCTAGCAGTCAGGAGGCCGATGGTGTTGACTCACAAAACACCAGGAAAGTTCGAGCCCAAGTGGGAGGGACCTTTCATCATAGAGATGGTATACTCAAACGGTGCTTACCGCCTCGCTCGACCGAACGGGGACTTGTTTATGATGCCCATCAACGGTAAGTTCCTTAAGAAGTACTACTCATGACATCTTTCAGACATGTACTTCCATCTCTACCGAATAAGAGAGTCAGTGGGCCTGATCATCAGAGCTCACCTACATCTTTCTTCACAAAATCCTATGCTTTCGGAACCCAATTGTTCCATGGCATTCTATCTCCAGTAAAAGAACAACCATGTCCACATTACCTCTGAGTTGCTCCTCTACGCCATACAAAGCAGAATCTTACACTACATAAGATTGTGCTACTTATCATGTTTACCACGTCCACATTACCCCTGAGTAAACATCCCGTACAAACAACCCCCGCATTGTCGTACATCGATCGCAGAACTTCCATGTCCATATTACCTCTGAGTAGTTCCGCGTATCCCCCCGGAGTCACTCCTACTACGTCCATAACACCTCTGAGTAGGAAGACTTCATCATTTGAACCCCATATTTGCCACGTCCATATTACCTCTGAGCAAACATGTCGGTTCTCTCAAACTTATTATTTGTACCTAAAAACCAAGGTGCACAAAAGATAATAGGTCCACACAAATCACTAGTTCATGATAGCAAAAATGAAAATACCACAAAATTCTTTATTTCTTATTTAAAAGTAAATAATTACATCCCCAGCATAAGTTGCAAAATAACAAAAAAAAGACTACAATCCCTAAGCATCACTGGGATTGGCAGAAAGCTCTTCAATCCGATGCTTCAAGTCTTCCGTCCGAGTCTCTGCGGTCGCCAAGACCCGGCGTTCGACTTCTTGACGCATCACCTCTACAGCTTCAGGGGCAGTATCATTCTCATATTTCTCGTCTAGCTGTTGCCGCTGGTGGGTCAGGGAAAACTAAAGGTTCTCGAAGAAGAAGGAGAAAAGAACTATAAAGAAGAAGAAAGCTTTAGCATAAAGTAGAAGACTCTCTCTCTCCCTCTCTACCAGATGTCTATTTACAGGCTTGGGTGACGTCAGCCGCCGCTTAGGGTTCTGCGAAGCGATAATTGCGGATAAACCAAAAGATCATTATTAATATTTCCATTTATTCCAAAGCGTTATCATTTGGCATTTAAAACTGAAAGGAGCATGCGCCTCATCACAGATGCGCGGAACAATCATGCGCCCCGAACAGTTACGCGCCCCATTGAAGACGTGAAAGAACGAGAAGCAAACTCTCTCCTTGCTGCTATTTATAGGCCGGGCAAATCAAACCCATACGCCAAGTGGCAGGCTCTCCGAATCTCGTGCAATGAATTTGCATTTATGGTGATAAACCTGACTCTTCGAATTCGGCCAAGTCAAAATGGCTATTTAAAGCAATTAAAGAACTCAATAGTCGGACCAATAAAGACGCATCATACAAACGGATGCGTCGGTCAGATATCGTACATCGTACAGACGCGCCCGTCAGCACCAAGTACCCCGTATGGATGCGCCCAACAGAGCACAGATCCATGCATCATAATCAACATGGACCCATGCGCCCAGTGGTGTACAAATCGATGCATCACCCCATCAAGCAATTAATGCCAAAGTGACAGAGTTGGCAGCACGTCCCCCGAGGACTGAACAGTTGGCAGCTTTTGTAGAAAATGAAGCATCGCTGACGTCAGCATCATCATTACTTTCCTTCGACGGTTACAACCTATGCGGCCGACCAACCAATCGCATGCACATGTGCCCGAAGACTCGCATACGCCTCAAAAGCCGTACGCCCGAAGACTCGCATCGACCGTCCTGCCCATCTGCTTTAGATTGGTGAATCTCGTCTGCAGATCGTACCGAGCTACAGCATCGAAGTACTTGGTCTGGAATCTTTCTCTGAATACTTCCCAGGCAATAGGGGCCACTAATCTAACGGCCTGCGCCACCCACCAGCTGCGGGCAAGATCCAATAACTGCAGGCGCACCACGGCCACCTTCTCGTTCTCTGGAGTCCTAGCTGCTTCTAGAATCATCTCTATGTCCTGAAGCCATGCATCTGCAGCGATCGCATCTTCACTGCCGTCGAAGAAGGGAGGGTTCAAGCGCTTGAAGCTGTTGGCCGCGCTATTACCCTGATGACTCCTCTGGCCAAAGCGTCTGCCACCGCTTGGTGTAAGGCATCTCCTCGTCGATCCTGGGAGGCTAATAGTGACCTGATGAGACCCACCAAAGTGCCATCATCAGGCTCTGTAGGCTGGACGGGCTGAACTGGTGGCTCTCCTCCAGTAGGCATGACTCTAGAGGCTACTCCTGAATGCTGGGCTTGATCTCCAGGTTGCTGCTGGTCCGCAGGAGGTGCTCCGCCTTGCTGATCGGCAGGTCCAGGAACAATGCCGCTGAAGAAGACGACATAAGAAATAATAAGGAAGGACCAGGACAGATCAACGATACAAGCATGTGATCAGGTCAAGATTTTCAGGGATTTGAAGATACGAGCAGATATCAAGGGCAAATACTGATTAAGACATCTATTTGGTAAACCCTCACATATCTTGATTTACAAGACCTGCATGGGCCACCACTAAAACCATGTAGCGCCCCAGAACTAGAATACTGGAGAGCGGGGGCGTACATAGCCAGCTACGTATATTGAAGTACAACCCATCTCGATATACGGTCACGACTGTCTAAATACATGAGGGTTTAACTACAAGCCAACAGTCTCCTATGGTCATGAACAAGCTTATTGTCTCAATCTCAAGCAAGCAATAATAGTTACAAGATGTCAGAGCACCAAATATATAATAGCAAGGCATCCTATACATTACATATTGGATGATCATGAAGCTGGTCGTTACAAAATATCAGGACTAGCAAGAGTTTAATCATACATGATTAACCCTAGAATCTGTCAGTCATGTTATAGCCCGTAGGCAGACAGTAAATAAAGGTGCGATACGAGCTAACACGGCTAAACGCCTCAAAAGAATAATTTTTACAATAAAGTGGGAGGACAAAAAGAAACCCACTCGTTGCCAGGGTTACGCCTGGTGGTTACCATAGGCTGGAAGACAGGTGGATCCTCTGGTGCTGCTCCGATATCTGGCCACACAAAACCAGCTGGTCAGACCCCAGAAAGAGCAAGTGCCACAAATGAGGCTTCACCTAGGAACTAAAACCAGCATATCACAATAGAATATTAAAGATAAATAATAAATAAAAACTGATAACAATAAAGATAACAATAGTAAATTGAGTACAAAAAAACTATTCAAGTAGCCAGGTCACAACCCTTAAACCAAACAAGGATCGGGGTTGCAGCCCTTCACCTTAATAGAAACTCGTCTCAAATACTATTCGTACAGTGAAGACAATAAACGCAGAAAGGACACAGAACTGCTCTGGGAGCCAGGTTACAACCCTTAAACCAAACAAGGACCGGGGTTGTAACCCTTCACCTGAACAGAATTGGACCCCTGATCTTTATTGCTAAGGCCAGTATAAATAATCATGGTATTAAGGTAAGGTAAAACATGACGAACATGACATGGGATTGAAATAAGACAATAAATGAAGAGAGGACACAGAAGTGCTCCGGGAGCCAGGTTACAACCCTAAACCAAACAAGGACCGGGGTTGTAATCCTTCGCTTGAACAGAACTGGACCCCCGATCGTTATTGTTAAGACAAGCATCAATAATCATGTCATGTCACAATCTTGCACAGAAACATGATAAGACTAAGCTGGAATAAACTCCATCCAATCAATCATGGCCAATCAAAAGTACGGCTTGATACTTTTAACTAACTAGGGTTATCACAAGCCTAGTTACTAGCAAGATGCAATGAGATTATCCCAACAGCCACAAGCCCTGCAGACCATCCGGTTATCCAGATCGAATATTCGTTTATGAAGAATACAACACGTGACTGTGTGCTGGAAATGTGCCCTACTCGTTGGTAGGCTACAAGTCCACTTGAGCGCCAAGATAATGGGATTGTCTGTAGCTGGGAAATATCTTTATGACTACTGAATTATTCTAGTTATTAGCCTTAGTTGAATTCAGTAGGTACCCCTGACCGTGGTATTCAGGGGTCCCTCTCCTAGACATGATGCAAAACAAGACTGGTTTATTTGTACAAGCACAATCGTCCACGGTATCAAGAGGAGGATTACTAGCATGTCGAGATAGCCGTCGCAATGGCGTTTCAGATTACATGTCAGGCTTACTTGTCAAGAGTGTGCCACGACGGACCACTATCATGTTCTATCCTTACATTATCATGAATGAGAGAAACTTGCATAAAATAGCTAATAACATATTCTTGAAGCCAAAGAAAAAATCTACAACTTTTATGTTGGAAGTTGGGGGAAATTCGGACCACAATTCAGCCAAAAAGGACTTAAAACAACCAAAAACAGCCAAAATAGGCCCTATGCGGCATTCTGCGGCACAATTCATCCATGCGACTGCGGCACTATTGATCCATGTGGCTGTGGTACTATTCATGCGGCACTATTCATCCATGCAGCTGCGACATTATTCATATGGCACTATTCATTCATACGGCTACGGCACTATTCATGCGGTACTATTCATCCATACGGCTATGGTACTATTCATTCTTGTGGCTGCGACACTATTCATCTCATGCGGCTACGGTACTACTCATGCGATACTATTCATCCATGCAGCTGAGGCACTATTCATGCGGTACTATTCATCCATGTGACTGCGGTACTACTTATGCGGCACTATTCATTCTTGCGGCTGCGGTACTATTCATCTCATGCGGCTACGGCACTATTCATCGTCCCTGCCAAAATCAGGACAGATGAACTAAAAAATGGCTAAAAATGCTTTTGGCCATAACTTCCTCAAAACACGTCGAAATCTAACTTTTCAAAGGTCTATTTTAGGTAAAATCGAATTCTCAACAACATGGAACAATCAAAACATGAAAATAATAAAGTTTAATAAATCAAAACCCAAGAAAATTGAAAATAATATACACTTAGATCTACATGAATCCATCCACCAAAATAAAAAAATGTCAAGTTCTAAATTGGCTCAAAATCAAGTAAGGAAGAGAATAGAACAATAAAACTTGAGATCCATCGTGAAGCAAGTTGCACTTGCCTAGGACTTGGTAGGTGGGAGGAGTAAATGAAAAAGATGAAGAAAATAAATGAAGAAGTGAATGAAGAGAGAGAGAGAGAAGGAGTTGGGTTATATATCAACCCTCTCCATCTCAAACTAAGCCAAGCCAAGCCAAACCAAGTCAAATTGAACCGAACCGATTAATAAACCAAGTCCAGATTAAACCAAGACTAGGCTAAGCAAAACAAGCCTAACTACGGTCCACCTAATAAATGCCAGAAATCTCGTATACGCATACAAAAATACGTATAACGGGAAACGGGAGTGACAACTCTATCCACCTTAAAAGAATTTCGTCCTCGAAATTTAATTAAAGAGGCTAGAGGTGTCGGGACAAGTTACACTATCAGATGCAATCTACAGCTAAGCAATCAATCAAGCAATCAAATATGCAAGCAAGGATTCAAAGTATAAGGTATAAGAAAGATATTATACCTCACGAGTCAAACAGGTCGGGATATCGCGATCGGATATCATCCTCACGCTCCCACGTTGACTCACCCAAAGAGTGATAACCCCAAGCAACTCGGACTAACTTGATAGTCTTGTTCTTGAGTGTCTTCTCTCTTCGGTCCAATATTGACACGGGCCTCTCCTCATATGAAAGGTTGGTACCAACAACCAATTCCGAACGATCTAGGATGTGGCTCGGGTCCGGGATATACCGTCGTAGTTGGGATACATGGAATACGTCATGTACCTCACGTAGCGATAGTGGAAGAGCGAGACGATAGGATACATCTCCTACTCGCTCCAGAATATCAAATGGCCCTATATACCTAGGACTAAGCTTTTCCCGTACGCCGAAACGAATGACGCCACGGTTAGGCAAAATCTTCAGGAATACATGGTCGTCGACAGAAAACTCAAGAGGGCGTCGATGAGAATCGGCCCAATGACGCTGGCGATCTTGGGCAACTCGAAGATGATCTCTGACTCTCCTGACCACCTCAACAGTCTGAGCAATCATTTCTGGACCGAGCATCTGCCTCTCTCCGACATCGTCCCATACTAGCGGGAATCGGTACTTCTTACCATACAGTGCCTCGAACGGTGCCATCTGGATACTAGCTTGGAAACTGTTGTTGTACGAGAACTTTACCAGGTACAGGTAATCTTCCCACGAACTACCGAAGTCGAGTGTACAAGATCTCAACATGTCTTCCAAGGTTTGTATGGTACGCTCTGACTGACTATCTGTCTGTGGGTGATACGCTGAGCTGAACTGGAGGCGAGTCCCCAAACTCTCTTGCAGGCTATGCCAAAAGTGCGACATAAATCTGGAATCTCTGTTCGAGGTGATACTGACTGGTATACCATGTAATCTGATAATCTGCCAGAGATACATCTCCGCTAGCTGAGTCGTCGACTGACCAACTCTGAATGGAAGAAAGTGAGCCACCTTCGTGAGACTGTCTATGACAACCCAAACAGCGTCTCTGCCAGCCGGGGATCTAGGCAATCCAGTCACAAAATCTATGGTTATATGCTCCCATTTCTACTCTGGAATTGGCAATGGTTAAAGTAGTCCAGCTGGTCTCTGATGTTCAGCCTTAACTTGTTGGCAGACTAAACAACGATAGACAAATCGGGCTATCTCCCTCTTTATGCCATTCCACCAAAAGTGTTGGCGGATATCACGGTACATCTTCGTGCCACCGAGATGAATGGAATACTGCGAACTGTGGGCCTCTGCCATGATCTCCTATCTGATATCTCCACTGGGTACACAAAGACGCTTACCATGTCGAAGTGTACCATCTTTATGAATGCCTAATTCTAGTCTTTATCCCGCCTTACACTCTGCTCTGAGCCGCTGAAGCTTGGAATCTGCCGACTGCGCCATCTGGATCCTCTCGACTATGCTGGACTGAACCTGCATGCTGGCCATCAATGCCATATTGGTAGGAAGGACAACTTCTATTCCCATCTTCTAAAGATTGGCTAATAACTCTGGCTATGCTGTGAGAAAATAAACTCCAGCTCTCCTGCTCAATGCATCTGCAACAACGTTGGCCTTTCCAGGATGATACTGCAAGTTGATGTCATAATCCACAAGCAGCTCTAGCCATCTCCTCTGACGCATGTTGAGATCCTTCTGGGTGAACACATACTTCATACTCTTGTGGTCGGTGAAAATCTCCGCCCTATCTCCATACAAGTAGTGCCTCCAAAGCTTAAGTGCAAACACTACTGCTGCCAACTCCAAGTCATGGGTTGGATAATTCCTCTCATGATCACGAAGTTGTCGTGATGCATAAGCTATTACCTTCCCATGCTGCATCAGAACACGTCCTAAACCTCTGCCCGAAGCATCACAATACACTGAGAATCCTCCGGTTCCATCTGGAAGCGTGAGAATAGGAGCCGTCATCAAGCCTCGCTTCAACCTCTCAAAAGAATCTTGGCACTCTGCTGTCCAAGCAAACTGCACATCCTTGTGGGTCAACTGAGTCAATGGCGCTAAAATTCGAGCAAAGTCTGAAACAAATTGTCGATAGTAGCCGGCCAAGCCAAGAAAACTACAAATTTTTGCCACTGTGGTAGGTATCGGCCACATTTCAATAGCCACGATCTTCTGGGGATCCACTTCAACTCCTCCTCGGGTGATGATATGACCCAAGTACGAAATACGATCGAGCCAGAACTCGCATTTACTGAACTTGGCATATAATTGGTGCTCTCTGAGAATCTGAAGAACCACACGGAGATGCTGCTCATGCTCCGCCTCACTCTTGCTATAGACTAGGATGTCATCTAGGAACACAATCACGAACTGATCCAAATAAGGTATAAAGATATGATTCATGAGGTCCATGAATACTGCCGGCGCATTGGTTGCTCCAAATGGCATCACAAGGAACTCCCAATGCCTATATCTCGATCTAAAAGCTGTCTTCGGGATGTCTTGCTCTCTGACTATGATCTGATGGTATCCTGATCGCAAGTCGATCTTCGAGAATACTGCTGCCCTCTTGAGTTGATCAAACAAGTCATCTATCCTCGGAAGAGGGTATCTGTTCTTGATTGTCACTGAGTTCAAGGTACGATAATCTATACATAATCTGGACGTACCATTCTTCTTTTTCACAAGAAGAATCGGGGCTCCCCAAGGCGATCCACTAGCACGAATGAATCCCTTGGTTCTGAGTTCTTCAATCATCTTGTACAATATCTCTAGCTCTGACGGTGCCATCCTGTAGACTCTCTCTGATACTGGGGCTGTCCCGGGAATCAAGTCGATGGTAAACTCGATCTCTCGCTCTGGCGGCATACCTGGAAGCTCTTCTGGGAAAACATCTGGAAACTTTTCGACTATCCGAGGTAAATGTACTACTGTTACTGCCATCCGCAATACTAGAGGAGAAGGTTCAACTTCGCCCCGGGAGAAGAAAAACTCCGGGTCGCCTGGAATGCTAAAAATAACCCTACCAATATGGCAGTCTATCCTAGCATACTGGTCCCTCAACCAATCCATCCCTAAGACCACATCATAATCGGCCATCGGGAACTCTATCAATCTAGCGGAGAATTCTCTACCGCTAACTACGATCTGACACGAGGAAAATACTCTATCTACTCCCACAAGTCCGATACCAGTAAGTATATTGAGCCTTACTGATAATGACTCGGGCTCCAGTCCTACCCGTGTCGTGAATCGTGCAGACATAAATGAATGCGATGCACCAGAGTCAAATAATACTGAAGCTAGAAAGGTGTTGACGAGAATAGTACCTGCCACTACCTCTCCTGGTGTTAATCCTTCTTCTTCCATGGTCAAGGCCAGCACTTGACCATGTCCTCTGGGTACGGGTCCCCTCTGCTGAAAATTCCTCTGTCTGCTCTGGATCAGGGCTTGGGCTTGGGCATACTGCTGCGGTCTCTACTGTTGGAATGCCTGGACCTGCGTCGGCAACGGCCTCGGGAACGGGTACTGCAGCTGCTGCTGCTGCTGGACTGGTGCTGGTCCTCTAACTGAAGAACTAGAGAAGGCCGATGAACTCCCTCTGTTCGGGCAGTTCCTAACCCTGTGGTCCGGGGCACCATAAACCAAGCACAAACCCTGTGCTCTGCGACACTTTGATACCACATGCCCTGGCTTCCCGCAGTGTGAACATCCCACTGCGGAAGACTTCTTCTGCTTCTGCTGCTGAGGGTACGTCGGGGTGGAATGCTGAACCAATGTCACTGAGGTCGCCCGACTCGGAGCTCCAATGGTCAAAGCCCTGGCTGCCGGGGCTGGTGCTGATGACTGATTCATCTGGCCGTGAGATCACTTCCGACCTCCGGTCCTATCCACGATCCTCTGGAAGGTATATTCATGCCTCCAGGCTGCTCTCAACACTGCATCAAAAGTCTGATGCTCAAACTGCTCCACCGCCAATAAAATCTCTTAGTGGAGCCCTTGCTGGAACCGCTGGGCTCTACCGAACTCAGTCGCCACCAAGGTGGGAGCAAACCGACTAAACCTGGAGAACTCGACCGCATATCCATCGACTGTCCTGCCCATCTGCTTCAGATTGGTGAACCTCGTATGCAGATCGTACCGAGCTACAGCATCGAAGTACTTGGTCTGGAATCTTTCCCTGAATACTGTCCAGACAATAGAGGCCACTAATCCAATGGCCTGTGCCGCCCACCAGCTGCGGGTAAGATCCAATAACTGCAGGCGTACCACGACCACCTTCTCGTTCTCTGGAGTCCTGGCTGCTTCTAGAATCACCTCTGTGTCCTAAAGCCATGCATCTGCAGCGATCGTATCTTCACTGCCGTCGAAGAAGGGAGGGTTCAAGCGCTTGAAGCTATTGGCCGCGCTATTACCCTGATGACCTCCTCTGGCCAAAGCATCTGCCACTGTCTGGTGTAAGGCATCTCCTCGTCGATCCTGGAAGGCTAATAGTGACATGATGAGACCCACCAAAGTGCCATCATCAGGCTCTGCAGGCTGGATGGGCTGAACTGGTGGCTCTCCTCCAGTAGGTATGACTCTGGAGGCTACTCCTGAATGCTGGGCTTGATCTCCAGGTTGCTACTGGTCCGCAGGAGGTGCTCCGCCTTGCTGATCGGCAGGTCCAGGAACAATGCCGCTGAAGAAGACGACATAGGAAACAATAAGGAAGGACCAGGACAGATCAACGATACAAGCATGTGATCAGGTCAAGATTCTCAGGAATTTGAAGATACGAGCAGAGATCAAGGGCGAATACTGATTGAGATATCTATTCGGTAAACCCTCATATATCTTGATTTACAAGACCTGCATGGGCCACTACTAAAACCATGTAACGCCCCAGAACCAGAATACTGCGCAGAGCGGGGGCGTACATAACCAGCTACGTATATTGAAGTGTAACCCACGTCGCTATACGGTCACGGCTGTCTAGATACATGAGGGTTTAACTACAAGCCAACATTCCCCTATGGTCATGAACAAGCTTATTGTCTCAATCTCAAGCAAGCAATAATAGTTACAAGATATCAGAGCACCAAATATATAATAGCAAGGCGTCCCATACATATTAGATGATCATGAAGCTAGTCGTTATAAAATATCAGGACTAGTAAGAGTTTAGTCATACATGATCAACCCTAAGATCTGTCAGTCATTTTACTGCCCGTAGGCAGACAGTAAATAAAGGTGCAATACGAGCTAACACGTACTCGTCGGCTAAACGCCTCAAAAGTATAATTTTTACAATAAAGTGGAAGGACAAAAACAAACCCACTCGTTGCCAAGGTTACGTCTGGTGGTCACCATCTGGCTGGAAGACAGGTGGATCCTCTGGTGCTGCTCCGATATCTGGCCACATGTAGCCTCCCTTCCCGGAATTTTTTTAAAATTTTTATTTATTTTAATTAAAATGGTGATTTTTAGATTTTTTATTTTAATTAATTATTACGGTAGATGACTTTAACCATTTTAGAGTTTTGAAGTACAAGACGACTAGGAATCATGGCAGGAGTAGTGCAGTAGCGTACTTTGACTAGTATTTAGCCATGGTAGGGGAATGCCGAGCCATAGGAGTGTCCTAACTAGGAAAACCAGACCAAGTTGCGACATAACCCTTATCGAAGATTATTTATTTATTAATTATAATATTTAGTTTTAGAGAACCCGGTTGTACCAAACTAGTGCAAATTGGACCCGAACTGAGCCTAAGCCCGTGTAGACGTATAATGCGTCCAAGAACACCCATGTAGACTTGTTCTGGGTAGATACAAGTAATTAGTATTTTATTTTGATATTTTCAAATATTTTAGATATTTTTTTATGCATAAAAAAAGGGCATTTATATATTAGAATGCCATTTCTAAAATACTACCACCATTTTCCTATGGACCCTATTTAGAGTAAGGGTATTATGGATCACCAATACTGCTCCTATTAGTTGGTATTGCAATTTGTACTATTTGATATTATTATTAGTGATATTGATGGTTGCTATTAAATAGGAATTATTTATTATTAATAGTTAATATTATTTATTCTCTAACTTAGATATATATATATATATTTTTTTTTAACTTATATATATATATATATATATATATATATATATATATATATATATATATATATATATATATATATATATATATGTATAAATATATATAGATGTGTATGTTGTGTATATATAAATATATATATAATATGTGAGTATTTGTATGTATATATAAATATATTATATATGTGTACGTATATAGATATATAAACGGCATTTGTGTGTACATATATGTATATATAAATATATATATAATATGTGTGTGTATGTTTATCTACATATAAATATATTATACATATGTATATGTGAGTATATATATATGTATATATAGTACAAAGGTATTTATGTATATTTATGTATTTATATATGAATATATATATATATATATATATATATATATATATATATATATATATATATATATATATATATATATATATGTTTATACATTAGGCTTATTAAAAAAAGAAAAAGAAAAAGAAATAAAACTATCAGCCCGGCCCAACACACGAGCCCAGCCCGTTAGCCCCAGCCTAGCTAAGGCCCAGCAACAGGGAGAGGCCCAGCCTCAGCCAGGCCCAGAGTCGATCCCCTGTAGAAATTCATCCGTTTATATATATACGGATGTATACATACAGAGCCGCACGAAGAGGGGAAGGATTTTCCCGAAACCCTGAAACCCTCGAACCCAGCGCCTCCACCAGCGCCGACCACCCAGGTGGTCGCGTGCGCGCGCCCCACGATGGGCTGGCCGCCGTCGACCAGCCGAGCCACGGCCAGGGACACCGCGCGCGCCCAGGCGCAGGCAGACTACGACAGGCGCGAACACCACTTTGCGGATGGATTTCTCCACCTCCGTTGGATCAATCTCTGATCTAATTCCTCAGGTACATCCCCAACCTATCCGTCTTTGAACCCTAATAATTAGTTTGATTTTTATCAGCGGAGATTTCGAGATAAACAGGCTCGAAATCAAGGAAAAATCAGACCCGAAACAGGACAAGGGAAAGTCCCAGGTACCCGTGTTTAGGAACAATTTCCCATCAACCTAGCAGAAATTTTAGGAAACTATTTGAAGACACTTTTAGACAACCTGTAGGGCTTCGAATCCCTTCTTGCAGAATTTGAAATTATCGACTATGCGTCGAGAAATCGAATCCCAAAGTTTTCAAAAACCTGTTTTGAAAACATTGAAATTGTTCCACACGACGTGCGTCACGCCAATCCGGACAACGTGGTTGCGAACCGAAAGCATCGAAAGCTGCATAACGGCTTCATGGTCGTGTGGGCTTTGACGGAATTTAAATTGGTCGCGTGTGCGCGACGAATTTGATACGTATCCGTCGAAATTTCCCGTATCGTGTACTTTGCAAATTCTCCAATTACTTTGTGCATGTTCGTCAGATCGAGACGAAACTTGCGCCAACAGAACCATATGTTTTTCTGGTCCTGCATGCCAAGTTTGGTCCAAATCTGAGACAGTCGAATCGAACGTCGTTTTGCGGGCCCCACGGTCCCACTCAACGGGCAATTTTGTGCACGGCCCGCCGGAATCCAACTTTGGACATACGGTTGGATTCGTATCGAAAAACTGGATCCGTAGACATGTAGTTTGACGACTTTAGAGACCGTTGACTCTGGCACGCTTTTCGGTACAAAGCTGGTCCAACGGCGGATATCGTTTTCGCCCGAAATTACCGTTTTGCCCCTGTGTCCAGAATTGGACTTAAGTACAGGCAATCCTAGCTGATTTGACCCTTCTGGACATGTTGGTAATATTTGTTTTATCATCCGACAATGTTTGTAGATATTTTCTCTAGGTGTCACCATTAGTTAGTCAATTCCTATTTTTTCGTAATTCTGAATTAGTACAACCTCATAGTTTAATACTTAGAGACTAGAGTTGATCCCCTTTGACCAGGTTGACTATATTAACCAAAAGTCAACTATAGGTCAACCATTGGCTTAGTTTGACCCGGATTAAATTAGAACTTGACTAATTGACTTTAGTTTGACTCTAGTTTGACTTTAGTTGACCTAGTGGACTTGTTGATTATACTTTGACCTAGAAGGAACTAGAACTATCTAGAATGCACTGTAGATTACTCTTATTTCATGTTAGACTCTTTTGTAACTTGTGATTGCTCTAAATAGGACACTGTGACTCCAGTTGGACATCTACATTTATCAGCGGCTTGGATTACCAGGCGAGTACATTCTCTGATCTTTTCATGCTTCTTTGGATATGTACTCTTGTTATAGACTAGTATACTTGATGCTGACACGATGTTCACACGGATCAGTACCCTCTGGATCTTTTCATACGATGTTATCCCCTCGGATACATCGAGTATGTCATGTTTTATGTACTTTATCATGTTCATCATGTACTCCATGTATTCACATTTATCCATGTGCACTCATATGTTATTCATGTACACTCATGACCATATGAACTCTATGTATACAGTAGTTGTTATCCATGTGCAATAACATAACATGCTTCGATCCTTGTGTATTGGTTGGGGGCAGGGAGAGTGTAGTTGGTTATGTGATCATTATCCCCAGTAGTTATCCATGTGCATTCCATAGTTGTATCCATGTGCAACCCAAGCTGTTTACATAACCAATTCATGCTCTGATTCACGTAGAAGGTTATATTCTTTATTTATCATATTTATATCTCAGTTATATCTTCTCTCCTGTTGATTTCTCCTTACAGCGTTTCATGTATAGTTTTCTATAGCTTGCTTTACATGTCCATTCCTGATATGAACTGTTGTGAGAGATATGTGCTCTTTCCTGTCCTAATTGGACCCGTTGATAAAATTTTACAGGTACTTGGAGTTCACAGTTAGCCTAGAGGACACTGATAGAGCTTGGAGTATTTATCTAGAGTTTGTTCATTTTCTTTATTGTTTATCTTAGAGTTGTATTTAAAATCTTGTATTTGTTTAATAGAACTATTTTACTAGCACTCCTGGTTCTCTCTTGTGGATTATCTTATCTATTTCATCGTGCTGTTATCTATCTTTAGAGTTGTGATTGAGATAGTATCCTTATGTGTTTGTCCTCCGTATGGAGAGTATAGCATATTAGATGTGATTATGACCTAGAAACAGTGTTCTACCGCCGACACTGCGGCGTAGGCTGGACGTACCCACGTCTCGTGCCCTAACGCTAGGGTGCGGGTCGTGACACATTTTTAGTGGTGGCCCATGCAGGTCGAGATTTGTATTTGTACGATTTCGTAGTAGCGCGACGACTTAGTTGTACTGCTACGAGCCTGCTATAGAGTATAAGAAATAAGGTGTTAGAATTAGAGATACTCAATCACACTTTGGATCTTTTGAGAGATTCCAGGGACGACCCTTGAGAATCTCATTACGAATTTTGATTTGAATTCCTTTTCCTCTTGAATTTGATCTTGATTGGTTCATCTCTTTTGAGCGAATCTTCATTATTCTTTCATTACCATTATTTTTTGTATTCCTATTTTCTTAAACTCTGTCGTACCTGCATACTTTGTAACCCTTGAGTCTTCGTATTTTTTATGGAAAAGGTTGAAGAAGTGTCGTAAATCATGTAGCTCAGAAATGATTGAACTGGTTATCGTGTGATGATTTTGTAGGAATCCAAAAGGTCGATTGTTAACATGGAAACGTGAGAATGATATGTGGTAAAGGTCTAGGATGAAATCAAAGAGATGTATACTACCAGTCTGGAAACAAACCACACTTAGAGAAAACTTGGTATGAATAAATTCGTAAGTGTATTTCAAAACTGATGAGGATATTCAAGGTCAACTTAGTTGAGAACTTCAAAATTTTGGTTATTGATTCTCGGACAGTTATACCCTAAGGCTTTAAAGAAGGTTAGTAATGGAAAAGAGAATTAAATGGTATTCGACGAAGATATAAAATTGAACAAGATATTGCAAGAAAATGACTAGGGATAGAGAGGACACAAGGCTATGAAAATTTGGACATTGTTGTGAAATTTAAAAAAAATTCAGAGAATAATATTCATGGTTATATGTCGAAGAAAATATGAAGGTTGATCTTACGACGGAAAATAAATTTGTAAGGACTACAGGTTTTGTGAATTGAATGATACGAGAAAACAATTTAAACAGTTTAAAGATCTCATAAACTTGAGTTAGAGGTTTCGGATCTAAATTGAGACAATGTGAAAAAATATGGAAATTGATTTAAAATGAAAAGTATTGATTCTTAATAAGAAGGGGCATGCTTCATGAGAAATGTTTTGAAAATTTAGAATCCTGCCTATGATGATCATGGTAAGGATTTAGATAACAGAAGGTTGTAAAATCTGGATGGTAAACATATGAGGATTGAATTATCATAGGGAGACTAGTAAGGTAAAGATACGATTGGCAATTATGATCAGGTGAACTTCAGGGTTTCAGAGGCAGACGATACTTGACTTTCCTCAAATCTAGATCTTTTATTGTGACTCTCTAACCGTTCGTAATATTTTGAATAATGACTTGATCGTTCCTTAACAGTATTTTCTCTCTAGAACTGTATCCCTAAATTATTTTATTCTGTAACTAATTTTATTTCGTGCTTCAACTTGATATCCTTTACTTTGTGCATTAATTGTCACCTCTTGAACTTTCATTTTCTATTTTGGATCCTTGACATTTCTTACCATGACTTTGATATTCGGAGTGTAATGCTAGCTGTTACCCTCCAACAAATTGTGTACAAGGCCCAAACGAGTCCATCTTCATGTGGGCATATCATGTCCCATTAAACTCATCTCCTTGTATACTATCCTATTGATATGACTTTCGAGTCGAAATGACTAACTATGATCTATACCATAATACCAACTATTTTCGATTTCAAATTAGAAATCCAACTTGACTCACTTCTTTTGACCCGACATGTGTTGGTGTTCTGCTTGATTCTTTGAATGCTCAACTTTGTACTTTATCTTGATGGCTTGACCCGTTGTTCCATCACCCTATTAGTTTAACTCTTTAAGGTGGGTAGAATGTCTCACTACCCAGCAAATCCTAGTCATTGTGAACCACATTGATAAGTTCACTTGGACTATTTAATTTCTTTCATCATTATCCTTACTTATATTTGGACTACCTTATGTTGCTAATTTAGAACCAGTTTTGTAAGCTTATTTTCTTTTCGAGCTTGATCATGACATATATTATTGGGGGCCGGCACCCACTAATATATTGTCTAATCAGAACCGGTGCAAGATGGTCTGATCAACCTATTGCACTTTGGTTTGCTTTTCATATATTATTCTACGTGGATGGAGGCATAGTTAAACTTGCCTTAGAGTCTCATCCGCGACAGCCTTGACAATTTCTCTTTGAACTATTTTGTCGTCTATGACCCACGTATTGTACTCAATAACATCGCCTTTGAACTCTTTATTGTCTGCCTTTCACATATTTCAGAAAGACAAGACACTATACTTATTAGACATACCCGAGGTATCACATATAGTTTCCCTATCTAAAGGGGAAATTGATTCAATTCTATATCCTTGCATCATCCTTTAAATTCTAATTCCTTTGACCGACAAGTTGACTTGGTCATCCTTTTTATCATCCAATATATTGGGATCTTATTCGATTGAATTAAACCAATTGTGACATGGATTTCAAAATCTTGGATACTCATGCTCAGACTTCAATGACCTCCTTCTCTATCTTGCCCAAATATCGATCCATCCTAATTGATCAACTTAGATCGTATTGGGACTAAAATTTCCTTATATATATATATATATATATATATATATATATATATATATATATATATATATATATATATATATATATATATATATAGTATGCTTGGATTTTGTGCTATTGACAAGTCGTGATTTAAACTTTGATTTCTTGATTATATTTGGAATTAGTAACCTTTCAAAGTTAGTTACTAGTTATGTTCTTTGATAGTTGCCAATTTTATAAAGGTTGGTAGACTGCCCTACGGCTTTGATGATTGGCGTTCCCTTATCTTTCCAATTGGACTCCCTAGACTGTTTGTATGTTTTATACCCGATGACTGGCTTGATCTAGTATGACTTATACACCTAGGTGAGACATTCAACTCCTATGATTTGACCATGATCCTGCATATGTTATTCTTCCTAATTGTATGATTAAGAAATTTTTTTCTTAGAGACTTTGAATGTTGGGGATTGACCTAGAAGGAGTACGACCGACCTAAATTTCGAGGACGAAATTATTTTTAAGGAGGGTAGATTTGTAGCCTCCCTTCCCGGAATTTTTAAAATTTTTATTTATTTTAATTAAAATGGTGATTTTTAGATTTTTTATTTTAATTAATTATTACGGTAGATGACTTTAACCATTGTAGAGTTTTGAAGTACAAGACGACTAGGAATCATGGCACGAGTAGTGCAGTAGCGTGCTTTGACTAGTGTTTAGCCATGGTAGGGAAATGCCGAGCCATAGGAGTGTCCTAACTAGGAAAACCAGGCCAAGTTGCGACGTAACCCTTATCGAAGATTATTTATTTATTAATTATAATATTTAGTTTTAGAGAACCCGGTTGTACCAAACTAGTGCAAATTGGACCCGAACTGAGCCTAAGCCCGTGTAGACGTATAATGCGTCCAAGAACACCCATGTAGACTTGTTCTGGGTAGATACAAGTAATTGGTATTTTATTTTGATATTGTCAAATATTTTAGATATTTTTTATGCATAAAAAAAAGGGTATTTATATATTAGAATGCCATTTCTAAAATACTACCACAATTTTCCTGTGGACCCTATTTAGAGTAAGGGTATTATGGATCACCAATACTGCTCCTATTAGTTGGTATTGCAATTTATACTATTTGATATTATTATTAGTGATATTGATGGTTGCTATTAAATAGGAATTATTTATTATTAATAGTTAATATTATTTATTCTCTAACTTAGATATATATATATATATATATATATATATATATATATATATATATATATATATATATATATATATATATATATATATATATATATATATATGTATAAATATATATAGATGTGTATGTTGTGTATATATAAATATATATATATAATATGTGAGTATTTGTATGTATATATAAATATATTATATATGTGTACGTATATAGATGTATAAACGGCATTTGTGTGTACATATATGTATATATAAATATATATATAATATGTGTGTGTATGTTTATCTATATATAAATATATTATACATATGTATATGTGAGTATATATATATGTATATATAGTACAAAGGTATTTATGTATATTTATGTATTTATATATGAATATATATATACATATATTAAAATATATATATATATATATATATATATATATATATATATATATATATATATATATATATATATATATATATATATATATATATACTTTAGGCTTATTAAAAAAAGAAAAAGAAAAAGAAATAAAACTATCAGCCCGGCCCAACACACGAGCCCAGCCCGTTAGCCCCAGCCTAGCTAAGGCCCAGCAACAGGGAGAGGCCCAGCCTCAGCCAGGCCCAGGGTCGATCCCCTGTAGAAATTCATCCGTTTATATATATACGGATGTATACATACAAAGCCGCGCGAAGAGCGGAAGGATTTTCCCGAAACCCTGAAACCCTCGAACCCAGCGCCTCCACCAGCGCCGACCACCCAGGTGGTCGCGTGCGCGCGCCCCACGGTGGGCTGGCCGCCATCGACCAGCCGAGCCACGGCCAGGGACACCGCGCGCGCCCAGGCGCAGGCAGACTACGACAGGCGCGAACACCACTTTGCGGATGGATTTCTCCGCCTCCGTTGGATCAATCTCTGATCTAATTCCTCAGGTACATCCCCAACCTATCCGTTTTTGAACCCTAATAATTAGTTTGATTTTTATCAGCGGAGATTTGGAGATAAACAGGCTCGAAATCAAGGAAAAATCAGACCCGAAACAGGACAAGGGAAAGTCCCAGGTACCCGTGTTTAGGAACAATTTCCCATCAACCTAGCAGAAAATTTAGGAAACTATTTGAAGACACTTTTAGACAACCTGTAGGGCTTCGAATCCCTTCTTGCGGAATTTGAAATTATCGACTATGCGTCGAGAAATCGAACCCAAAGTTTTCCAAAAACCTGTTTTGAAAACATTGAAATTGTTCCACACGACGTGTGTCACGCCAATCCGGACGACGTGGTTGCGAACCGAAAGCATCGAAAGCTGCGTAACGACTTCATGGTCATGTGGACTTTGACGGAATTCTAATTGGTCGCGTGTGCCCGACGAATTTGATGCGTATCCGTCGAAATTCCCCGTATCGTGCACTTTACAAATTCTCCAATTACTTTGTGCACGTTCGTCAGATCGAGACGAAACTTGCGCCAACAGAACCGTATTATTTTTCTGGTCCTGCATGCCAAGTTTGGTCCAAATCTGAGATAGTCGAATCGAACGTCATTTTGCGGGCCCCACGGTCCCACTCAACGGGCGATTTTGTGCACGGCCCGCCGGAATCCAACTTTGGACATACTGTTGGATTCGTATCGAAAAACTAGATCCGTAGACATGTAGTTTGACGACTTTAGAGACCGTTGACTCTGGCACGCTTTCCGGTGCAAAGCGGGTCCAACGGCGGACATCGTTTTCACCCAAAATTACCGTTTTGCCCCTGTGTCCAGAATTGGACTTAAGTACAGTCAATCCTAGCTGATTTGACCCTTTTGGACACGTTGGTGATATTTATTTTATCATCCGACAATGTTTGTAGATATTTTCTCTAGGTGTCACCATTAGTTAGTCAATTCCTATTTTTCCGTAATTCTGAATTAGTACAACCTCATAGTTTAATACTTAGAGACTAGAGTTGATCCCCTTTGACCAGGTTGACTATATTAACCAAAAGTCAACTATAGGTCAACCATTGGCTTAGTTTGACCCGGATTGAATTAGAACTTGACTAAATTGACTTTAGTTTGACTCTAATTTGACTTTAGTTGACCTAGTGGACTTATTGATTATACTTTGACCTAGAAGGACCTAGAACTATCTAGAATGCACTGTAGATTACTCTTATTTCATGTTAGACTCTTTTGTGACTTGTGATTGCTCTAAATAGGACACTGTGACTCCAGTTGGACATCTACATTTATCAGCGGCTTGGATTACCAGGCGAGTACATTCTCTGATCTTTTCATGCTTCTTTGGATATGTACTCTTGTTATAGACTAGTATACTTGATGCTGACACGACGTTCACACGGATCAGTACCCTCTGGATCTTTTCATGCGATGTTATCCCCTCGGATACATCGAGTATGTCATGTTTCATGTACTTTATCATGTTCATCATGTACTCCATGTATTCACATTTATCCATGTGCACTCATATGTTATTCATGTACACTCATGACCATATGAGCTCCATGTATACAGTAGTTGTTATCCATGTGCAATAACATAACATGCTTCGATCCTTGTGTATTGGTTGGGGGCAGGGAGAGTGTAGTTGGTTATGTGATCATTATCCCCAGTAGTTATCCATGTGCATTCCATAGTTGTATCCATGTGCAACCCAAGCTGTTTACATAACCAATTCATGCTCTGATTCACGTAGAAGGTTATATTCTTTATTTATCATATTTATATCTCAGTTATATCTTCTCTCCTGTTGATTTCTCCTTACAGCGTTTCATGTATAGTTTTCTATAGCTTGCTTTATATGTCCATTCCTGATATGAACTGTTGTGAGAGATATGTGCTCGTTCCTGTCCTGATTGGACCCATTAATAAAATTTTACAGGTACTTGGAGTTCACAGTTAGCCTAGAGGACACTGATAGAGCTTGGAGTATTAATCTAGAGTTTGTTCATTTTCTTTATTGTTTATCTTAGAGTTGTATTTAAAATCTTGTATTTGTTTAATAGAACTATTTTACTAGCACTCCTGGTTCTCTCTCTTGTGGATTATCTTATCTATTTCATCGTGCTGTTATCTATCTTTAGAGTTGTGATTGAGATAGTATCCTTATGTGTTTGTCCTCCGTATGGAGAGTATAGCATATTAGATGTGATTATGACCTAGAAACAGCGTTCTACCGCCGACACTGCGACGTAGGCTGGACGTACCCACGTCTCGTGCCCTAACGCTAGGGTACGGGTCGTGACACCACACAAAACCAGCTGGGTCAGACCCCAGAAAGAGCAAGTGCCACAAAGGAGGCTTCATTTAGGAACTAAAACCAGCATATCGTAATAGAATATTAAAGATAAATAATAAATAAAGAACTGATAATAATAGAGATAACAATAGTAAACTGAGTACAAAGAAACCATTCAAGTAGCCAGGTCATAACCCTTAAACCAAACAAGGACCGGGGTTGTAGCCCTTCACCTGAATAGAAACCCGTCTCAAATACTATTGGTACAGTGAAGACACTAAACGAAGAGAGGACACAGAACTGCTCCGGGAGCCAGGTTACAACCTTAAACCAAACAAGGACCGGGGTTGTAACCTTTCGCCTGAACAGAACTGGACCCCTGATCTTTATTGCTAAGGCCAGTATAAATAATCATGGTATTAAGGTAAGGTAAAACATGACGAACATGTCATGGGGTTGAAATAAGACAATAAATGAAGAGAGGACACAGAACTGCTCCGGGAGCCAAGTTACAACCCTTAAACCAAACAAGGACCGGGGTTGTAATCCTTCGCCTGAACAGAATTGGACCCCCGATTGTTATTGTTAAGGCAAGCATCAATAATCATGTCATGTCACAATCTTGCACAGAAACAGGATAAGACTAAGTTGGAATAAACTCCATCCAATCAATCATGGCCAATCAAGAGTACGGCTTGATACTTTTAACTAACTAGGGTTATCACAATCCTAGTTACTAGCAAGATGCAATGAGATTATCCCAACAGCCACAAGCCCTGCAGACCATCCGGTTATCCAGGTCGAATGTCCATTTATGAAGAATGCAACACGTGAATGTGTGCTGGAAATGGGTCCTACTCGTCGATAGGCTACAAGTCCACTTGAGCGCCCAGATAACGGGATTGCCTGTAGCTGGGAAATCTCTTCATGACTACTGGATCATTCTAGTTATTAGCCTTAGTTGAATTCAGTAGGTACCCCTGACCGTGGTATTTAGGGGTCCCTCTCCTAGACATGATGTAAGACAAGACTGGTTTATTTGTACAAGCACAATCGTCCACGGTATCAAGAGAAAGATTACTAGCATGTCGAGATAGCCGTCGCAACGGCGTTCCAGATTACATGTCATGTTTACTTGTCAAGAGTGCGCCACAACGGACCACTATCATGTTCTATCCTTACATTATCATGAATGAGAGAAACTTGCATAAAATAGCTAATAACATATTCTTGAAGCCAATGAAAAGATCTACAACTTTTATGTTGGAAGTTGGGGGAAATTCGGGCCACAATTCAGCCAAAAAAGACTTAAAACAGCCAAAAACAGCCAAAATAGGCCCTATGTGGCATTCTGTGGCACTATTCATCCATGCGGCTACGACACTATTCATCCATGCGGCTGCGACACTATTTATTCATGCGGCTGCGGCACTATTCATCCATACGGCTGCGGTACTATTCATGTGGTACTATTTATTCCTGCGGTTGCGGCACTATTCATCTCATGCGGCTGTGGCACTATTCATCCATGCGGCTGTGGCACTATTTATGCGATACTATTCATCCATGCGGCTGCGGCACTATTCATGCGGTACTATTCATCCATGCAGCTGCGGCATTATTCATACGGTACTATTTATTCCTGCGGCTGCGGCACTATTCATCTCATGCGGTTGTGGCACTATTTATCGTCCCTGCCAAAATCAGGACAGATGAACTAGAAAATGGCCAAAAATGCTTTTGGCCATAACTTCCTCAAAACACGTCGATATCTAACTTTTCAAAGGTCTATTTTGGGTAAAATCGAATTCTCTACAACATGGAACAATCAAAACATAAAAATAATAAAGTTTAATAGATCAAAACCCAAGAAAATCGAAAATAATACACACTTAAATCTACATGAATCTACCCACAAAAATAAAAAATGTCAAGTTCTAAAGTGGCTTAAAATCAAGTAAGGAAGAGAATGGAACAATAAAACTTGAGATCCATCGTGAAACAAGTTGTACTTGCCTAGGACTTGGTAGGTGGGAGGAGTAAATGAAGAAGATGAAGAAAATAAATGAAGAAGTGAATGAAGAGAGAGAGAAGGAGTTGGGTTATATATCAACCCTCTCCATCTCAAACCAAGCCAAGCCAAGCCAAACCAAGTCAAATTGAACCGAACCGATTAATAAACCAAGTCCAGATTAAACCAAGACTAGGCTAAGCAAAACAAGCCTAACTACGGTCCACCTAATAAATGTCAGAAATCTCGTATACGCATACGAAAATACGTATAACGGGAAACGGGAGTGACACAGACATACAGAGATGCACAGTCAAAGACAGCCGCAACCAGAGCATCAGATTTCACTCACAGAGATCGGAAGAGACACTCAACGTCTTCTTCCTCTTCGCAAGCTCCAACACCCAGAGCAACTCAGACCTTCAGAGAACCGAAAACCGTCGTCAGATCGTCAAGGAGTCAACGCATTACCACTCACTCCATCGACACAGGATCCAGCTATAAACAAAAGTGTAATCCTAGGACTACATCTAAGTCCTACATTGTAATATTGTTCTGTTTGTAATTGAAATTACAATCAAAAGATTTTAATGGCAAACACCGACTAGTACTCATGGACTCAAATAAGTCATGAAACACGGAAGCATGATAATCAAGAAATATAGTATATAGAGATCCATGATACTAATCCGTATAACGTGTCAACAATCAAGAGAGCATATGTATAAACATGAAATAAAAAAACTATTAGGAATCGAAAGCAATCATTATATGTACTTGCCTGAAGTAGTTACAGTTGCTTGTGACTGGGTCATATTGGCACAGAATAGCCACGGATGTCATAACTATACAAGACGACCTCTAACGATGGAACAGACCATGCCATTGGGTCTGGGACAGTCCGATTAGCCTAAGGTCGATATGAAGTAGTCAGAATTATAAGAAATAAGAATTTATGACTAGACGCGACCAAGATGGGAATCCAAAAGAATTCGTTCAATAAAAAGAAAATCTTTAATAAGAGAATGTATATATATAATACTTATAATCTATTTTTAGAAAATACCTTTGATATTTAAAAAAACATTAGTAAAATATTTTTAGTAAATATTTTGGAATCCATAAAACCCATATTTGGATCAAAACTATAATTTAAATATAAAGAAAATATTACACTAATATTTAAGGAAATAGACATAATAAATATTTATAATTTAGAAAATATCTAAGATGTTTTGGGACTATATTTTATTAGTAAAATATATTTAAACAAGTACTTTGAAAATCTAAATTATCGTTCAAGGCTAACACTCCAATTTTGTTAAATACATTTGTTTTGGTCAAACTTTGCCATAACATATATAACAAATATTTAGGGCTTCGAGGCCTAACCTGTCACGACCCGCACCCATTTTTTCGGATACGAGACGTGTCCAAGCCAGCCTACGCCGCTGAGTCGGCGGTAGAACGCTGTCACGGTCAAGATGCTCAAAATCACAAAAATTACATTTATTGCTCATTCACATTATTAAATCAAATCTACAATTATTACAAGGTTTACAACATTTATATTTGAAAGAAAATACAATGTCTCACAAAAGTAAAGTCAGCTAGTTCCACTATCTAGGTTGACCTCAGCATACCCATGCCTTCCCAGTACTAAGAGTGATCGCGGCTAAACCTGAAAAATGTTGGTTTCCAGTCAGGAACGGAACAAGCATACAAACCAATGGCAATGCGAGAACACAATAGAATTAACAAGACATGAAAATAACATATGAGATATGAAAACTAGAAAGTACTGATGACATGGCACGGTGGAGAAGACAAAGAAAACAAATAAAATACAACTACCTATGTGGTATGAAATATCCGTTTCAATATGTGAACGGCTAGGGGGTAAATCCGGTACCCTGCACGTGTCGTGTGCACCTGCTATTCTCCACGAAAGACATGGAAGATAGTTCTGGATAGTCCACATATCTACTAAGATATTTCCCCTTTCGACTACTCCGTTTGACGAGCGTGTCAACAAGAAGCATGACATATGTATGAGCATGAAATAAAAAGATTACTATGAAGCGAAAGCAATCAGAAAGTGTACTTGCCTGTGGTCCTTAGCTGGTGAAACCAATAATCTCGTTGGGTCCAGAATAGTTGCGGATGTCATAAGCATGCAATATGGCCTCCAACGAAGGAACTGATTGCGCCATTGGATTCAGGACAGTCCAATTTGCCTAGGGTCGATATAGAGAAATCAAAATCACAAGAGATGATTGCGTTTGACTAATCACGTCAAGATTAACCTAATCTAATAAGGATTATATTCTATATAAAGAGAAATATTATTTTAAGAAAGTATACTATATCTTATTGGTCAAAACCCTTTAAAATAATATATAGCATTTTCTAGGGCTTCGAGAGCCTGTTTGAAATTATGTAAACTCAAAACTTATACTTTACTAATCAAGGTAATTTGGATAAATACAAAATATAAGAATAATATAAAGGCTCAATTGCTCAATAAATACTTACCAAAATATTAATCCCAAATAATACGAAAACCCCCATTAATATTTATGCACATTTTATAAGCCCAAAACTAAGTATATACATTAAATAAGCTTATAGAATATAAAACCCAATTATTTAGGCTGGATATTTATTGGCTTCGAGTCTGAGGGCCGGACCAATAGTAATATACATAAAGTAATGTACAATAATATATTCTTTTATAGTTAAAAATAAATATCAAACATTTGGTAAAAATATTGAAGATGGAATACTAATATATACTTTTGTACAAATATAGTTTAGAATTATTAATGTATATGTGTTTCAAAAGCTACTCTTCATAATTCTTAACACTGACAGTATAGTAATATATATATTACTAGTAATAAAGTCTAAAATCCAACTCTCTAATTTACTCGCCTTCTCGATTGCTGAGAAAGCAAACAATACTTTAATATAACAACCCAATAATTTATACTGTGTTTTCCTTGGGACAGAGAGAGAGAAATTCATTCCCTTCTCTACATCAGTAGAAGGAATAAAGATGAAGAAGAACTCGAAGATGGAAGCTGAGAGAGAAGCTTACCCCTGCGGCCGATGGTGGAGCATCCCAGCGCCAAAATCCGGGCGCCAGGCTAGGGGCTGCTTGCGGTGCCCGGCCGGGGAGTCGGCCTGGTTCAGCGAGATGGAGCAGTGTCTCACGGAGGGCTTTGGTGGCTAGGCTCCAGTGGCTGGTAGAGCTCGTCGGAAAATGTCCACCCCCTCTCGCACGGTGTTGGGCGGAACGCCGGCCACGACGCTAGCTTGAGCGCTGATGTGACGCCGGCTCGCCACCGACCGGCGCAAGCGCGAGGCGGCCACGGAGACTTCAGATCTAGGCTTGAGGCGGTGGTCTGGGGCTGAGATCGACGGAACGGCCGCCGTGCCGAGGTGCAGCACTTCGGAGATGGCAGTCACCGGCGATTGCAGATAGAGGGGCGGCCAGGCGACTCAGCAGTGGGTGGTGTTGGTAATGGTGCTACGGTGGTCAGCGCCGCTGGCAGGTACATGGTTAATTGGTGGTGGTTGGGTCCGATGTGTCCGAAATTGTCGAACACCGTATTGATTTTGTACTCTGTAAATTTTATGGAATAAGATGGAGAAAGACACGGACGCACGGGTCCGGACACGTCTTATACGCTGGTGGTGGTGGGTATGGACCTGGTGTTGGCTGTGCTGGAGATGACGGCGGATGAGAAACTTGTTAGAACTCTCTAAAGACACCGCACAAGTGTATATTGGAAGAAGGCTCTAATTTTCTTATTCTTTTCTCAAAGCAGAGATCTCATATTAATAGGAATACAAAGTGCTAGAATAAAGACCAGATACAAAATTCTAAAGAAAGGAAAGATCATTAAGGACTTTAATGACTTACCAAAAACTAAGAAAGGAAAGATCATTAAGGACTTTAATGACTTACCAAAACTAAGAAAGGAAAGATCATTAAGGACTTTAATGACTTACCAAAAACTAAGAAAGGAAAATGACAACTAATTATTAACAATCAACCCCTAATTAGTTTGTCTTTCACATCCCGCACTCGAAGTCGCTCCCGCATTTCAACAAAATTGTTCTTTGCAAGTGCTTTGGTGAGTATGTCAGCAAGTTGGTCGTTAGTTGTACATATTCGACCTCAATCATCCCACGCTCCACGCAGTCCCTAATGTAATAGTAGCGAGTATCAATATGCTTTGAACGATCATGATACACGGGGTTCTTTATTAGTGCAATGGCTAACTTGTTGTCAATCATAAGAGTTGCCTTGCACCTAATCCGCTTCCGAATATCATCAAGTAGGTTGAGTAACCATACTCCTTGCTGTGCCACAATCGAAGCTGATATGTATTCGGTCTCGCAAGAAGATAAGGCTACAACCCGTTGCTTCTGCGACATCCAAGTGATGATGTTCCGACCTAGGAAGTACGCAACTCCCGTAGTACTCTTCCTGTCATCAATACTCCCTCCATGATTACTGTCACAGTAGCCAATTAGCTTTTGTCCTCCACGAGCATTCCTCTCATAGCAAAGTCCAAACCGGCTTGTGCCCTTTAAATACCGCAAGATATGCTTTACCACCGCAAGATGCTGGGTGTTGGGCTTCTCCATGAACCTGCTTGCTATCCCTACGGCATATGCAATATCCGGACGCGTATTCACCAAGTATCTCAAGCATCCTATTGCGCTCCTATACTCCGTAGGGTCCACCAAAGGATAATCGCCCGTCTTGCTCAACTTGAGCCTTGGTTCCATCGGAATTTGACTAGGGTTGCAGTCTTCCATCCCATACTTTTGAAGAATTTTTAATGTATACGAAGACTGACAAAGGGTAATTACCTGAGGTGTTTGGGATACCTATATCCCCAAGTAGTAGGTGAGCAATCCAAGATCGCTCATGCTGAAGAGCTCCTTCATCTGAGTTTTGAACTTTTCAACTTCCATGCTGCTTGACCCGGTGATAATGAGATCATCAACGTAGACTCCAACCAGCAGGTTGGAGTTCCCCACAACTTTCTTGTAGACGGCGTGTTCAGTCGGACTTCTTTCAAAGCCTAATGAGGATAGGCTCTGATCGAGCTTGAAATTCCAAGCCCGCGGGGCTTGTCGAAGACCATACAATGCCTTCTTGAGCTTCAACACCTTGTGCTCTTGTCCAGTAATACCAAAACCTGGGGGTTGAGAGACATATACCTCCTCTTCCAGATCGCCATTCAAGAACGCCGATTTGACATCCATGTGATGGATGTCCCATCCCTCCTCTGCTGCTAAAGCAATGAGTAGTCGGACGGTTTCTAATCTCGCCACCGGTGCAAACACCTCGTTGAAGTCAACCCCTTGTCTCTGCACATAGCCCTTCGCCACGAGCCGAGCTTTATGCTTCAAAATATTGCCATCCGGATCTTACTTCGTCTTGAATACCCACTTCAATTCGATGGATTTTTGACCACTTGGGAGATTGGTGATTTTCCAAGTATCATTATCCCGGATCGAGACTAACTCCTCCTCCATAGCTCTTATCCAGCTTGGATCGTCTTTGGCCTCCTCGAACGTTGCTGGCTCCCCTGCTGCAAAGAGGCAAAGCCCAGCCTCTTCCTGCTGCAAATCCATTTCTTCGGTCTCGCCGTAGACCTCCTCAAGTGACCGAAACCGAATTGGTCTGCTCACAGTTGAAGAGGACCCGCTCTTTGATGAAGACAAAGAGCCCATAGAGGAAGTCGGTGGTGTAGTTGGGGAGTTGTCGTGCACTGGAGGAGATTCTTCAAAACTGGACTTCGAACTCGCCTCGGGAGCCACGTCTACAGAGGAGGGAGCTGCGGCCGCGGTGAGGGGTTGCTGGGCCGTGGTGGGGGTGGCCAACCCGTCGCCAGGAGGGAGGGCGGGGGGTGCGTCCATAGCGGAAGGAGTTGCTGCTCCTTCTGCCGTTGGCAGAATTTGATTTGAGACAGAGAGCTCATCTCCAATTTTTTCTTCCCAATCCCTCTTCGCTTCTTCGTGAAAGACAACGTCCCGGCTGATTACTAGCTTCCCGGTTGATGGATTGAACAATCGATAGGATTTAGAGCCCGTCTCATAGCCGATAAACACCATCCGCGTGCTTCTATCCGCTAGCTTCGCGAGATTTGGCTTCGTTGTTTTTGCATACGCAAGGCAACCGAAAGTGCAAAAATAGTGTACTTTCGGTTTCCTTCCGTAAATCGCCTCGTAAGGCGTCTTTCCCACCACACTTTGAGTAGTCGCTCGGTTAAGAAGATGCACTGCGGTTGCCACTGCTTCTCCCCAAAAATGCGCGGGCATGCTCTTGCATTTTAGAAGGCTCCGACCCATGACAGTTTGATTGCGGTGCTCCACCACGCCGTTCTGCTGTGGAGAATAAGGGGCTGTGAGGAATCGTTTGATGCCGACTTCCTCACAGTAGGCGTTGAACGCCTTGGATGTGAACTCCCCACCTCGATCGCTACGGAATCCCTTCACCTTGAGTTCCGTCTCTCTCTCCGCTTTTGCTTTTAGTCTTTTGAAAGCATCCAAGGCCTCGTCCTTGGACTTTAATAACTCCACCCACATAAACCTGCTGTAATCGTCTACTAGCAAGAAGAAATATTGTTTACCTCCCGGGGTGGCAGGATTGATGGGTCCACAAAGATCCCCATGCACCAATTGAAGAGAGGTCGATGCACGGCCCGTTGCAGCCGTCGGGAATGATAATCGTCTTTGCTTTGCCGCCAAGCATCCATCACAAAGCTCTTGTGAGTGCTCAATAGAGGGCATCCCCTCCACCATCTTGAGTCGCCCCATATCATGAAGTGCTCGAAAGTTGAGATGTCCCCATCTAGCGTGCCACAGCCATGTCTCGTCTTTGTACTTTTCTGCTAGCAGAGCCACCGGAGCGCCCGTCTCCATGTTGAGAATATAAAGTCGATTCTTGGACCTCTCCACCTTCGCCAAGAGTCGCCTCTCTCGATCGAACAAACACAAGAATCCGTCCTCCATGACGATCTTGCATCCGTTCTCCTCCAACTGTCCCAAACTCGCAATATTGGTACAGAGTTTCGGGATATAGTAGACATTGGTGAAGACTTTGTGCTTCTGTTTTTGGTCTTTGAAGAAGACTGCACCCCGACTACAGATCTCCACTGAAGAGCCATCGCCGAACTTTACCTTCCCTTTCACTGTTTTGTCTAGATCGGAGAAAAAATTTTTGTACCCCGTCATGTGGTTGCTAGCTCCCGTATCAAGGTACCAACATGATTTCTGCAAGTCACTGGAAAAAATACTTGGTTGTACATTTTCTTCATTTAAAAGAAGGTTCGAGCATACCAGAGATGATTGTACTTCTTCGCTTTCCGCCATTAGAAGTGCCGGTTCATTGTCTTCAAATGCCTCAGCCATGTGCGCTCTTTTCTTCGTTTTTCTTCTTCAAACGACATTCCGCAGCATAATGGCCCATTTTGTGGCAATAAAAACACTCGACTTGTGTTTTATATTTACCACCTTCGTCACGATCTTGACCTTCTCGACGGTCGTTGTTGCGTTGTTGTTCGCCACGCCCTCGTCCGCGACCACGACCTCTTCGGCCGCCGGTTTGGCGTCCTCCACCATACGAGAGCTTCTTATCACGAGCCATCAACTCCTTCATCATCAAGAGGAGTCTATCCTCTTCTTTGTTGGCAGTCCCACCAACGCGCTCTTCGTAGGTCTTTAGTCGACCGACGACCTCCTCCACGGTCATCGTCGTGAAGTCTCCAAATTGCTCTATCGTCGAAGCAATTTGGACGAACTTCGAGGGGACGGATCTCAAAAACTTCTTCACAACAGTAGCCTCCGCTACCGTTCCTCCCAACGCCCTTTGTGTGTTGACGTTTGTGGTGAGCCGCATGAAGAAATCGTCTATTGAATCCGTCTCCTTCATGCGAAGCGTATCAAACTCTGACTGCAGAGTTTGGATCTTTGCATCCTTGACTCGGTCCGAGCCTTGGTACATGGTCTTAAGCATGTCCCACATCTCTTTGTGGTTTTCTTCTCCGCAACCATCTGGAGTGCGTCATCAGGAAGTGCTTATTGGATGGCCAAGTAGGCCGCTTTGTTCTTCTTCTCATCAATAGTCGTTGTCGGATCGCGTGGTTCTACAGCCTCCAATGCATCTAGGACATCGAGGATACCCTTCATTCTGATGGCCCAAATACCGTAGTTACTTCTCGCAAGCACTGGGTATTTGAAACTCCCATGGTTGTGGCCACCGGATTTCAAAGGTGACTCTGCTGAATCGTTCACGCTTGAAGACATCGACATGAAGAAGAACCAACAAATTTTGGCTCTGATACCAAATGTTAGAACTCTCTAAAGACACCGCACAAGTGTATATTGGAAGAAGACTCTAATTTTCTTATTCTTTTCTCAGAGTAGAGATCCCATATTAATAGGAATACAAAGTGCTAGAATAAAGACCAGATACAAAATTCTAAAGAAAGGAAAGATCATTAAGGACTTTAATGACTTACCAAAAACTAAGAAAGGAAAGATCATTAAGGACTTTAATGACTTACCAAAACTAAGAAAGGAAAGATCATTAAGGACTTTAATGACTTACCAAAAACTAAGAAAGGAAAATGACAACTAATTATTAACAAAACTCATGGTCGAAAAAGCAGGGAACGAGGAAACCACGGCGAGACGGCCGGGTTGGACGCTGCTGGTGGTCCTCACTGTTGAGGAGGACGGTGCTGGTCATGGCTGCTACACGCCATGGCGTGGTGGTATTGGCTACAGAGGAGTCGGAGATAGAGGAGAGGGGTGGTAGTAATCAATTTTTGGTCGGGGAAGAAAGTGAAGGTGGCTCGATGGAGTAGCAGCGTGGAGGGGATAAACGGGATGGGCTTCTATTCTGCTTATGATTATTTTGTATATATACATATATGATTATGGTTCCCATACTAGCTGGTTAGATAAACATGTATCCTCTGTGTATATGGTTTAGAAGCCGTTTAGGAATAACTAATTTAAGAGATCATTCAATTTAACCATATCACTTCAGATCCAAATATTAATTTATACCAATAAATTAGAGCTTATCAATATATTCCAAATCTTAATTCAACTAATACTCATGGTATTTCTATATAACACTTGATATAACCGAAATAATTTAAAGGATGCATTTATCATTCTAAAATCTATTTAAATAACTTTATTAATATTCAAAGATGATACTAGAATTCTTTTTAAAATAATCTAATACAACTAGTTTCAACATTCATCATGATAACTAAAAGCAGCTAGTTCCATACAATAAAATAAAGTCTATTATTCTATAAATTAATTTAGAAAAAATCTTTACCATAATTATTAGTCATAGATTGATCAATCTAATCTACTATTGATTCAAAATAATTTATTCAAAAATACTATTCAATCTCATTGTAGTAAATCAAGGAAAAATAAAATGAATGATAACAATATTATATCAAATATTCCTAGAAGTACATTTTATAAAAACAAGTCAGTAAATATTTGTGTACTTCAAACATATATAATTATCTCCTCAAATACAATTAGTACTTCCAATAATATTTATTAAAACTAGTTTTTGTAAAATATTTAATTCATAAAATATCATACATAAAGTACCGATGAAAACACAATAAATTTTTTGAAAATTCGGGAAGAGGAGTTACAAATCTACCCACCTTAGAAATAAATTTGTCCTCAAATTTAAGGACTAGGATGATCAAATATTTTAAAATTTTAAATAAATATTGAACTTAATAAGTCGAAATCAATCCAAATATTTTTTTTTACCAACTCTAAATATAATACAATAATAATTAAGTGAGTGATAAGTTTTTCAAATGACTTGTAAAATATTGCATATAACATCGAACCACTACATTTATGGGCTAGTCCAAAACTAAATCAAAATAGTTATAATATAACAAAATAAATTTAATTAACAACTAATAATATCAAATAAATTAAACATTATTTATAAATTTTAAATTTAGAAAAGTATGATAAAGCTTTTGTCGTCCTCAAATATCCTCTATGGAGGTAAAAGATAAAATCCATTATCTAACTAGAAATTATTAAATAAAACAAAATATATTTTCTTTTCAAAATCCAGGAAGTGGGCTTACAACCTACCCACCTTAGGAATATTTCACCCTAGCAATTTTCAAAGGCCACGATTAGGCACGACTATGAAGAATAATCAAGGAACCAAATTTTTAATTGATATGAATAAAACGACAAATGGTATAATCAAGGGAGTGACATGATTCATGATCTAATGAGTCACGCGTAATCATGGATAGGATCAAAATGATAAAGATAATAGACGAATGGAGAATGCGATTTGGTACGACCAATATTCGGTCAAAATGGTCTATTCGACGACCAAACTGTGTAAGAACGATCGAAATTTAGTTGAAGTCTAAGTATATATAATTTAAGATGAAGTCACATAAAGACTAATCATGTAAGCCATCCAAGTGTGATCAAAATTAAAAAGTTGGCACGTGCGTGGATCATGATCAAAATAGCCATGATCATAGTGGAAGTTTAGATATTAGCGATAATTGAGTCGTAGTATAGGCATGGTTAACTGGTTAAGCAAAATTTATCTAGGCATGATTATAGAATCAAAATTTAGAAAAACTTGCGAATTGGCACGATCGAAGTTTAAAAGTAGTCTAGTCGTGATTCGAAATTATTTAAGGATGACCAAAACAAAATCGTTTCGATACGCTTAAGTATTTACCCATAATCATTTAGGGCACGAGTTTAGAATCAAAAGAAAAGAATAAGTTTAGGAATCCAGTCGAAATTAAAAGATGACAAACTGAAAAATAGAAGGATACGAAAGGAAGGAACAATTACAGGTTTATTGAGAAGATTGTGACTAGGAATAAGCACAAATTAATTTGAAAATTTAATAGTTATATGCCAATAAGACGTAGTGTCAGCCCCTGTTTTTCAAATTTGATTTAATTAGTGTTAATTAGTTGCTAATGACATATTTAGCTTTAAAATAATTTATTATAATTTTTAGGAATTTTTCTAAAATTTTTAAATAGTTTTTAAGTCAAATATATCATTTTGTAATAAACTGAATTGTTTTTATATCATTGTGCAATTGTTTTAATTATTTTAATAGCATTTTACAATATCCTATTTGTCTGTGCAAATTAAATTTTGCACAGAATCATAGCGGGGGGTTACTTGCAAATTTAATATTTGCAATAGCTAAGGCGGCGCACATTTTGTGCAAAACCCCAATCTCCGAGGGTTTTTCTGCAAAACCCTAAACTCACCCACGCCCGACGACCGTGCGCTTGTCATCGTCTCCGGCGACCATCACCGTAACCCTAACCCTAATCCTAATTCGAACCCTAATTCCACCGTCCTAAAGTCCTATAAAACTACCCCGACCCCCGAAACCCTAACCCTACTTCGTTTCGACCCCCACGACCACCGTCTCCCCCATTTCCAGTTCGCCGTAACCCTAACTCCGGCCACACCCAACCGCCACCTCCATAGCCGCCTACACCGCCAATAAACTCCACCGACGTGTTCGCCCCGACGAGTGGAGTCCAGCGCCAACCGAGCGCCGCGTCGACGACGTCTCCTCCGCCGTCCAGTACCGTCGACTTCCCTCCCCCCCGACGTCGGACACGTAGGTAACACTCTAGAAACTGTGTCGTGCGTGTCCCAGTCTCACATATGCGACTCGCCGTGTCCTAACGAACCTAGGGGTAAGTCTGGACACGTTTAACTCGACTCATGCATGTCCCAAACAGTCAGGACACTTGGACTCGGCCATTTCTTCATGTCCCAAACAGTCAGGACACGAAGTTGGCTATCGGGTTTAAACCCTTAACCTAAAAACGAAACTTAACACTAACCCAAACCCTACCCCTAACACACACTCGCGGGCTGACCCCTGGCCAGCCCGACCGAGCCCAAAACCCGACCCCTCTGGGCCGAGTTCGAGCCCCCCCCCCCCTCTTCTTCTTTGTTTTGTTTCTATTTGTTTTGTTTTTGTTTTATTTTATTATTTATGTATATATGTATATATTATATGTATATATATATATATATATATATATTTTTTTTTTTTTGTTATATATCTATATATTATATATATATATAATATATATATGTATGTATGATATATATATATATATAGATATATATATATATGTATGTATATAATAATATATATATATTATATATATATATATAGATATATATTATGTATGTAGTATGTATATTCTATATATATGGATATGTGTTTATGTGTATATATATTATATATATATACTGTTATATATACTGTTATATATACTGTTATATATATACAATATTGTATATTATATATATTATATATATATATATATATAAATATATATATATTATATATATATATATATAGTATTTCTTATATATATATATGTATATTTATATATATATATATATCCATTATGTATATATAATATCTATATATTATGTATATATATAAATATTGTAGTTATATATTTATGTATGTATTTAAAATTCTACCTTGTACAAAATATTATTATGTAGAATTTCACAAGATTATTTTCAATATTTTGTGACTTGTATATTTTACCACTTTAAAATATATTATTATTATTTAATTTCTGTATTTTATTTGTTTTGGCCAATTGATGTCCAAACCTAGCATGGGTTTTTGGGCCCAATTGTGTCTAATACATTCAGAGTCTGTACAAGCCATATTGGACTTGATTCATGGCTCTGGGTCCTGTATCTGGACTTCGGTTCAATTCGAATACATGGACAAAATAGTAAATAATTAATTAATTATTTTCAGAAACTGTTGCTTGTTGTTTTTAAATTTTTATATATTTTTAATTACTGTAAAAATCTGGGAAAAATTGTATTTAAATACTCTGTTAATTTAGACAATTTATTATAATTTTTCTAGCATTTAAAAGTGCTTTTGTTATTTTATAAAAATAGGAAAACAAAACTCATTTTCAGTATATTATGTTTGCTGATTTTTAATAAATATTTAGGAGGTTTATAAACCAGAAAAATTAGTATAAATTTCTATAATTAACAAGGATCATTTTGGTACTTTATTTATATAAATTGAGCTTTTTGTCTATCTCAAAATTGTTAGAACATAGTGTACAGTTTAATTTATTTATTGAATAATTACGACTTTCAATGATTGTGTTCTTTTGAGTTATTATAGTATTTGAACTCACCCCCACTAGTGTAAAGGTTCTAGAAAGTTAGTTAGAATATTGTGTCACCCTATATTGCTCCTATGCTAAATCACCATTTGGCTAGGTGTCTAGTTAGAAAGTCGTGTTGCACCACTAGTGTCATAGTGTTTACTTAGTATAAAAACTAAGTTTAGTATTTATTTCTACAGTGACGAGTTACCGGCATCTATAGCATTTTTCGCTGCTTTGTTTTGCTAAAGGCAAGTACTTTCTACAAATTTTACATACTGTTACATCAATGAACTGCAAAACTAACCATGTTAAATGCTGATCCTTGGGGTAGCAAGTTAAATCTTCACATATTGTATTTACTTTCAGTCACTACCATGCTTAGAACAGTCTTTATATATCCTCACATGATTAGAATCTGGGTTATAGGAAACTGATAGTTGAGTACGTGATCATGCCCCTTTATCGTACCGAGCAAAGTTTTTTTACATGTTACTCGCCGTAGGCCATTATCCCGCATTTCTGTACGGATGTACACACTATACTTGTAGACTTGTACGTATGTACATTTTATTACATGTGCCTCAGTACATTGTACACCTATTGACCGATCACGTACCTGCTACAGTTTTAAACATTACATATACATCTGTCTCTATGACATATGTGTCCTTACCATGATAGATTATGATGTGCCATGATTCCAGTTTATTACATTCTTGTTCATTTCATATTTTGTATATTAGTTTGCTAGAACAGTACTTGTTTCCGTCCTGACAGGATACGTTGTAGGTATTCTTACTGAGGAGGAGTTGCTCTGTGATTCATATTATGGAGTTACTGCCGAGGACCAGGCTTTGTCCTACGAGGATGTACCTGCGGGAAACCTCGTCTAGTTGTCTATTTGCTTTAGACTTTTTAGTGTAGTCATGTATTAGACTATGTATTTTGTAACTGGACCTGTATCCAGTTTTACATTTCGGACTTGTACTTGGACTTATTATTATATGAGATGACTTTTGTGTTTGGAGCATTTATGACTCTTTATTACTTATAGAACTGTTAGCACATTTAGTCTTATCTTGTTATCTCTAGAACAGCTTACTGCGTTTTATCTCAAGCGTAGGCTGGCCATGACTCGGCCCGGCCCAACAATTTGGGTAGCGGATCGTGACACGTAGTCTCTATGGTATTCGAACTCGTAATCATAATCGAAGTCATTTTACCGAAAATTTATTCGCCAGTGTACAGCTAGCTGCATTAAACCCTTGGTTCCATAACTCAAGCTATGTTGCGGTAACGAATACCCTATCAACTCGATCTAATCTTGTAATAACAACTCAAGGAAATAGACGATCGAGATATAGCTTGACAACATTTGATAACTTAACTTACTCGAGATTACTTCAACTTAGGGATCATGCCTCGCCAGTGCGCTGCTGGCTGCAGTGAACCCCAGTCTCCATAAGTCAAATAAGTGGCGACAGTGCGCGGTTGTCTGCCATCATAAGTCATCAAAATTATCCAACTATATCCTCCAAGAATATCAAGGAGTTTAAAAATATCATACAAATTGATAAAGATAGAAAAAGTGCAAGTATCTGTTCTTCAAGTATAAGATTCAGCTCCTTGAAAAGAAATAATTGACTAGGAAGGATGATGATCGAAGTTGAAATGAGTAAGTAAAAAAACTTTTAATCCTTATTTCACGGGTATTCAATACTCAATGATTAAGAGGAAAACTTTTTTAATTCCTTAGGTCCAAGGAAAATATAAGTGATACGAACTTATGATACGGTGATGTTTAGAAACGGCATAAGATAAAGTTGTACAATTGATCATAATTAGAGAAAAAATAGCCGAGGCAAAATAAATAAAACTTAAATTTATATTTCTCTAATATTCAATCGAGGGAAAAAATATGCATAAAGCACTATGTCTACCTATTATGAATATTTACATACACAAATAATATGTATAGCCTAAGTAATCCCAAAAGTCCCAAATTATCATTCTAAGAGGAGATTATCCTATTTCCAAGAGAAAGCAAATTTAATTAGCAATAATACATATATTACATTCAATATATAATTTATAGAAATTATTCACGATACTAGAAAAATGGTCTACCAAAATTTATACACATCTATATATCTACGGACGACGTTGATCGCACTACATGACCACCAGGACTTGGGTTGAGTTCGGGCTAATTTAGAACAACCGGGTCTTCTAAAAGTCAATAATCTTAATAATAAATAATTAAATTATTCCTAGGGTTATGTCACGATTTGGCCTGGTTTTCCTAGTTAGCATACACCTATGACTCGGTCTTCTCTACCATGGCTAGAACACTAGTTAAAGCACTCGACAACACTCTCAGTGCCAAAATTATTGGTTGTTTTGTACTCCAAAACTTAACCGTGACTAAGGCCTTCTATAATAAATATTTACAAAATTTTAAAAATCATATTTTAATTCAAACAAATAAATAAAAGGGTATTTTCCAAACTTTCGGGAAGATGTTACAAATCTACTCTCCTAAGAAATATCGTCGAATCAAAATGTGATAGTGTATCCTGAAAGTCATCTAGTGAGAACTATGTAGCAACCTTAACTACCCAATGTCAAATTAAATTAGGGACTCCTAATCCTGACCATTCTTAAATTGATTTTCTCCTAGTTGTGAATGAGCATTTCCTAGTCGCAGGCTTGCAGTAGTACGACTAATATTGGTACTACCACAAGTTCACATAATTTGCGAAGACTGACCTGCATGGGCCACCACAAAACTTGTCACGACCCACCCGCTTTTTCGGATACGAGACGTGTCCAAGCCAGCCTACGCCGCAGAGTCGGCGGTAGAACGCTGTCACGGTCAAGATGCTCAAAATCATAAAAATTATATTTATTGCTCATTCCATTATTAAATCAAATCTATAATTATTACAAGGTTTACAACATTATATTTGAAAGAAAATACAATATCTCACAAAAGTAAAGTCAGCTAGTTCCACTATCTAGGTTGACCTCAGCATATCCATGCCTTCCCAGTGCTAAGAGTGATCGCGGCTAAACCTAAAAAAGTTGGTTTCCAGTCAGGAACGAAACAAGCACACAAACCAACGGCAATGCGAGAACACAATAGAATTAACAAGACATAAAATAACATATGAGATATGAAAACTAGAAAGTACTGATGACATGGCACGGTGGATAAGACAAGAAAAACAAATAAAATACAACTACCTATGTGGTGTGAAATATCTGTTTCGACATATGAACGGCTAGGGGTAAATCTGACACCCTGCACGTGTCGTATGCAGCTGTTATTCTCCACGAAAGCACGGAGGATAGTTCTGGATAGTCCACATGTCTACTAAGATATTTCCCCTCCCGACTACTCCGTTTGACGAGCGTGTCAACAAGAAGCAAGACATATGTATGAGCATGAAATGAAAAGACTACTATGAATCGAAAGCAATCAGAAAGTATACTTGTCTGTGGTCCTTAGCTGGTGAAACCAATAATCTCGTTGGGTCCAGAATAGTTGCGGATGTCATAAGCATGCAAGATGGCCTCCAACGAAGGAACTGATTGTGCCATTGGATTCAGGACAGTCCAATTTGCCTAGGGTCGATATAGAGAAATCAAAATCACAAGAGATGATTGCGTTTGACTAATCACTCAAGATTAACCTAATCTAATAAGGATTATATTCTATATAAAGAGAAATATTATTTTAAGAAAGTATACTATATCTTATCGGTCAAAACCCTTTAAAAATATATAGCATTTTCTAGGGCTTCGAGAGCCTGTTTGAAATTATGTAAACTCAAAACTTATTCTTTACTAATCAAGATAATTTGGATAAATACAAAATATAAGAATAATATAAAGGCTCAATAGCTCAATAAATACTTACCAAAATATTATCCCAAATAATACGAAAACCCCCATTAATATTTATGCACATTTTATAAGCCCAAAACTAAGTATATACATTAAATAAGCTTATAGAATATAAAACCCAATTATTTAGGCTGGATATTTATTGGCTTCGAGTCTGAGGGCCAGGCCAATAATATACATAAAGTACTGTACAATAATATATTCTTTTATAGTTAAAAATAAATATCAAACATTTGGTGAAAATATTAAAGATGGAATACTAATGTATACTTTTGTACAAATATAGTTTAGAATTATTAATGTATGTGTTTCAAAAGCTACTCTTCATAATTCTTAACACTGACAGTATAGTAATATATTACTACTAATAAAGTCTAAAATCCAACTCTCTAATTTACTCGCCTTCTCGATTCCTGAGAAAGCAAACAATACTTTAATATAATACCCAACAATTTATACTGTGTTTTCCTTGGACAGAGAGAAGAAATTCATTCCCTTCTCTACATCAGTAGAAGGAATGAAGATGAAGAAGAACTCGAAGATGGAAGCTGAGAGAGAAGCTTACCCTTGCGGCCGATGGTGGAGCATCCCAGTACCGGAATTCGGCGCCAGGCTAGGGGTTGCTTGCGGTGCCCGGCCGGGGAGTTGGCCTGGTTCAGCGAGACGGAGCAGTGTCTCACGGAGGGCTCCGGTGGCTGGCGGAGCTCGTCGGAAATGCCCACCCCCTCTCGCGCGGCGTTGGGCGGAACGTCGGCCACGACGCTAGCTAGAGCGCTGATGTGACTCTGGCTCGCCACCGACCGGCGCAGCGCGAGGCAGCCACAGAGACTTCAGATCTAGGCTGGAGGCGGTGGTCTGGGGCTGAGATCGACGAAACGGCCGCCGTGCCGAGGTGCAGCACTCCGGAGAAGGCAGTCGCCGGCGATTGCAGATAGAGGGGCGGCCGGGCGACTCAGCAGTGGGTGGTGTTGGCAATGGCACTGCGATGGTCAGCGCCGCCGGCAGGTACATGGTTAATTGGTGGTGGTTGGGTCCGATGTGTCCGGAATTGTCGGACACCGTATTGATTTTGTACTCTGTAAATTTATGGAATAAGATGGAGAAAGACACGGACGCACGGGTCCGGACACGTCTTACATGCTGGGGTGGTGGGTATGACCTGGTGTTGGCTGTGCTGGAGATGACGGTAGATGAGGAACTCATGGTCGGGAAAGCAGGGAACGAGGAAACCACGGCGAGACGGCCGGGTTGGATGATGCTGGGGGTCCTCACGGTTGAGGAGGGCGGTGCTGGTCATGGTTGCTGCTCGCCATGGCGTGGTGGCGTTGGCTACAAAGGAGTCGGAGATAGAGGAGAGGGGTGGTAGTAATCAATTTTTGGCCGGGGAAGAAAGTGAAGGTGGCTCGGTAGAGTAGCGGCGTGGAGGGTGAACGGGATAGGCTTCTATTCTGCTTATGATTATATGTATATATACATATTGATTAGGGTTCCCATACTAGCTGGTTAGATAAACATGTATCCTCGTGTATATGGTTTAGAAGCCGTTTAGAAATAATTAATTTAAGAGATCATTCAATTTAACCATATCACTTCACTTCAGATCCAAATATTAATTTATACCAATAAATTAGAGCTTATCATATATTCCAAATCTTAATTCAACTAATACTCATGGTATTTCTATATAACACTTGATATAACCGAAATAATTTAAAGTATGTGTTTATCATTCTAAAATCTATTTAAATAACTTTATTAATATTCAAAGATGATACTAGAATTCTTTTTAAAATAATCTAATACAACTAGTTTCAACATTCATCATGATAACTAAAAGCAGCTAGTTCCATACAATAAAATAAGTCTATTATTCTAAAAATTAATTTAGAAAAATCTTTACCGTAATTATTAGTCATAGATTGATCAATCTAATCTACTATTGATTCAAAATAATTTATTCAAAAATACTATTCAATCTCATTGTAGTAAATCAAGGAAAATAAAATGAATGATAACAATATTATATCAAATATTCCTAGAAGTACATTTATAAAAACAAGTCAGTAAATATTTTTGTCCTTCAAACATATATAATTATCTCCTCAAATACAATTAGTACTTCCAATAATATTTATTAAAACTAGTTTTTGTAAAATATTTAATTCATAAAATCATACATAAGTATCGACGGAAACACAATAAAATTTTTGAAAATTCGGAAGAGGAGTTACATAACCTGAAAACAATATAAGGCCAAGCCTAACCAATTTTTTTTAATCACAATTAATGGTCGTAAAAATTATTTAAGAAACGTATGTTTTATTAGAAAATTATATTATATATATATATATAATATATATATATAGATATATATATATATTATATATATATTTTATATATATATATTTTATATATATTTTCTTTTTTTTTTAATATTTAGATATATATATATATATATATATATATATATATATATATGTTTAGAGAATATTTATAATTATTTAGAATTAACTTTCTTTTAGAAACTACTAGTAATATTTGTCAAGATAACCTCTTGAAGTATTTATAATATTAGGTATATTATATAAAATTATTTATAAAAGCTCATAATAAATAAAATCTAACTAACATTTGTTGACCCTAGGGCCTAATAAAATTGTAAAGCCTAAAGTTCAACTTAATATTTTGTTACAACATAGTTTTTTGTTAGGTTAAACTATATACCATAAATATAATGTCCTTAGAAATATTAATATATTAATAAAAATTAACAATATTGGTATATATTAGTGAAACTAGTAATAAGAATGGTTAATTAACAGAATAATACTATTAAATAATAATATAAACATCAGTGATAAAATTATTGCTTATATACTGATACGTATATGGCCTGATCCTAAATTAGGATTAAACAACAGACCATCCCTGTCAGCCCAAATTATAGTCGTGATAATTTAATTTCAATTAATGGTAGGCTTGAATCCCAACTAAACTCAATACCACTTAATGGAAAAAAAACCCATCCAAACCTCTCCTTCTGGAGAGAGAATGAGTTTTCATTCTTCTTCAAGAAGAAGAGAAGCCAGAAACAGAAAGAGGAAATAGATTCGAGAGTCGAAGGCAGAGGGAGAGAGTCTGGAGCTCACCGTGTGTCTCGACAGTGGCTGGCGCGGGAGCGGATAGGCATCACAGGGAAGAGCCCAAGGAGAGAGTCGCGCCCGTGGCGACGTCAAGCAATGGCTGTCGTCGAGTCCAGTTTTATGGCGGCGAGGCTATCTCTCGGTTGTCATCTCTCGTACTAGTGTCAGGCTCGTGCGTGGGACAAGGCCGAGGAAATGTGGACCAGGTGCAGGAGCAGCCACGTCGAGCAGTTGCTTCATGCGAGCGCAATCGATTAACTTTCACGCGCGAGAAGACGGCGAAACAAGTTGCAACGATTCAGAAAATCCAACGACGCCGTGGAGGATTGGTAATCAGGTTTCTCGAGCATGCTTGCACGAAGGAGGCTTGGTAGGTTCCTTCCTTGCGTGGCCGCTTAGCACGGCGGGGGCGGCGGTCGAGTAGATGGGAGGAAGAAAGGACTATACAATAGGTTTATATAATATATAATATATATATATATATATATTATATAATATATATATATATAATAATATATATATATTATTGAGTATAATTAAGTTGGAGATGGGATGTTTAAAAGTAGGAAGCTGAACTTTGTTTGGGATATGATAATATTCGGCTGAGTTTGTAAGTTGAATAGTAACTCTAAGACGATGATGAGCCTGGTCTGTGCGATGCGGGGCATCCACAACGTCGTAGAACCCGACGAAAAATGGCCATAATCTGATCTGGCGTGGGACAGAATGGGCGCCCGTTGTATGAAAACTCAACAGCTAGGACGCCGCACGGACGGTCGAGGACCGACACCATTCTACCACGGGTATAAAACGACGGCCGACCACGCGGCCCGTCGTACGATGCCTATGGGCGTCGAGAATGTCGTAAGGGCGTCGTGTGCATAGAACGATGGCTGGGCGACATCGGCTGTCGTAGGCGTTGTGAAGACGTCGGGGGCCCTTCGGCGTCGTAGGCGAAGCGAGGCATTGAGTTGCCGACGTTGAAAGATGTCGGCCGTCCCATGAGGCTTTGGAGCGCATGGAGTACGCGAGGCGTACATGTGGAACGATGATGAAAAAATTGCGGACAAGATCCGCACGAAGAGTCTGAAGCGACGTGACGACCGGCTAAAAATTATGTGCGGGAGACACACGATTTAATTGAGCCCGCACGTGCTGGAAAAAAAAGAAAAAAGAATAGTACTCTATTTAAATAATAGGTTTTCTTGGATCCTAGTGTTATCCATTTCTAACAGATACTAGGTTATTTAAATAATAAAAATGGAATCCTATAGTATTATTAAATAAGAAAGTTTGACTATGAAATAATGTACATTTATATATAATATATATCTACATAAATACTTCATAAAGTCCCAAAATCTTGTTAGTACCTTTTCTAATATAGGGCTATACATACAAGTATGTGCATACACACTAATATTTATTCCTACAGTCCACAAAATAATCAATAATAAAGTTATTTTTATACTAATAATTATAATATCAATAATAATAGTAATAACGATGACAAAATACAATAGCCAATAATAGGTATACTATTGGGTGATGCATTATTTTTCTACTATAATTGGTCCACCAGAAATCGTGCATATATTCAAAAATGCTACTAACGCTTATATTATACGTATAATAATATATTTTTTGAATATATTTTCCAATCCCAAAATAAATACGAAGTATATGCACCTACATAAATATGTCTACATGGGCGTCTTTCCACGCATAATATCTTTACATGGGCTTGGGCTCGGTTCAGGTCCAGTCCGGACAGTTTGGTACAACCGAATTTTCTAAAAGTCAATAATCTTAATAATAAATAATAAATTATTTATAGGGGTTAAGTCACAACTTTGACTGATTTTCCTAGTTAGAATACACACATGGATCGACCTTCTCTACCATGGCTAAAACACTAGTCAAGCACTCGACTACACTCTCCGTGCCAAATTTCTAGTCATCTTGTACTCCAAATCTTATCCATGACTATAGCATTCTATCATAATAACTATTTAATTAAATATTTAAAAATTCTAAAACATCATTTAATTCAAATAAATAATATAAAATATTTTCAAATTTCGAGAAAAGGGATTACATATGCAATCAAGATACAGGTGCAAGATACCATATACAGAAAAAAGCCAAAAATTACGTATTTGGGAACAGGGAGTGACACGTTGTCTATTAACATTTGGCTGTTGATTGGTGCATAGTATTCAATTGCTGGTGTGTATAGAAGATATATGTGAAAAGGAGAAAAACTTCTCCATCTATTCACCCTCCTTCCTCTTTCATCATTTCCATTCCAATCTCTTCTACTCTGGGCAAGAGCTAAGCAGGTTATTCTTCCGGAGTTGTGTGCAACGATGGAAAGTCGATAGCAAGAGAATTTTACCTTTAGGATGATTCGAGACAACTCTGTACATAGATCTCAAATGTTCTCTTAGGACAATGCTTCATACACGACTTTTCCGGGGACCGATATTTCTAATACTATTATTTTATGTATGAGGTAATTTATCCAACACTTCGTCTGCAGCTGGTTTAAAAATTAAATGCATCCATCGGAATTCGTGTCACTTAATCCTTCGCCAAGGCCTGATGGTGTTTCTAAGGCCCGTCCAAGATGCTCATCCTCTCTTAATTGCCTGAAAAAACCATAAAGTTGTGTATCCTTTGACATGAACATAGTAAAATAAGCAAATTAATCCTGAACATGTAAAAAAAAAGTCAGGAAAAAGTCTACACCTAAAGCTATATGTCCCAGGACTGTCAGAATCCTATTGCCAGGATCCTGGTAGTCCTAACAAAAGTAAGGACTGTCAGGATCATGGCAGTCCTAGGATAGTTGCAAACTTCATTTTTTTTTTAAAATTCAAATATTGAAATGAGAACCTTAGTTTCTTCAGGTGCTGCACAATTGTAAAATTCAAAGTTATCAGAATATAGAATTTTGTTGGGATTGGAGACCAAACGTACTTTATTACTTTTTTTTAAGATTTTGGATGAGACAAGTGAAAAAATTGACTTGTCCCCACTTTATTTACAACAATTCAAGATGCACCACACACAATTTCTATAATGTAATAACCCTCCCCCCCACTTGACGGTCAACTATTTTCGGCCTAATTTTGTTGACAAAAATATCCTTCTCCATTGTCTTCTTCCCCGCCCCACCTCCTGCTATCCCCTCCCCGCCGCAGCTCGCCCCCCGCTCCCCCTTCACACTATGTCCTCCCTCCTTTGCCTCGGTAGCACCACCTCTTCTCTGGCGTCGGCACGGAGGTGCGCAACAATAGCAGCGTGGCAGCGACCTACACAACGGCGACATCGCGCGCAGCAGTAACAGCGACGGATGCAGCTGGGGGGGGGGTTCAGCACGCGGGGCGAGGAGGGGATGGGGTGGGGGGTGAGGGTGGAGGGTCAGTGGGCGAGATAGAGCGGGAGATCAGGATGGCGGAGCGGGGCAAGGGCGCTGGATGCCCGCGACAGGTAGGGAGAGGGATGGGGTGGGGTGGTAAAGGAACAATATGGGGTATTTTCGTCAAAAAAATTGACACTCCTAAAATGTGATGCACCTTGAATTATGACAAATAAAGTTGAGGGTTCTGTCATTATAAAAATTGATCTATTACATATAATCCGTGAGTCGTGGACGATTTCTGTGAAAAGTTGAGGGTTCTTACATTATGAAAATTGTGTAGAATGCACCTTGAATTATGACAATAAGTGGGGGCAAGTCAAATTTTTCAAAAATAAATTATGTTTTAAATAATATTTTGGGAAGTGAAATTTAAAATTTTTTACGACCCACCATAAAATTGAAGAGTTTTCCCTTCATAAATAGGGTGCTACTATTAGCACTCCTAAAATATCATTCGGCACTCCTCTTTAGTTTTTTTAACATTCAAATTCCAGATTTGTCCTTGCATTAACATTATTGGCACTCCTAAAATGTCATCCTACACTTCTCCTTCCAGCATACACAAATTAATGTCATATTTAATGCAATGGTAGATTGGAAGTCGAATGTTAAAAAATTAAAGAGGAGTGCCGAATAACATCTTAGGAGTATTAATAGCACATATAAATAACCATAATATAAGATTGAATTAATTGCATTTTGATACCATCAACTATTTCAGTTTTTCAACTTAATATCCTAAACATTTTTTACTCAACAACTCGATACCCTCAACTATTTTAGTTTTTTAACTTAATACCTAAAACAGAAAAAGTCCCAAAACTACCCCTGGCTCTCTCTCTCTCTTTTTCTCTCTCTCCCAATGCTTCCCCCTTCCTCTCCGATGATGCCCCTCCTCCCTCTCGGCGATGCTCCCCTCTCTCTCCGGCGATGCCCCCCTCCCTCTCCGTCGATGCTGCTCCCTCCCTCTCCGGTAGTCGATGCCCCATCCCCCTCCGGTGGTGCGCGAGGAGGGGCACGGGTGGAGGAGGGGGTGGGGGGTGCGGGCGGCCGGAGGGAGGGAGCCGGGGGTGTAGGCGAGGCAGTGGGGAAGGGAGTTGGGGGTGGCCGGTGGGGGGTGGGGTGGGTGGGGGCGGGGACGGGTGGCCGGACGGCCGGGGGGGGGGGGTGGTGTTGGGGGGGTGTTGCGGGTTAGGAGGTAATTTTAAATTTTGAGCAGCTATATTATTGTCAAATTTTTTTTTTTTTTAGGGTATCAGGTGGTTTTTTTTTTTTTGACGTATTAAGTTAAAAAAGTGAAATAGTTAGACCATCTCCAATGGTGATTTCTAAAATTGAGTTCTTATCCTACTTGACATTGTACTTTAAGAAGATTTCTATCCTAGTTGGAAGAGTTTCTACATAGAAATTGTAGATATACAAAAATGGTCTCCAATGGTTCTCCATTTCTATCCTATGTGTCACATAGTAAAAGGACCAATTTAATGGTGTGGGGCCCAACAATAATTGTCATGAGAGATAGGAGAATTTCTATGAGAGTTTCTACATGTAGAAACCCTCGTAGAAAGTTTCCATCCTACATCATTGCCACCTAGGATAGAAATGGTGATAGAAATCACCATTGGGAGAAGTTTTTTTAAAATGGATTTCTTCCATAGAAATAGGGAAGATAGAAACCCCTATTGGAGATGGTCTTACAGGGTATCAAAATGACTTAAGCCTATAAGATTTTATGAAAAAAAAAAAAAAAATCCTATTTTACCCTACAAATTCGACAATCCACTAGCAAAAGGAGAGAGTGAAGGAAGGAAGGGAGGGAGAAATGGGGGACGGGAGGGGCGGCGGAAGCAGCCGGCCCGCGTGGCTGCAGCAGTACGACCTGGTCGGGAAGATCGGCGAGGGGACATACGGCCTCGTCTTCCTCGCCCGCACCAAGCAGCGGAAGCCCTGCAGCATCGCCATCAGAAGTTCAAGCAGTCCAAGGACGGCGACGGCGTCTCCCCCACCGCCATCCGAGAAATCATGGTACCCATCGCCCGCCCTTCCCCTTTTTCCTATTGCGACAATTTTCTAGGGTTTCGAGTTCCTAGGGTTTCTTACTGTGGCGCGGCTCGCGGTTCAACTCCATAAAGATTCAACCTTTTTTTTTGGAGTTCGCTAAAAATGGCAATTTTCATGTATTAAACCGTGTTTCATTAATTAAGCAAGTCCCGAGTACGAAAGTAGATTAATCATGGTAATTAGCCCTCCTCTCCTTCTTTCCGCACTTTCAATTGCCACAATTCTTTCAAGGTTTTCGAGTTTCTAGGGTTACTACTGCGTGGTTCGCGGACGTGCGCAAAGATTCAATCTTTTTACAGGTGTTCGTGCTGAGATGGTCAGCTCTAAAAACGGCAATTTTCATGTATAAACTTCTTTTATCAAAAATTAATGAAATAGGTCAAAGTACGAAAACAAGCAATATATAATCAGTTCAACTTAAACTCAAATAGGAACTCAAAATAGGAACTTGCAATAGGGTATGACACGCGGACGATTTTCCTACCTAGCTGCTTGACTTTTTAGGAACTTGCAATCAAGGGATGCGATGCATGTAATCCAATGGTTTGTCATTGATAAGTTTGAAAAAAAAAGGAACTCATGAGTTCCTCTAGGATTTTTGAATATATACTCCAGCGAGACCATAGGTGGTAACTCTACCAGCAAGTCATTAGCTTGCCGCTATTAGAAGTTATGAACGCCGTGGACTTGGACACAATTCAAGCACTTGTCAACGAGACCTTTTGTCTAGGAGAAGACCAAGTGGACATCGGAGTGAACCCCGCTCGTTACTTCAGCTTTTGATGTTGTCCAACCCTAAATAGCAAGCTCTAAACCCTTATTGAGTATTTGATGTGGCTCCATAGTTACCGAGATCCCTTGCCCCCTTAGGAATAGCGAACCTGAACTTGCGACTCCATGCAACTCCACATTTGACGGGATTTCGATCCGGATAGCCAAACGTGGCAACTCGGACGGTTCATATGTTACAATGAAATAAACAAAGATAAATGATAATATAAAAGCAATAAACTTAATTGTTAAGATGAAGCAACACGAGTTGGTGTTGTAGGCTTTATTGCAAATTTCTTCCGCTCTTTAGAGCCGACTTCTATGTTTAGCCTACCCCACCATATTGTGCGCACTCTGTACTGCTCCACTATCAAAGCGAACAGTAACCTAGATAACCATGTGGCACTTCCCTACTTATCAAAGATAGAGTAAAGGTGCCGTATCACCATTGCGATGTGATCCCTACTGATTCATCAACCTCCAAATGATGTAGTCCTGCATCAAATTATCGCCAATTCTTTCCATTTTCGGTCCTATGTTGAGTGATACAAGAGAAAAATGCCTTCTATTGTGGCATACTTGCATGAATGATACACATGGGCATTATGGTTCTGTATTGTTTAAACACCCATCTTCCTGTAGACTATCAATTCCGTATTGTTTCAACACCCATTCCCTTGTCAAATATCATCATGGAAAACACCTTCCTTGATGTCCGTGAGTGTCATAGTCCCTTGTTAATTGTTCACGTAAGTCTCTTCTGTCGGCTGGTTGTTATTTGTGACCCGTCTCAGTTCACGACCAACCTCTGCAATGGCTACTTCTTTAACAAGGAAAAGAAAATCTATTATAAAAAGAAACAACCCCATTTATTGACGAAGTGTTGCATCACTATGCCATTGTGGCGTCGCGGATTTTCAGGAGCGATCATCATGGCTATCCTTGTAGTTGCTACCATATTGCCCAACAACCATTGCCATGAACCTACTCTTATCTTGCTTGCCATATGTTGACGCCCATCCATAAGTTTGAACACGTACGCGCAACAAGGCCCTTCGAAACCTTGACGGTGGCCTTGTCAAATAAGAGCGAGAATTGAGAGCTTTTATGTCCTCAGATTATCTCTTCATTCCCATCATCTCCCCAATTGCACGCACCATCTTACAACTCATCCATGCCACAAGACAAGTCCACCCTCCATGCTCTGCAGCAGAGGGTAGGTGAGATCTTCTTACTTGATAATCTGTTCACTCACGGTTCATGAACCAACCTCTTCGAACTAAGCTAGTGCTTGCTCTCCGGTACTTATTCTCAGACTTGTAATGGGCTCCAAGAACAGTCTCAGCCAAGGTTCGCAGTATCGGTATCGGAATCGGTATCGGACCATTCCTATGAGTATCGGTATCGACGATATCGGTAGTATCGACGGTTTCGGATCAGAGTATCAATTTTTTGGTATCAGAAAACAATAATTATTAATAAATTATTAACATTTAAAAGATATATTTTATACATTTAGGCATAATTTTTTATTTCCAGTGTTATTTCGTAGTAGTTTTGAAATTAAATGAAATAATATTCACCCTTACCGATTGATTTACATGCAATAGATCAATTTTCTTCTTTTATATGCTTTTACAACCTTATTATGCTTTAAACCCTTGTTGATTTGTCTTTTTTTCTTCAATTTTTTTTGCCAAATTGATCAGAAAAGAGAGCCCCAATGTTGGTATCGGTCAGTATCGGGTATCAGTTGGTATCGGATCGGGAAATGCCAAACCGTATCGGTATCGGCCGATACTTTAAACTATGGGACTCTCAGCCTTCTCAAATCGGACAATGTCTTCGACCTCAAGATCTCTAGCTCGAGAATCCTGCAAGTATGTCGCCGACACCTGGTCAGAGTGACCGGGTTAATGTTGGGGATTGGAGGTACTGTTATGTCAAAAAAAAGAGTGTTGTCGTTTCTGGCACTATACAAATATGTGGGAGCACGTTTGGCACCGGGGCAACATGATGATCACAAATGAAGCCGAACTCCCTTGTCTTATAGCCATATCATGGCTTTCGAGGAAGGGACGACTGAGAACGTCGACTTTTCCCCTTTTGAGCGTTGAGGTAGTCGCTTTCTTTCCTTTGTTGGATATATGAAAAATCAACTTCTCATGATGAGAAGAGCATTGGAGGTTGACTATCAGAGATGGTTAACGACAAGGAATTAAGACACCCTCGTAGCAAAGTTTGAAAAGTTTATTGTCAGATATTCTTAATCTAATTAAATATAGTAATTTTGAAATTACTTCGCACAATGCGAATGATTCATCCCGCTTGATAGAAAATATTGGATTTTTAAAGAGATCGGTAAACTGCTTGTTCGTGACTTTATACAAAATCAATGATTATTATGTTTTAAAAAATACAATAATTATTATGTTGAGATTACGACAACAACCAACCCTTTATTCCAAAAAATTTCGGTCGGCTATCCGAATCCTCGTCTTTCATTTAGTTTTATTAAGGGCCATGTCCTCTTCAACATTAACAAAAACCATATCCTTCTTTACAACTTCATTCAATGTTTGTTTAGGCCTATCCCTACTCCTAATCTCAATTAACTACTATTTAATTGCTCCATACTGGTGTATCTATTGATATGTGACGTACTTGTCTAGACCATATATTTTCATTTCATCTTGTTTTCGATTGACACTACCTCAAACTTTCCATGAATACTTTCATTTCTTATTCTATCTTTCAATGTATTGACACTAATTTCTGTTAGTATTCTCACTTGAGCTGCACTAGCCTTCTAGACATTTTTTCATTTGCAACACTTCGATCCATAAAGCAAGGTTTGTCTTATTGCTGTCTTATATAATTTGACTTTCAACTTCAATCGTATCCTACGATCACGAAATATTGTAGAAGCACTATGTTTTAACCATCATGTTTTAATTTTATTCACAATTTCTCCAATATGATGGAGTCCTAATATCCAAAATTATAATCCATAGGTATCTCTTGTTCATCTATGTATACTCACTTGTTTCTCTTGGACTTTTGGTTTAAGTTACATTTATTATTCCTTGTTTAGTCATACTCATTTGAAAACCTTACATCCATTATCTTTCCACACTGTTCTAGTATCTGACCTTTTTCTACTCTTACAAACATTATATGCCGTGAACCTCCTCCTGAATATGCCTAGTAAATTTATGATTTATCCATAACCCTTGTTAGCAATCACCCGAATAAAACTCGTATTATACGCGAATTTTTCCGTATCTTTCATAAACGTATAATACTTGCGTATTTTTGACAGATCCAAATCAGTACATAAATTTTAAGCATACGAAATTTTAAACATGTTCTGTATAAATTATTGACAAATTTGGTACAATAAACATGCTAGGAACCTGTTTAATTAACCAAATTTGACAACATATTTAAGAATGTAAAGTTTTTAACCTCAATATTTTCATTTTTCGAACATTTGACCGAATTTTTGAACGTATTTTATTTGCACTGAGCCGATTTATACTCGTACTTTTGCCGTCCCGAATTTTTTCCGTTTGCCGTATTGCTAACAAGGTCCATAACTAGCATAAAAGGTAAAGAATTAGTGCTAATCCTTGACGTAGGCCAACATTGATAAGAAATAGTTTGCTATCATCAACTTGTAATCTTATCGTACATGTATAGTATCAATTAAGGAAGCACAGGCACATATCGGACACAAACCGAACACTCCAAAATACATAGGAAATAGGTGTCGTATTGTTGTCGTTGTGTCCTTACCCTGTCATGTCATATGCGTTCCGTGCAACATAGGTCTCAATATAGCTAATAGAGGCTTGTTTTTTTTTTCCCCTTCTCCCCAACCCCACCTAATTATCCCCCTAGGAACTCTGCTGTAACTCTCTCTAAGTTAATACAATGTGTAAATCTCTCATTCTCTCTCTAAGTTATTCTATTAATCTTCTTAGCAAGTGCTGAAGAATATATTACTAATCTTCATTTTATGCATTTATTGTTTTATGTGTTTTCCATTTCTAGCTAGGTTTAGTGATGTCATTAGTTTCCTATAAACAAACTAATTAAATTTCTCCTAATCATTGTATCCACTACATTTCCTTTTCCATCAGTGTTCCTATGTTTCAAGTACTTAATCTAATCCTACTCCTATACACCAACTCCTTACATTGTTGCTTCCTATACGAACTCCTTCCCTTCCCCTGCCTATTTGTCGCCATATTGAGGTAGCAAGATGGTCTGTCGCATCTAGGGAAAGCCCTATCCTACCCTTCTTCACTGGGGTCGTATCGATACCCTTGTTAACCAGGGTGGTATTGTTGCAACATGATCATTTCCGGTTGACGACAATTCTGATGCAGATATTGTTGGCTCAAAAATGGGATCTTTTTGCATCGTTGATTAATACTTAGATAGTTAGATACTACTACTCATGAATACTCGATGCAGTTCATGGTTCATGCATGACAATGCAACTTTATGAAGTTCCTTGTGCAAAATCGAGAATTCTCATGTAGACTGTTGGCTCTAGAAGTGATAATTTCTATCATCATTTTGATTAATGTATTTATGGTGATCTACTAGCTTTGTACTTTTCAAGTATTTCTGAAGTCTTTTTGATGCAGTTTGCTTTTCATGCATGGATATGCAAATTTTTTAAAGTTCTTTTACACAAGTTTTTTTTTAATCTCATTTGATATAAAATATTAATTTTTTTTAAAGAGAATTGTATATTGTTTGTTTCCAGCTTTATCCAAGACCAATAATTCTGATGCAGTGACTGTTGACTCTAAAAATGGCAATTTTCTGTCATTACTTTGATTAATACACACCAGTACTTCTCATGTATTCTCAATGAGGTTTGAACCTTTGAGGTCCATTCTTAAAGATGTAACCTTTATGAAGTTTCTAGTATAGTCCCCTCCTACATCAGCTACACCACCACCACCAACAATAAGGCCTTTATCCTAAATATTTGGGTTGGCTGTTTGAATACTCTTCTTCCGTTTGGCTATGTTAAGGTCCGTGTCCTTTGTAACACTAATAAACCATATCATTCTTTAAAACTTCAAACCATGTTCGTATAGACCTACATCTAGTCCTATTTGCTCCAGTAACTACTATATTATCACTCCTGACGGGACGTCTATTGGTCATCTTTGTACATGTCCTAACCACCCAAGATGATTTTATCTCATATTGTCCTCAATTGATGCCCACCTCTACCTTTCCACGAATATGCTCGTTTCTTTTCCCCTCTACATAAAAATTAAGCCTAAATTGCAAAATGTATTTGGCACAAATAAATGATGCTTCATAGATACTAAAATAATTGGATTTTTTTCAGAGAAAAGAATTTTGATGTCATCATCTGATTTTTGATTAATGTATTCATGGCACATCTAGTAAGCTTGTCTTTTTCACATATTCTCAATGTAATTGGTAGCTTGTGTATAAAAGATGTAATCTTTTTGAAGTTTCTTAGTTTAAGGCAAATAATTCAGTTCACTGTAAATTTGGATTATAAGTCAGATTAGAGGAGTGTCGGTTGAGTTGTTAGTGCTAGGGCACATATTTTACATTGATTTTTTGTATTGTGTTTAGTGTCCGTTTCTCCAAAATCAAATCATGAATCAGATTTAAAGACTGTTGGTTCTGAGAAGGGCAAGTTTGTGTTGTCTTTTTGATTATCCATCCTTGCCAATATACATATGTAATTACCATATATGGCGATACTTCTTGAACGATAATTTAATTTCTTATACAATGTTCCTTGCAGTTATTACGAGAGATTTCTCACGAGAACGTCGTCAAACTTGTGAATGTACACATTCATTCTGATATGTCACTCTACCTAGCATTTGATTATGCTGAGTACGACCTATATGTAAGTGCTTTTGATCCTCTGTGTTGTTGTCCTGTGATAGAGTTCGTCTACCGAAAACAGCATGTAACTACATTCATCTGCTTACATTATTACGAGAGTTCGTCGACCAAAAACAGCATGTAACTACATTATTACGAGAGATTTCTCATGAGGACGTTGTCAAATTTGTGAATGTACACATTAATCATTCTAATATGTCACTCTACCTAGCAGCATTTGATTATGCTGAGTACGATCTTTATGTAAGTGCTCTTGATCCTCTGTGCTATTGTTGTCCTGTGATAGAGTTCGTTGACCGAAAACAGAATGCAACTACATTCATCTGCTTATTTCAAATTTATGCTTTTTTGTATTACGACTTACTAGGATTTTTTTTTTGATTAGTATGCTATATGGACTTTCCTACATTAAAAGCCTTCTTTTTTTTATCTGATAAGATCATCATCATCACCATAAGCCTTGTCCAATCAGAATTGGGTGCTAAGGGGCATGAGTAAGCTCCACAAGAGGAGTTGGTAAAATTCTTATGATTGGCTGCCAACCTGATGTCAAACCCTATGTGGTGCCAAATTTATACAGACAAAGTAGCTATAAACAAGAGAGGGCCTTGCTATAAAATCAAGATGTACAGTTGTGGGTAGCTAGACCTACTTTTTCAGTCATACAATTTAAGCTCATGCAACCAAGAGCATCTAGACAGAGAGTTAAGATGATAGATTTTACCACAGGGCATTCATCTATGATGCATTAAGCCAAATACCAAAAGACAGAATGAAACTCCCACTACGTGATAAAGTTTATGTTGTATTATTACGATCTAGTTGATACGTGTATATGGATAAAACAGAACTGAGAAAGAATTTCAATTTAGTGAAGTAGATATTCCTATTTTTGTCTAGCAATATTCTTTTAACCACCACCACCTGCCAAATTGGATTTTGAATGTTTAGGACTTCTAAATATAAAAGTTTAGTAATAGTTTTGGGGGAATAGTATCCAATACGGATTCGGTTGATACTGCTGAAACCAAAACCGAGGTTGGTGCCATTTTCATATTAGAACCAAGTTCTAAAGATCCTCATTTACATGAGTTGATATGGTTGTAAACTTGTAATAGCATTGTTTTGGAAGCCCACAAGTTCTATTAGTGGTTCACCAGTGGAAGCAGGTTTCTAAAGTGAGGTCCATCTCTACGGTCATATTGTAATGAGGCAGGTTTCTGGCATTTACTGGATATTGTATAAGCCTGTTCTGAGGTTATGCATTGGCAGGCAATTGCTCTTAGATATTGCTAAAGGCTTGTCCAGGCGATTTACTTTTGTGTATTTCTGATAAATGTTATGTTTTAGGTACAAGTGCTTAGTGTGCAGTTACCAGGCTGACAGTGTTTTTATGATGGTCATTACCATTTGTTTTCCCCTTTCCTTCGCTACAGGAAGTCATTAGACATCATCGGGAAAAGCTTAATCAGCCTATCAACCAGTACACAGTAAAGTCATTGCTGTGGCAGCTACTTAATGGACTTAATTATCTTCACAGGTAGTCTTATATGGCAACCATAATAATGATATGAGTAGGTGCTTATACTTGATATTTTATCTCGTGTATCTCCAATAACCTGACAATGCACTAGAAATATCATTACCATTGCACATATGCTATTAGCCTTACAATTGGTGAACTTTGTCTATTTTTATGCAGTAATTGGATTATACATCGAGATCTTAAACCATCTAACATCCTGGTATGTTTCTTACTTGTTCTCTGTATTCAGTTTCATAATGGGACACATTGTCTTCAAATTTGCTAATCGACTTCAATTGGAATCAGGTCATGGGCGACGGAGAAGAACATGGAGTTGTTAAAATTGCTGATTTCGGACTTGCTAGGATTTATCAAGCTCCTTTGAAGTTCTTATCTGACAATGGAGTAATGACTTATTCTTCATACCAAATTTCTTTTGTATTCATGATGGAGTGACACAAGTTTCTGGATTTATATGTGTGAGAAAAGATACCGGAGAAGAAAACCAAATAAACACTGCTGGGAAAACTCTTTTCTGAATTACAGAGAAGAACCACAATATATATAGATATTCTGGTCAATAATCTGCCCAACAAAATAGGAAACAAAACAACAACAAATCAGCAACAAATCTGGGAACAAACCAGAAAAGAAACAGAATAACAAAAACTGTTTTTATTCCCAAAAAATTGGAATTGACTAATCAATCCAAAACTGCCTCCAGATCTTTCGAATGCCAGGTTGAACTTTAACACTCGCCCTCAAGCTGGATTGTACACATCAAACAATCATAGCTTGTATATCATCTTCTCAAAGATAGGTCTAGGTAATCCTTTGGTTAGAATATTAGCAGTCTGCTCGGCTGAAGTCACATAAGGAATGCAAAGAGTTCCATCTTCAATCTTCTCTTTAATAAAGTGCTGATCAACCTCTACATTTTTAGTACGATCATGGTGCACACATGATTATGAGCTATGCTGATGGCTGCTTTGTTGTCGCAATACAACTTCATGGGGCTTTTTGTTGCAACTTGAAGTTCTTTTAGGAGTAATTTTAGCCAAATCAATTCGCTCACGCCATTTGCCATGGATCTAAATTCAGCTTCAACACTACTTCTAGCCACTACATTTTGTTTTTTACTTCTCCAAGTCACCAACACCAAGTTTCCATAAGCATAAGAACAATATTCAGATGTAGATCTCCCTGTTGTCACAGGCGACGCCTAGGCGGCCTAGGCGCGCCTGTGAAAGAGGACTCGCCTCGACCTGGGGAAAATTTCCCTGGGTGAGGCGGTGCTCGCCTAGGCGTCCGCCTAGGGTCGTCCAGGGGAAAAATGACCCGCCTAGGGTCGCCTAGGGCCGCACAATTATATTTACTATCTTTTCTTGATGTTGAACATTTATTATTTCATTTTTTTGGCTTCTTATATTACTTTTGTGCTTATTGGTTAATGTTTATTGCTTATTAGTTATACTACATATTTGTTGTATACATAAATGCATAATTTTTTGATTCAAGAACAGTAGATTCTGGGCGGGCGCTTAGGCGACGCCTAGGCGCGCCTAGGCGAGGCGGGTGGCCTGTCGCCTCGCCTCGCCTAGCGCCCAGTACAACATAGAGATCTCCTATCAACAACTGAACCAGTCCAATCTGCATCAGTATAGATTTCAATTTCACGAGATTCTCCCTTTTTGAAGTACAATCCTTTCCCTGGACTTCCTTTCAGATACTTCAATATTCGGATGATCGCATCTAGATGTTCCTCATAGGGAGCATGCATAAATTGACTTACCATGCTGACTGCAAATGCTATATCTGGTCTCATGTGAGCCAAATAAATAAGTTTTCCAACAAGTCGATGATTTCTACACCTTATCCACAGGTGTACTAGTACTTTGGTCTCCAAGTTTAATATTAGGATATGCTGGGGTGTCAACTATTTTACACCCAAATAATCCAGTCTCCTTCAATAGATCTAGGACATATTTTCTTTGTGATACGGGAATACCATATCTATTTCGAGCAATTCCCATACCTAGAAAATATCTTAGCTTACCTAGATCTTTAATTTCGAATCATCCGCTAGCCTTCTCTTTAAAGAATTCATTTCTGAAATATTGTCACCAGTCAAGATGATGTCATCAACATATACAATTAGTATAATTGACTTACCACCTTCATATTTGTAAAATAGCGTATGATCAGTGTGAGCTTGCTTATGCCCTTGTTGGCGAACAGTTCTGGTGAACCTCTCAAACCATGCTCTTGGTGACTGTTTAAGGCCAAAGAGAGATTTTTTTTAATTTGCACACCTGTTCTGTTTTTCATGTACTCTTAAAACCTAGAGGAAGTTCCATGTAGACTTCTTCAGACAAGTCGCTGTTGAGAAAAACATTCTTGATATCAAGTTGCTGAAGTGGCTAGTCTAGATTTGCTGTCAGAGAGAGAAGGACACAGATTGTATTAAGCTTGGCTACATGGGCAAATGTCTCTTGATATTCTATTCCGTAGGTCTGAGTAATGTACCTCTCAATGGACCCATCTGATTTATACCTCACTGTGAATATCCATTTACAGCCAACAAGAACAGCATCTCTGGGTTTTGTCAACCATTTCCCAAGTTCCATTTTTTTCCCAGAGCTCTCATCTCAACTTCTACTTCCTCTTTCCATCCATTTCGTTGAAGAGCCTCTTCAATAGTCTTCGGAATTTCTGTATCTTCTAGATTGGATACAAAAGATTCCATTGAAGTGGATAAATGGTCATATTTTACAAATTTAGCTATAGAATGTTGAGTGCAGGAGAGAACACCTTTCCTTAAAGCAATAGGCATCATCAGTGTTATCCAAAGGAAAAGAGACAAGTGAAGTACCTGGGTCTGAGTCAGATTCATGACAAGTCTCGAGAGTAAGAGGAGTTTCTACCGTTTGTTGATTCTTCCGACGAGAGTAAACACGGAATTCATTATTTGTTGAGATTGTTGTTACTGGATAGATTGGGCACCTCTGTTTCATCTTGGTTAAATTTTTCTTGATTGTTAAATTCATTTCCAACATTAAGATTCTCAATTCTTGGAAGACTAAGGTTTTCAGTGTGTTTAGGATTAAGTTCTGAAATATACAAGCTTGGCAAGGTGGGATTGAGGATTTCGGATGAAAAATTCCAGAAATTTCCTTTACTACCTATCTCCCAAGGAAATTTATGGAAAAGAAGGAAGTGTTCTAAAAAGGTGACGTCCATAGAGAATTAATTTTTTCTTTTCTGGGAAATAGCATTTGTACCCCTTTTGATTTGCAACATAGCCTAGAAAAATGCATTTAAAAGCTTTTGGGTCAAGTTTATTTCTATTTGGTTCATGATTATGGACAAACACGGTGCATCCAAATTTTTTTATGGGTAAATTACTAATAGTTCGGTTATCAGGAAAATATTTAGTGAAAATATTTATTTGTGTTTGAAACTTGAGCACATTTGTGGGCATTCTATTTATAAGATAACAAGCAGTGAGAACAACATTCCCCAAAAATATTTAGGAGTGTTGGTGGTGAATGACCTAGCAACTTCCAAAATATGTCTTTTCTTTCTTTCAGCGATGCCATTTTGTTGCTTTTTTTGAAATTTCTTCAGCATCGGATTATCTTTTAGCAAGTAGGCCAACACACACGAGTATGATCACCGATAAAAGAAATGAACCAATGTTTTGAGTAAAGATTGTGAGACTGCGAGGGTCCTCAAATATCACTGTGTACAAGAGCAAAAGGCTTAGTTTCTTTATAAGGTTTTGGTTTAAAAACAAACCTTTGATGTTTAGCCAATTGACATATCTCATATTGAAAAATGTCATTATTCTTAAACAATGAAGGAAATAAATGCTTTAAATACGGAAAACTAGGATGTCCAAGGCTAAAGTGCCACAACATTACTTGATTTTGTCTTTAAGGAGATTCCCAACTGATAGTATGAACTTGTTTGATCTCGTCTGAGTCCTCGTCAAAATAATATAGCCCCCTGTGCTCACTAGCATTGCCAATCCTCTTCCCCGTACTCTGGTCCTGAAATTCACAATGATTGAGAAAATCACCCTACAATCACATACTTAGAATTCTGCCTACAGATAGCACGTTACATGATAAATTTGGAACATGTAATACGGATTTAAGACAAGGGTTGAGTTAATTTTAATAGTTCAAATTTCAGCTATTGGAGACAAGGAGCCATCTGCAATCCGTACTTTCATTTGACCATGATTAGGGACATGCGAGGAAATAGGTGAGCACAACCAGTCATGTGATCCGATGCCCAGGAGTCAATAATCCATGACTCTTCGTTTCTTTTTGTGCAATTTAGAGCTGATAGGAAATTACCTTTCTGGGCAATTAAAGAAGTACCGGTTACTTTCTCAGGTGCGAGCATCTTGTAGAGGCGCTCAAGTTGTTCTTTGTCGAGACAAGTGCCGCCTATGTTTTCGCCATGTTTCTGTTCTGTGAGTTCAGTATTGGACTGGTAGGCACGAGTATCTCTTTGAATATTTTCAGAATGTCTTCGATTGTCTTGGTTGTTTTGATTGGGAGGTTTCCCATGTAATTTCCAGCATGTTTTTTTAGTGTGATTAGTCCTTTGACAAAAATCACACCAAAGACTCCCTTTTCGAGGACGCCTAGGATCGCTTGAATAGTCTTCTCCACGGTTATGATCATAACTTCTTGTGGCAAGAGCAGAGGCTTTCGTTGGGACTGAGCCTTTTGTCTCCGAGCATATTCTTGCGCCTGCTCTCCTCCCTTCGAACTTCAGAAAATACCTTTCGATCCGAGGTAAGGAACAGATTCCAAGCATTCTACCACGGACTTCATCCAGATTCTTGTTGAGTCCTGCAAGAAAGTCATAGGTACGAGTCTTTTTTTCTATAAGTTTCACATATTTTCCTGAACACTCACTACACCAATCATTAGGTTCAAATAGGCCCAACTCTTGCCATATCTTGGTAAGAGCCGTGTAGTACTTTGTCTTCCATGCTTCCTTGTTTGAGATCCCTGGCATGATCTCTTAATTCACACAATTGTGCTGAGTTCTCTAGGTCGAATATGCCAAATTCACCTTGTCCCAAATTACTTTGGCCGTGGTGTGGATAAGATACGAAGACCCAATATGCTCTTCCATAGAATTGACGAGCCAAGACATCACTAAGGCATTATTTGTGTCCCACGTTGAGTAGGTGGAGTCGGTAGAATCTGGTCCTTTTGTTGAGCCATTAAGATACCCGATTTTTCCTCTCCCTCGTATAACTATCTGGACAGACCTTGACCATTGGAAAAAGTTTTTTCCATTTAGTTTGTAGGAAATGATTTGGAGAGAGAGGAGTGTAGGGAGGAGTTATCAAAAGAAGCAGTGGGGTTAATTGTAAGGCTCGGTGTAGAGGAAGATTAAGTAGAACCTTCATCTTTACCATCCTTGCTTAACCCAGTAAGGGCCTGCTTGTAGCTATCGACTATGGTGTTTTCCTCTCAACGGTATCCCAGCTCTGATACCATATGAGAAAAGATACTGGAGAAGAAAACCAAATTAACACTGCTGGGAAACTTATTTCTGGATTTATTATATACACAGAGAAGACCAGAATATATAGATATTCTGGTCAATAAACTGCCCAACAAAATAGGAAAAAAACACAACAAATCAACAAGAAGTCTGGGAACAAACCAGAAAAGAAACAGACTAACAAAAAAATGTTTTTATTCCCAAAAAATTGGAGTTGACTAATCAACCCAAGACTGCCTCCAGATCTTTCGAATGCCAGGTTGAACTTCAACAATATGCTATACGAAACTTGGTTTGACATAACATTGATGACCATACTTCTACCAGTCGGCCTGAAGCACTGTTCTAAAAGGCGGCCTAGGCGGCCGCCTAGGCGCTAGCGTCTGGTGCCCGTCCGATGTCCGCCTAGGTGCTCGCCTAGACCCCCGATGTTCGACTATGCATGTTTTGAGATTTTATGGACTTTTTCTGCAATTTTCAGTATATGTATTTTTAATTTTATTTATTTATTTGAACCGCCTAGATCTAGGCGGCCGCCTAGGCGACCGCCTAGGCAGGCTAGGCGCTAGGCGGCGAGAGCCCGCCCGACTGGCGCCTAACGCTTTTCACAACCTTGGCCTGAAGTCGTTTCTTGGTTTGGCATGACATTGATGATCATATATTTCTACCAATCTTTGGCCTGAAGTCGTTTCCATATATTATGGCCTTGTTTGATGTTTCTTAAAAGCTCAGACCCGACTCGTTTATATATATATATATATATATATATATATATATATATATATATATATATATATAACTTTCGATGAACAGAGCGGGCGACCTCGGCTAGGGTTCCTCTCGCCGGCGGGGGGAGGAAGGTCAAAAAGGTGGGGGGGGGGGCGAGCTGCCCCCCCAGGGCGGCGGAGGGGCCCCCCTAGGCGGCAGAGGGGGGGGGGGGCGGACCTCCCAGGATGCGCACCCGCAGGAGTCGGGCGGACCCCCCTCAGGGCCCGGGTGGTGGCGCCCCTATGGTGGTGGGGGGGGGGCGTGCGTGCACGGTGGGGTCGGCCGGACCCCCCAGGCGGATCGGCGGCGGTGGCGCCCCCTCTGGTGGATGGGGGGGGGCGGATCTGTTGCCGAGGGGGTCGGGCGACCCCCCTCGGGTGGGGACTGCGGCGAGCGTCCCTATCGGAGGGGAGCGGACTCGGCTCTAAGGCCCCCGGCTTTCGAATTTGGAGCTGGCCCTAGTTCCCAGGGGAACCAGAAGGATGGAGGAGTTGGACGGCGGTTACTCGGCGTCGAGTGGCGAAGGCAGGGGGGAAGGCAGGAGGTGGTCAGGGTCATGTTCGGGATCGGCACCCGGTTGATGGTCGTCAGAGCGGATCAGGGGCGAGGACCTTGGCTCGTGGCCCGGTGGGGTCCGCACGGAGATCGGTGGGCTGGCGGCCAAAGGCGACTGCGGCAGACAAAGGGAAGGGTAAGGTGGTGGATCCCGGTGATCTAAGATCTACTCCACCCAGACCGGAGGTTGCACCCAGGCCACAAGGGACGACTACTCGCGGCCGACTGGACGGTCCTGGGCAGAGATCTGCAAACCTGTGGGGCCGAAAAGTCCCACATCGATGGAGTATGTTCCGCCGATCAAGGCGGAGAGGGTTTCCGGGCCTCGTTCCCCGCGGAGGAGGTTGAGAAGGTGTCAGCATATTGGGAGAACACCCTTGTCCTGTATGTCCTAGGCAACAGCCTTTCTACGGACAGATTCGGGGGTACGCAGTGCGTGTCTGGCAACCTAAGGGGAGCATGGAGTTTTTTGCCCGCGAGAATGGCTTCTACTATGTGAAGTTCGGACTCGCGGAGGATGTCGCTAGGATACTCCAAGGAGGCCCCTGGACGTTTGACGGCAGGCTTATCATTCTTAAGGAGTGGACTCCGGAGCTTTGATGCGAGCGGGAGTACTGAATGCCATCCCTGTATGGATTCGCTTTCCTGAGTTCCCTGTCCGGTTTTGGAGTATTTCTTTGCTGATGCGACTGGCGAGCTTGGTGGCACCCCGATCAAGGCAGATGAAGCCACTGCATTTCGGTCGAGGTTGATGTACGCCAGAATTTTTGTGGAAATTCGAGCTAGGAGGGAGTTACCGGCGTTGCTGGAGTACGAAATTCCGTCTGGAGAGGTGCTTACCCAGAAGGTGGAATACGAATGGGTATCCCCTACCTGTTCACGGTGTTCTTGCTTCGGGCATCTGGCCAGTGCTTGTTCGGCGGTCGGACATCATGTGGAGCCTTCTATCCCACAGAGTGAGACTCCAGACTCTCCCTGTGACATGGATATCAGAGTTGACAGCGGAGAGGAGGCCTTGGTGGGCGAGGATACGCTTCCAGTGAGTGAGGGCGGGACGAGCCTCGTTGTATCTACCCAGCTGGCTCCCACGAGTGGGGCGTTGCCCACTCCCCAGGGACAGAGTAGTATTGTTACGAGAGGCATGGCGGCGTCGGGGATCGTGGTGCGAGGGGGTGGAGGTTCGGCTGAGGGGCAGGTTTACTGCAGGAAGAGACGTGCTGTCGGGCCGCTGAGTGACAGCCTCTCCAGGGAGGGGATGCATCCTCCTGACAGAGAGGAGGCGGTGTGTGTTGACAACCTTCCTGGGCGTTGGTTCTCTCTCATGCCATCCCACGTCTGCTCCGTCTGGGATGGAGGATCTTTTAGCGACGGATGCGACACTTTCCCCAGGTGCCGATCCGGGTGTTTTTTCAGGGGACCCTTCATCTAATTAATTAATGGCTATTATAGCCTTGAATGTGAGGGGGGCGTGTTCGCTTGGGAGGTGGAGAGAGATCTGTGGGGTGCTTCTCTGAGAGAAATGTGACATTTCTATTCTGTTAGAAACTAAGATTAAGGGTGACAAGACTCTTGCTCGTAGGACCCCAGCTCATTGGGCACAACTACATAACCTGGCTCTGTGTGACATAACCAGGATCTGGGTTCGATGGAACTCGAAGAGCTGGGATGGAGATTTGCTTTTGATGACGGAGCAGTTGATTGCTATTTCCTTCTCAAACAAGGGTAGCTTCCGGTTCTTATTGGGGGCAGTCTACGACCAAACGACAGACGGAGGAGGGAATCCCTTTGGAGTGACATTTCCCGGGTCGCAGCTGCAGCTGATTCGGTGTCCCTTCCTCTCCTGATGATTGGGGACTTCAATGCCCTTCTGCACCATGGGAGAAGGTGGCAGGTCGGCCAGTTCCAGACTCTATCCTATATGATTTTCAGAGATGTCTCCTCCAGGCGAGGCTCCAGGGACTGTCTCGATCTGGCTTCATCTGGACTTGGCATAACAAGCTATTCGGAATAGGGTTGCGTGCCAGCTTGATAGAGCTTTGGGTAATGGGGAATGGTTCCGTCATTTCCCTAACACTTCGGCGGAGGGCTTGGCTGCTGGGACAAGTGATCACTCCCCCCTCCGGGTTGGATTCACTTGTCGGACTCCTGGGAAGTCCCGTCCTTTTAGGTACAACAACAGTTGGTACCTGACAGAGGGCTACCTGGAGGCTGTCACAGAGGGGCTTGATAGTGGTCAGGAGGGGACGATCCAGTTCCGATTGGTCCGTCGTCTCAAGGCCACGAAGCAGGCTCTTCGGAGTTGGGTGAAGGTGTTGCCGAAGACTTCTTTAGAAGATAAGGAGGTGGAATTGCGAGCCATCCAGGAAGACATGCAGGCTGACATGCTCAATGGAGACTTGGCGGCAAGAGAGAAGGAACTGATTGAAGAAGTCAGCATCTTGCGGTTGCAGAAGGAGATCAGCACGACTCAGCGTGCCAAATGCTCCTGGCTCAAGGACGGCGATCGGTGCTCCAAGTTCTTTTATGATGTCATCCGGACCAGGGAGCATAGGAATCACATCTCCCGGCTTCTAGATGTGGAGGACAATCTTGTGGGGGAGCCGCTGCGATACAGGGCGAGGCGGTCAGGTACTACTCTGAGTTGTATTTCCAGACTGACTACTTGTCTGTATTCCCAGAGATCATTACGAAAGACTGGTGACTCCGTACGGAAATAGTATTCTTTCTTGCTCCCGTTATATTGGAGGAGGTGGAAGCTATTGTCAAGCTGGCGGATCCCAACAAGGCTCCAGGTCCGGATGGTTTTAGCAGTGGGTTCTACAAACGCCACTGGGACACTCTGAAGCATCAGGTATTGGTGGTGGTACAGAATTATTCACCAACGGAAAGCTGCTGAAAGAGCTGAACCACACTTCCTGACCTTGGTGCCTAAGAAGGAGGGAGCGACATCGTTGGCGGACTTCAGACCTATTGCGTGCTGTAATTATCTTTATAAGATAATTACGCACCTTATGTGCCGGCGTATGGAGGGGATCATGCAGGACTTGGTCTCTCCGAACCAGGCTGCGTTTATCAAGGAGATCGATTGCTGAGCATAGTCTCCTGGCCCATGAGATGGTGAGAGGTTTTTAACAAACTTGGAGGAGAGAAGGCTTGCGTGAAACTGGATATGAGGAAGGCGTACGACATGGTCAACCGAGACTTCCTTTGCCATCTGATGTCCGCCATGGGTTTTGGGAACCATTGGGTTGGCCTGATACGAGAGTGCATCACATCCCTCACTTTCTCGGTTCTCATTCAGGGCATCCCCTATGGGTATTTTCAGAGTAATCGTGGGCTTCGGCAAGGCGACCCCCTGTCTCCTTATCTGTTCACGATTGTTATGGAATACTTCACATGCCTGATGGATTTGGCAGCGCACCGAGGGAGGCTGGTTCCACTGTTCCGGAGGGTGGACCCCCTAGTCACCCACCTCATCTATGTTGATGATCTCTTAGTGTTTATCCGGCCTTCGATGGAGGGTATGCAGACGCTTGCAGAGATTATGGGAGTTGCATTCTCTATCGGGCTTCAGCTGACATGGAGAAGAGCCGGGTGTACTTCAGCTCCTTATGTCCCCAGAAGGAGGAGCGGGCTGACGTGCTGGGTATCGAGAGGAGTGATCTTCCGGTGCGCTATTTAGGAGTACCACTCACGGTCAAGTATGCGCGGGATCAGGATTGTCATAGTTTGGTGGAGTATGTCCAGAGGAGAGTGAAAGGTTGGCGAGCCTCGGGATTGTCTTTTGGCGGTCGCATTGAGCTGGTACGGTCAGTGATTACAGCTGTAGCCCATTCTGGCTACAATCCATCCTCCTTCCTATCGCTACTGTTAGGAAAGTGGATCGGATTTGTGCAGATTTCATTTGGAGAGGGGGTATGCATGCTATCTCTTGGGATCAGCTCTGTCGTTCCAGAAAGGAGGGAGGAGTGGAGATTAGGCCGCTGCTGGAGATTCGGGAGGCCTCCGCGCTTAAGCTGGCATGGAAATTTATTAATGGGGGGTCTCTCTGGGCTGCCTGGATGCATAGCAGATATGTTAAGCAGGGCAACTTATGGACGTATACTACTGACAACAATCATTCCGTCACGTTCAAGACTGTCCTGAGACACAGGGGGATTCTCAAGTCTGCTATCAGGAAGGTCATGAAGGATGGGTCTGTAACGGACCTCTGGTGAGATCTCTGGATAGATCGGTGCTCACTATTGGACATTAGGGGGGCTCAGACTCACCAGGAAGACAGGCGGGGCCTGACGTGTAGTCGGATCATTCGCGATGGGGAGTAGAGGCCGGAGTCCTATCGTTTTACCATGGAGTTGGGAGAGATCATTAGCAATATTGCCATTGATCCGGACTTGCCTGCAGATCGGTAGATTTGGGAGCCTACTGGTGCGTCCCCGGGTACTGGGGAGTTCCAATTCAGGAGTTGCTACAATCTCATCAGACGCACTTTTCCTCAGAGTCCTAACTACGAATTCGTATGGTGCAAGGGCCTGGCAAGGAAGATGCAGCTTTGTATTTACAAACTCCTCTTGGGTCGCCTTCTTACTAGAGATCGGTTGTGTTCTTTTGGAGTGCCGGTCCCAGACCCCAAGTGTGTGTTGTGCGGGGTGGAGCAAGAATCTATCAGCCACATCTTCTTTGAGTGTGACCTGGCTTGGCAGATCTGGAAGGAGCAGAGTAGAATATTAGGAGGTTGCGACTCCGGGAAGAGTATTGGGGACATCATTATGGTGATCCGCTATAGTAGAGGACGAGGGGAGGACTGGTTCCGGACCGCCAGGGTTCGTCTGGCTGCTTCGGTTGGCATGTCTGGCGGGAACGAAACCGTCGGATATTCGAGGGACTGGTTACACCTCTGATGGGCATGCTTCATAACATAGAATTTGATGTAAATGTTATGAGGTCTGGATGAGTGGGAGTCCCCACTTTGATTGTATGTTGTACGATTTCTGTGTTCTTTGGAATAAAATTTACATTTTTTCCAAAAAAATAATATATATATATATATATATATATATATATATATATATATATAAATTAATTTTTTTGGGCCCCCAAATTTCATGGGGCCCTGGGCGGTCGCCCTGGGCCAGGGCCGGCCCTGAAGGCTGAACCAAACCCGTAATAAGAATTCGTGTTGGCGGCTTGAACCCCTTATCTCAACATATTGCACAACGTACTGGACGATCACAAGGCCTATTAGACTGAGGCAGGAGAAATCATGAGCTGTTGTGGATGGTGGTACTGCTGGATCTTTTCGGAATGGCCTTTTATTTGTTGTAGTGGAGATTGATAGTTCTGCAGGGATATATGGCCACCAGGAATGGCAGTGGGTAAGTCACTAGATGCCAGGGTGGAATAAGAAGGCTTAAAAGAAGCTGGAGATGGAATGGATGGTAGTGAGAAGTACGGATGTTGAAGGAAAATGACATCAAACGAGGTGATAACCTTGTTCTTGGATGGAGAGTTAATAGTCCTTTTGGGTTTGAAAATAATCTACAAATACATCTTCAGTAGCCTGAGGGGCAACCTTATCTTGCTCGAGCATGTGATAATGCGCATAGCATATACAACTAACGCTTTGGGTACATAGTGAGCAATTCTTGCTTGAAAAAAGAACCGAAATGGTGGTTATTGATGATGACGTGTGCGCGGGGGTGGTGGGTGGGGTGGGGGGCATGTGGTTGTTGAGATGGCAAGAAGTAAGAAAACCAAAATTCAATAATGTTGAGGAATGCTCATCTGAGTTAGAAAGGCTCGAGCCACCTTGAGTGAGTGGTGGCTGTTACGATTGACAACTCCTTTTTGTTGGGGTGTAAAGTTTAGCGGATGACACGGAGGTCGTTACAGATATTTTAAAAATTGTGGCCTAGGTATTCTTTGGCATTGTTGATACAAAGAGTTTTGATATTAGTGTTGAACTCGATGTTGATCTCATTGTGAGAAGCTTGAAAATCGAGAGAACTCCAGAATGATCTTGGAGCAAGAAAAGCTAAGTCAGCTAGAGTAATCATTACTAAAAGTTGCAAAATAGTGAAAATCAAACGAGCAATTTAGCTTATAGAGACCTCTGATATAATATCAGAGTAGACCAAGTAGAAAGAAAAATGACTTCTTCTATTGATAGGAGAAAACAAGGAGCGTAATGCTTCCTTAACAAACATGGCTTACAACTAAATTCAGTAGACAATAAATCATGGAGCATACCTTTTAGCACTGAAAGAGGAGGATGACCAAACATGAAGTGCTAGTCAATTGTAGAAACAATAGGCAAAAGTTGAGAGAGGGACATCCATGTGGTATAACCTATTCATATCACGACCCCTGCCAATCATGGTTGTCTGGAGATCCAAAATTACAACAAAAGAGGGAGAAAGGTAATGGAGAAGTTACAAGAAAAGGTCATGGAGAAGCTATAAACAGTCATGAAGAAGTTATGGTCTTTGGTGTACAAAGACGAAAGAAAGGACTATGAGCATATATTGGAGCCAGTTTTATAATTTCGAAGCTAACCAAAACGGAGTAGTATCTCTATTGGTGATGGGACAAATTTGTGATAAGTAGAGTCCACAACAAAGTCAATGGTGCGTAAGATGTGGTCAGAAGCCACAAAGCTAAGAACCCAAGGATTGGAATGTAAAATTCTAGTACAGTGGTAGTTGAAAATTTGGTAGAGTAAGTAGAGTGGATACATTGCAGGCTTTGGAGGTGTCACCCCTAGCCCACAGGCTTGCCAGGATATGAGCTATGCATGGTTATCTCATGCTAGGCCCATGCATGGGTTAAGTTTTGGTGTTTGTTGGACATGGTTGCAGGAAGGTTAAATATACTCTAAACTTAATTCTAATATATTAACAATTACCAAATTAACTAATTTAATATATTTTAACTTCTAAAATTATAGTTTTTATGCTATTACAAGTATCTATGTGAAACCCTAGAATGTAAGGATTCAACCAAATAAACTTAAATATACAATAGTAGAAGTCAATAAATTGTTTTATAAAATTCTCTTAAAAACTCTTAACTAGATCTAACTATGAAAAATCAAGTAATCCTAGTTTAAAATTTCTAATCTAATATTGTAGAATTCCCAATTCCAGTTTTAACATAATTAATTACCATTAATCCTAATACGTTAGGATTTTAATCTTTAATTAATCTAACTAAACAATAATTAACTTAAGTTAGTATCTTATTGTTCGAAAATAAAGTCTAATGTTGGGTGGTTGAGTTATCTAATTTACCGCAAAGATGACACGAACAACGGATGTTGAGAACTCTGCAAAGTACTCCAAAAGTTAAACTCTTTAAATTCCAAAGATGACTATTTCACCGAAGAGAGCCGTCAGGGCCCCAAAGGAAGTAACGTGGATGCAAATGTCAAAGCAATGTCAAACTTCGGTGCAGTGAGCATGCATGCCATTAGTATACTCTCTGGGTATCCATTCTTCTGTGAGCAAGTAGACTCGGATTGGTCCCACCATAATGAGTGCAACAAAACTATCGATAACTACTACTATGCTACCGCTACCACGACCATCACCACAACCATTGGTTGAAATAGATGGACTATTATGTCCTTTGCGTCTAAGAGGTGGTGGTCGACATGCTTGTCCTTTAGAGAGCGGGATGACAGAGGGAGCAATGGTGACTAAGGCAGGAGTTAGGTTAGCGCTGTCAAACTGGTGTGCCCAAAAGGTGATGACATAGATACTTTTGAGAGAGTGACTTGAGAGGAATCTGAAGCTGAAACTTCTGAGACACGGTTGCATTAGTGCAAGGTAGATTGTTGACGATAGCTTGGTGCTGTTGCTTTTAGGTGGTTAGGTCGGGGCTTAGCTATTGATATACAAAAACATTCCTCCAGATGGTTAAGATACTTGGAAACAAAGTGCCAGAGACCATTCCAGATCAGAAGTTGTAAAATCTTGGAAAAAAAAATCATATAACCTTTGGATTTATCTTCAGAGGAGTAGAGTGACCTTAGTTGTGCCCACATCTCTTTAATAGTCAGCATGCACATGGCTGCCATCTAACAAGAGACTTCCGCAGAGTTGATGAGTCATGTGCACATCTTGCTATCATTCTGATGGTAGAAGGGGAACTTTGTGGCTTCAGTAGGAGGACCATCAATGGATGATGAGCGGCACAACTCACAGGTGCCCTTTAGTGTGTTATTCAATTTAGTTGGTACTGCTGAAAATTATCTTGATAAGCTGAAGGTTGATGTTGAACCCGAAGATGTAGTAGCAACAACTGAGAAAGTAGACGTTGCCACGAAGGGAGAGTTGGAGGATGCCATCCGAAAGACTCACGCAGGTACGTGAGGAAGAGTGCTATCAAATCACACGCCTAGATTGGATCATCATGAAGTATAGTAATGACTGGGAGCATTGAAAGAAGTCAGAGCGACTACTAACATCAAAGAAGAAACAAAGAAAATATAAATAGAGGAGAACAAAAAATGTAAACAAAGTTTTTATTTATTTTTACAGTTGTCAGTTCTGCGGCTTTGGCTGCTAGATAACTTCTTTACATGTAGAAACAACAACTAAGGTCCCAGGACACACTAGTGGAACGCCAGTGATGTTAGGGTACTCGATGTTCTTGAGTTGGGTCCCATGTGGCATTGGCAGGAGCTCAATGGAGGCAGAGCCATGGTCTAGATCTGGTGGTGGCGTAAGGACAACACAAAGGTGGGGAAAGATTGTTGGAACTTGGGGCAGGTTTTGGTCAAGCGGGTCGAGTGGGGTTGGTTTGTGGCTCTGTTCTAAAAGGCGGCCGTCTAGGTGCCTAGCGCTGGGTGCCCGCCCGACGTCCGCTAGGTGCCCGCATAGTCCCCTTGAAGCCCGACTATGCATGTTTTGGAGTTTTATGGAATTTTTTCCTGCAACTTTTAGTAGATTTTTTTTTGATTTTTTTGATTTTTTTTGAACCGCCTAGATCTAGGCGGCCGCCTAGGCGGGCTAGGCGCTAGGCGGAAGGTGCCCGCCCGACTAGCGCCTAGCGCTTTTCACAACCTTGGTTTGTAGTATAGGCGGCTTAGGGTTGAGAGGGAGGTTGGTTTTGGGCTAGGGCTGGGAGGGGGCAGGGAGGTGGGTTCTGAGCTAGGGTGGCAATATATTATACTGGGCTAGAGTTTTGGAGAGAGAGAGAGAGAGAGAGAGAGAGAGAGAGAGAGAGAGAGAGGCTAGGGTAATGGCATGCAGGTCTGGGCTGGTGGCATGAGTAGGATTGGTTGCTCAGTGCACAGTGCTGGGTGTGCAGGTCTGGGCTGATATCTTGCAGGTCGAAGACCCATTTTGGACAGACCTGAATTCACGCAATGGTCTAATTTTTTATTTATTTATAGAATTTGCTTAAGATGCGTGCCAGATGAGATTTGAACTTCGGTGCACAGATACCATGTTAAAGTCTATGCTGCACTAAAGTTTTGTTAAGTGTTGAGGTTTATTTATTTTTATTTTTCTAACAGACTGCCGAAGGGAATAGCAAGGGGTTGAGGTTCCCTAATTTCGATAAATAATACTTTACTAAGAATGTATGAAGTTCATTTTCTTTGCATTCTGTACATTGCCTACCAATCTGAGTTTGTACTTGACTGACATTGTACCAAAAGCTGTTGTGGATTAAACGTGACACATTAATCATTATATTGATTTCAATTTGGCAGTAGCTCTTGGACATGTCTTAGCAGAAGAGATGGCCCTTATAGATTTGAATGTAACCTCTAGCTGACCTAAAAATTTTGGGACGAGGCTCTGTTGAGGCTGTTGCTGTAGTCTTAACTGTTAGCTGAGTTTATGCTTCATAAAGAATCAAGTTTTCTGTTTAACAGTTCAAATTTGCAAGCTGGATCTGTGTTAAGATTATTGAATAATTTGACATGAACGTTGATTATTAAACTATTACTATAACGGAATGGTTATCTGAATCAAGGTCCCAAAATCGGCAATGCTTTAGCTAATCCCTTGAGCATTCAGAAACACTTCTATGATTTTGTTGATACTCATTTCTTTCCTTTTAATTCAACATGTGGAATCATATTGTATTGCATATCCTAGTGCACTTTCATTTTTCTGCCGAGCTGGCGGTTCTTTCCTGCAATTTGAATTCTTGAACCTCTTCTAATGGACAGGTTGTGGTAACTATATGGTATCGTGCTCCTGAGCTTTTATTGGGGGCAAAGCACTATACAAGTGCAGTTGGTATGCTGATACATAAAATCAAGCTAATTCAGCATCTTGTCCCTCTTTCCTGCAGTTATTGTTATTTCTTTGACCTGTCCAAGTTAATTATGATGTGTTTCCTTTGAATGCATGTAGATATGTGGGCTGTTGGATGCATTTTTGCTGAACTACTGACTCTGAAGCCATTATTTCAAGGGGTAGAAGTCAAAGGTGTACCTAATCCATTTCAGGAATGA
>JANAVB010011000.1:11074414-11151914 GCA_029216955.1 Iris pallida | reverse complement strand
TGGTGTGGTTTATGTGTCACTAGAGGAGTGTTCAAAGAAAAAGATGTAGGAATGCGTTAAAGGAGTTTTACGAAAATTAGTCATGGAGTCTTGTTAATCTAGGTGTTCATTGATTGATGATCGAAATTTTTCTTAGGTAAAGATTCTTTGGTATTCGAAATTTTACGACAGAAGAGAGAAACACCACCTTTCTATGCTAATCATTTTTGGGTCCTATTTCCAAAGGTTTGTCTGTTTCAAGATCAGAACAAGACTATAAATGAATTTAGAAATAGAATACTATTGAATTTTGAAAGTACTTTTTTCGATTCTTCTCTTTATACAAAGAATTAATTCACTCTTATTAACAAGCGCATAATTCATTATTCTTGTCTTTATTAATTCATTGTTCTTCTCTTTATACAATGAATTAATTCGATGTTGTTAACAATTGTTTCATCAATACAAAAGAATAAGCAAGCATATATGTGATACTACCTAAAATCTGGCTATGAAGCCTAAAGCCTAAAAAGAAAGAAGGATCAATCCAGTGTTCTAAATGGCGTCCGCCTAGGCGATAGACGATCTCTTTCCGCTCTGCTTTTCGGTATGCGGTGGAGTAGGCGGTCAACGAAAGTTGACAGCATAGGCGGAGGTGAAGCAGCGTAGGCGGGTGCTTAGGCGGAGCAATACCTAAGAAGATATTTTGGCCAAATTTTTTTTGTAAGCATTATGGGCCTATGATTCACTTTTACAACTAAAACTTTATAAACCTTCGTTCTACAACTTAATTATGCATGGAACACCCTTAAAATATGCATATTTCAAACAACAGCGGTAAGAAAGTAAAAAAAATTCAAAATGTATCGACCGCCTAGACGGCCTAGGCGGTAGGCGGACTCTCTCCGCTGTGCACCCGTCTACCGCCGTTTAGAACCTTGGATCAACCTGGTCAGTGAGAAGAAATCACGTATGGTCTTCCTCTATTACTTGCCAAATGTTTCTTTTTTTTTTGAAATTTGCTACTATTTTATCGACCATTATGTTTATTTTTGTAGAGGTCTTAATATGACAGCGGAATGCACTAATACCGAGAACTCTCAAACACCAACACCAACAACTACACAATTAGTAGCTGGTAGCAACCATCATCCAATTAATCTATATGACTTAAGTCATGCCGATTCTACTGAAGATATAGTTATTGAAACTGAGCAAGAGAAGGTATATATCTAAAGCTTGGCAGCATTTTAAACTGATCGAAGTTAAAGGTGTGCAAAACGCTGAGTGTATTCATTGTGGTAATAAACTTGGAGGGAAAGTAAAAATGTGACAAAATATTTGCTTGATCACATTAAAATATGTAAAAGGCAAGCTCGTATTGACATCAAACTACTTATCTTGAAAAAGGAACATAAGAAAGATTCCAAAGTGACAATTGGTAGTTACCATTTTGATCATGAGGCATTAAAGTATGATCTTGCTAGTATGATTGTCTTACGTGAGTATCCCTTTCTATTGTGGAGCATTTTGGATTTAGAAAATATTCGTGTAGCCTTCAACCTTTATTTAAGGTTTCCTTCACGAAACATCGTAAAAAATGACATTTTTCAAAAAACTATTGTGTTGTTGGAACAAAGCCTAGGAAGAATAGCATTAAAAGAAAGGATTCATGGTAGTTACAACTCACTTCATTGGTGGCAACTAGGCTTTGCAAAGTCTGGTTATGAAGTACTTTCTTTTTCTTTTTCGTTATACCAAATTATATTTACATTTTTTTTAGTTTCTTGATGGTGTTATATACTCTCCATTTTAGTTTCTTGATGGTTTATATTTTAGTTCTTAGCAAAATCTGTATATGTTTAGTTCTTGGCAAGGTCTGTTTATGTTTTAGTTCTTGGCAATGTCTATTTATAGTTTACAATTATGAATTATGTTTACAATTTTTTTTTAGTTCGTGGCAAGGTCGTTTTTCTTATGGAACAGAGCACATTAGTTTCTTTATGGAACAAAACACATCAGTTTTTTATTGATAATCTTTTGCTTGGATGCAGTAATTACTTTATATATTACAATTCTTTTTACACAAGTCTATATTATCGACAAATTGTAATTGTAATAGGACAAGGTTGCATTTGTAGGTTTATCCATGTGCTTTCTCCTTACACATCAAAAGCCCTTGCTGATGCCTTACCCATTTGCATGTTAGATTGGAATGTTGATAGGAAGTGTCTACAATGACATTAAACAATTGTTCTAATAATGATGGAATCATTAATTATCTCTTGGGCAAGCTTAACACGAGTTCACTTTTGTTGAATGGATTTTTGTTACACATGAGATGTTGTGCACATATTGTTAATTTGATTGTCTAAGATGATTTAAAAGTTACTGAAGAATGCATAAAAAGTGTTGGAAAAAATGTATCATATTGGACGGCTGCAAAGCAAACATTTCAAGAAGCTGTTCGTCAATTAAAAATTTTAAGCACTAAAAAGTTGTGTTAATTGTAAGACCAGATGAAATTCGACATATTTGATGCTGAATGTGGCTATGAATTATAAACAACTTTTTTTTTTCTCGATTAGCCCAACCTGAAACTCATTATAAATGTGTGCCAATACAAAAGGATTATGAGTTAGCTAGAGAAGTTCGTGAGAAATTGAAGTTGTTTCATTTTGTAAGTGATTTTTTTTTCTGGGATTAAATATCCCACAAGATTCTTTTTCCTAAAATATGTGAGATTAAAATGGCATATCTAAATGGTCCGAGTCTTTAAATGAGGTGATTAGAGAGATAACAACACACATGGAGCTTAAGTTTAACAAGTATTTGGTTTGAATTTAATGGTGTAATGGGATTGCCTGCTATTTTGGATCCAAGATACAAGAAATTGTTGAAATTTTTTACTTTCTAATAATATATAAGGAAGGTGCTTCTATTGAAATCCAAAGAGTTTGCCAACTTTGTTATGGTTTACTCAAAGAGTATAAAGAGATGAACATTACATCTTCATCTTACCAATTAGTTGAATTTGTAGAGCAAGACTTCCTATGCAATTATGATGCATTTGTTGGTAGTACTTGTAATATGGTTGTGAAATCTGAATTGGACTACTACATGGAGGAGGGTGTCTTATCAAGTGGGGATTTTGAAATATTGTCTTGGTGGAAGACCCACGGAACAAAATATCCATCATTGCGGAAGATCCTTTATTACTAGTGGCAGATTGGTAAGTCTTCATCGTAGCAGACTTTATCCAAACACCATGGAGGCATTTATGTGTGTTCAAAGTTGGTTGCGAAGTGATATACGAGGTAATGAAAATCCAACATTTTTTTGTATGTTGGATCCAAAACAACAACCAATCCCATTACACTATTAACTTCAAACTAATAATTGTTAAATTTAAGCTCCATGTGTGCTGTCATATCTCCAATCACCTCATTTAAAGACTCGGACCATTTAGATAATGACATTCTAATCTCACATATTATAGGAAAAAAAATGTTTGTTGTGGGATATTTAGTCACATAAAAGTTTTCAGTTACAGTATGAAACAACTTCAATTTCTCACAAACTTCTCCAGCTAACTCTTAATCCTTTTGTATTGGCACACATTTATAATGAGTTTCACGTTGGGCTAATCGAGGAAAAAAAAACTTGTTTATAGTTCATAGCCACATTCAACATCAAATATGTCGAATTTCATTTGGTCTTACAATTAACACACGACTTTTTAGTGCTCGAAATTTTCAATTGGCGAACAACTTTTTGAAATATTTGCTCAGAAGCTGTCCAATTACAATGTGAGACATTTTTCCTAACACTTTCTATGCATTATTCAATAACTTTTGAACCCTCTTGGACAATCAAATTAACAATATGTGCACAACATCTCATGTGTAACAAAGATCCATTCAACAAAATTAAACTCATGCTAAGCTTGTCCAAGAGATGATTAGTGATTCCCTCATTCGTAGAACAATTGTCTAATGTCGCTGTAGACAACTTCCTATCAACATTCCAATCTAACATGCAAATGGATAAGGCATCATCAAATGCTTTTGATGTGTAAGGAGAAGACACATGTATAAACCTACAAATGCAACTTTGTCCCATTACAATTGCAATTTGTTGATAATATAGACGTGTAAATCAAATTGTGATATATAGAATAATTATTTAATCCAAGCAAAATATTATCAACAAAAAACTGATGTATTCTGTTTCATAAAAAAACTGATGTGCTCTGTTCCATAAAGAAACTAATGTGCTATGTTCCACAAAGAAACTAACCTTGCTAAGAACTAAAAAAATTGTAAACGTAATTGTAATATATAAACATACCTTGCCAACAACTAATAAGCGACCCGTCTGAGAACTAAAACGTATACAGGCCTTGCCAAGAGCTAACATATAAACCATTAAGAAACTAAAATGCAGAGTATATGACATTGTCAAGAAACTAGAAAAATTGTAAACATAATTTGGTATAACGAAAAAGAAAAAGAAAGTACCTCATAACCATACTTTGCAAAGCCCATTTGTTGTCAATGAAGTGAGTTGTAACTACCATGAATACTTTCTTTTGGTTGCTTGAATTCCAAATCAGTAGTTAATGCTATTCTTCCTGGGCTTTGTTCTAACAACACCATAGTTTTGGATTTTTCTTGATCAAAATATCATTTTTATGGTGTTTCGTAAAGGAACCTTAGATAAAGGTTGAAGACCACAATAATATTTTCCATGTTGTCAAAGGTGACACCTAGGCGGTCTAGGCGTGCATGTTGGAGAGGGCTCGCCTCAACCTGGGAAAAAATTTCCTGGCTGAGGTGATGCTTGCCTAGGCGCCCGCCTAGGGTTCACCAGAGGAAATAAGACGGTTTAGTCGGGTAGTCTTCAGTTTTTTTGTTTCTGCTGCTCATAATTACCTATGATTGTTGTTGTTTTGTTCTTTTTCATCTTCTTCTTCTTTGTAATTTCTGCTAGTCCTGCATCTGTTTCTTCTGTGTTCTTTTCCTGCTGCTTTTTCGTCTTTTTTTTGCTAGCTGCACTCTCTAGTTCTTCATCTTGTTGCTTTCTTTTGCTTTTTTGATTTCTTCTTGTAGTTATGCTGTTTCTTCCTCTAATTTTGCTGTAGTCTGCTACTTCTGTTTTTTTAACTTGCGGTTTTTTGAAGACCGATTGCAGATTTTTTTTGTGTGTGCAAAAGAGTAGTCGAATCCTGGACGGGTGTCTAGACGAGGCGGGTGGGTTGTCGCCTCTCCTCTTCTAGTGCCTAGTACAACATAAATATTTTCTAAATCTAAAATGCTCTACAATAGAAAGGGTACTCATGTAAGCCAATTATACTCGCAAGATCATACTTTGATGTCTTATAATCAAAATGGTAATTACCACTTGTCACTGTTACTTTGCCAACATAAGTTGTTTTATGTCACTGCGAGGTCGCCATTTACAAGTTTTAATGTGATCAAGCAAATGTTTTATCCATTTTTTACTTTCCCCTCCAAGTTTATTAGCACAATGAATACACTCGACCTTTTGCATACCTTTATCTTTGATCGGTTTAAAATGATGCCAAGCTTTAGATCTATACCTTCTTTTGCCTCCAGTTTTAATAACCATATATTCAGTAGAATCGACAGGATTTGATATGGATTAATTGGAGGATGGTTGCTACCACCTGCCGATTGTGTAGCTGTTGGTGTTGGAGAGCTCTCGGCATTAGTACATTCCATTGCCATATTAAGACCTCTAAAAAATGAAACAAAATGGTTTTACTAAAACAGTAGCAAATTTCAGGAAAAAAACAAGAAGTAACATTTGGCAGGTAACAGAGGAAGATCAGATCATATGTAATTTCATCTTATTGACGAGGTTGATCCTTCTTTCTCTTTAGGCTTCAGAGCCATATACTGGGAGTTTTACATATATACTTTGTATTGATGGAACAATTGTTTATAAGAGTGAATTAATTATTTGTATAAAGAGAAGAACAATGAATCAATAACAATGAATTAGTAAAGAGAAGAACAATGAATTCCGTGCATGTTAATGACAGCGAATTAATTTTTTGTATATAGAGGAACAATCGAAGAAAAGTAAACAACTTCCAAATTCAATAGTACTCTATATCCAAATTCATTTATTTTCCTTTTTTCTTCTGATCTTGATACAGACAAGACTTCAGTCTTCAGGAATAGGACCTGATTAGCATAGAAAGGTTGTGTTTCTTCCTTCTGTCATAAAACTTCGAGTACCAAAGTATCTTACCTAAGGAAAATTTTAGTCATCAATCAATTAACACCTAGATTAATAAGCGAAGATTCCATGACTAATTTTCGTAAAACTCCTTTGACACATTCTTACATGTGTTCTTTGAACACTCCTGTAGTGACATAAACACAAAGTGGCTAGTTAATATGTCAAGTTCTAGCATAATTTTTTTTTATACAACATTGATGATATCAAAAACATGTTAGAACTGTGTAGTGTAACAATGTCATCAAATGTCTTCCAACTGCTTGGCATGATAAATGGCATTTATTGTAGCACGGTCAAGGAGAAATGTAAGGATAGAGTACTCTAATCCCCTCTTTGATTCCAGGGCTGGATGATAGGACCAAATCAAAATTTAAAAACTTCAAATAGTAGGCTCTGTCTCACTCAGGTTTGATACAATTCGTCAAAGTATCTGCTATCTAAAGATCCTAAACACAAACCAAAAGTTATGGATCTTCAGAATAACTCCTCCAATGGCAAATGTAAACATGTTAATTCTTCTACTAGTACACATCCAAGATGATTCAACGATACAACTGCAAATTCCTTTGTTGAAAACATCTGATTGTAAACCTAATTGAAAATTTTTCATTACCGAAATTTAGAAGTAAACTTCAAAACCATTATAGAAAGGAAAAAAATACGAATAAGAAAAAAAAGCAGAGGAGACTCAGAGAGGGATAGATAGAGAGAGAGAGAGAGAGGAATAGAGAGGGAGAGAGAAGTGTGTGGGCATGTGGCGAGAACGACGATAACCGGTGGTGACGAAGACAGATGCAGAAGACCTCAAACTCGCAGCGGGAGAGGACGAGGGAGCCGATGCAGAAGTCATCGGCTCTCTCGAAGAGCCACCGGGCGAGGAAGAAATCCATAAACATATTGCGGCTGTGAATTGAAAAATGCAAGATAACTCTATTTTTTATATATGGACTATGGAGTGTCAAACTTGTACTTTCTTATATTTAGACTATCGGGTCAGAGATTTACCGGGGCAGGGAATACTATACCCATACCCGGCCCCGAACCTGACCGGAAATATTTTTAATCTCTACCCCATCCCCGTCAAGTCCGCAAATCCGCCCCCGTCGGAAAAAAAAAATCCGGGTCCATGTCGGGTTTGGGAGAAATTGCCATCCCTAAGTTGGGTGTCACGGTGTGTCATGTCCATGAAAAGGGTAGATATATTGATTATCTTCATTTTGTATGTTTGTATTTAAACTCGATAAGTTTGAGAGCGAGTATATTAGCTTGCTATATCAAATGAGGAAATGTGGTGGTTCTTCAATATTTCTTTATCTGACTAGTTTCAGTTTTTATGGAATAAGATTTTGAAGTAATGAACTAACTTTTATGGAATATGATTTCCATGTTGTATTCTATTTTTAATTTCTTTGTTATATAACCACATGCTATAATAGGGCTCCATAGCATTGAGGGCGTGAAGGATGCTATATTGCTACTTAGGTCGGGTGTTGCCATGTGTCATGTCCATGTTAAAAGGTAGATATATTGATTATCTTCACTTTGCATGTATTGCTTTGAAGTCGATAAGTTAGAGAGCAAGTAACTTTAGCTTGCTATATTGAATGAGGAAATGTGGTGGTTTCTTCAAAATTTACGTCTCTGACTAGCTTCAGTTCTTCTCCAACCTTGAAGTATTAAAATAACTTTTGTGGAATATGATTTCTATATTTTATTTTAATGACCAGGCGTGAAATTTAAATTACAAGAATATTAGTCTAATATTCTCAGTGTTATTATTATTTGCTTTAAACTACATTTAAAGACTTCTTTGCTTGCTAATCATATCAGATACTTATTCATGTGCCTCTTTCAAACTTACTGGCGGCTTTTTATCTCAGGTACTTCCGGCTTGATCCATTGCCTGGACGCAAGTAAGTTTTCTTGTTAGTCTATATTGCAGTAAGGGAATTGTATCCCCAAGTAGTGTAGAAAGACCTCAAATGCGTGGGCAGAATACTGCTAAGTAATAGAATACATGAAGCATGCATTCTTGCATATATCTTAATTTGACCAGGTGAATTTGCCACCAACAGTGCACTGGTACCATCCCAACCCGGAGAAAAAATAGTTAATTATCCAACTCGTCCAGTTGACACCACTGCAGATTTTGAAGGCACAACTAGCATACAGCCTCCTCAACAGGTACTTTAAACTCAAATGTTGAATTCTATATTGTTTTTTACTATAGTGAAAAAGCAGTTTCATATCTTCCTATTGATAATATGACATTAATGTTCACTAGTACATATTTTGCTTAAATTGTTTCCCATATGAAGTTATATTATGAACACATGTGGTGGTTTGTCTTTAGCTGTCTAGGAATCTAAAATATATCTGAATCTGCACTGTGATGTTCTCTACAAACTCGCTAATGTCTTCACATCTTTAAAGCAGACACTCCACACAATGGTTCCAGTTTTTCTTGTGCATTCTTATGGTTACTGTAGTATTACCAAAAGGTGATGTGAGACCATCTACAAGTATTCTACATTACAAGAGGTATGCCTGCGGAGGTTAGGTCCTGGTACCCCAAGATTTGGTCCTAGGCATGCCACAATAGCGCCTTTGGTGAATCTTAGACATCTGTCCCAGTCGGTCCATGGTCTTGGTCTGGTCTTGAATGTCAGATTGACTATGTCAATGAGTTGGGCCTTCAAACTGTGGGCTTTTGACCTTGTCCCTATGTTAGTGAGTTGTAATCAAATTTGGGTTATTGTAAACTGGGTAGGTTATAGATCCAATCCAATATCTTCATTCATAGAACACTTGACATGATGCCCTTAGATTCCCAGTTACTGTCTGCAAATGATTTAAGTTCCAATCAAATTTTGGTGGTAGGAACAAAGTTCCAAAAGCTGGATGAAAGAGCGACGATTGGTGGTTGATTTTGGGCGGGGAGGGGATGTGATGATGAGGAAGAGAGGCTGAGGGCAGTGGAGTGTTCACCACTGTTAACAAAATAAGCTGCTTAGGTGCCCACAAGGCCCATTTTGCATCTCTGCTAGCATCCTGGCTGCTTAATGAGTGTCCAAGTTTCATCATACTTACCAATTGTTAGTGTATAGTGCAACCTTAGACCAGTGAGCATGTACAGTATTTAGTCATCTGTTACCTTATTTTGTTTATTTTTGTCGACACCTTGCTGTGGGTATACTGAAATAGGTGGAGAAACTTGAAGTATTATGGGTTTAGTTTTATTACGCCATCACACTTTATACTTCCCCAATTCAAATACAAGAAAAGAAGAGAGTCGACTGCCTGTCAGGCTACTGCCGCTGGATGCCCCATTCTCATGTTTTTCTTTCCTTTTCCTTCTCTGTGTTTTTTCCTTCTCTTTTTCCTCTTCTTATTTTCTTAAACAATGGAAACAAAGCCTCTGCCAGTTGTCTGCTGCTTCCTTTTCCTTATTCCTTTATTTTTTCCTCCTTTCTAGTGTTTTATTCTTTTCCTGTCCAGTTCTGTCCAAGGACCTAATCAATCTGTCAAAGTATTATCTAGGAAAGGAGAAAAAAGTCTGAAAGACATTTGATGTATCGTGACTTGTTAGTTTTGTATTAGGTGGTAAGTGGAGATCATGAAAACCCAAGTCAATCTGCATGTTCGTCTGTTGTCTGCATTTAGTCTTTACTCTTTGCCCTTATGTTAGCATAGTATTGAATCATGTTATGCCATTAGCTCTTACTTTGATCCGGTCTTTATGTTTTGGTTTAAGTCTTGATTAGTTACTAAGATGTCTTTGTTGTTTTATATTTTGGCCAACTGATTTTCTGTAAACTTTTACGCGGTCTTGTAATATATAGATGTTCTACATATCGAGTTCTTATTGTTTAGTATTTGATGTATTTAGGTGGTTCTGTTAACTTAGTAAAGGAATATTTCTCTTGCTCTTACTAATCTTTATTAGAATTGTAGTATGATTGGATTGGATTATAAGCTCTTATATTGCACAAGTTTTCACAATTTTGATTCCCTTGGGTAATGTTTCAATCTGACAAAATGTTCTGGCCAATTTGAACTTCTGTTTGCTTCGAAACATTGGTCATGTCCAACGTTGGGCTTGATACATGGAGCATCAACACCTGTGAAGGACTAGTGATGGATTGTGGGTTAGAGGATGATGGGACTTTTATGAAGCAGCAGTGGAAGAGAAGTGGAGAATATAGTTTGGGAGGAGAGAGAACTGAGCCTAGTAGACTTAGACTGAAAAAGCTTACTATTTGGGTAGGTTAGAAGTAGAATTCTATTGTTAGTTATTACTTATTAGGTCAAGAGATTGGCGTCGGTCTGGTCATGTCAGAAATTACCATGTGCAAGGCCAATAGCAGTTGATTGGGTTTCAGGATCTTGTCCTATCTTTACTTAATGGTTAGACCTAAAAACCTGGAACAAGGTTCAAAGTATCGGTACCAGAATCGGTATCGGACCATTCCTATGGGTATCGGTATCGGCGATATCGGTAGTATCGGCGGTTTTGGATCAGAGTATCGGATTTTTTGGTATCGGAAAACAAATAATTATTAATAAATTATTAACATTTAAAAAATAAATTTTATACATTTAGGCATAATTTTTTAAGTATTTTCAGTGTTATTTCTTAGTAATTTTGAAATTTAACGAAATAGTAGTCACCCTTACCGATTGGTTTACATGCAATAGATCAATTTTCTTCTTTTATATGTTTTTACAACCTTGTTATGCTTCAAACCCGTGTTGATTTGTCTTTTTTCCAATAATTTTCATTGTCAAATTGATCGGAAAAGAGACCAACAATGTCGGTATCGGTCAGTATCGGGTATCGGTCAGTATCAGATCGAGACATGCCAAACCGTATCGGTATCGGCCGTATCGGATCGGTATCGGCCGATACTTTAAACTATGCCTGGAACTTACCCACTTATGTTGGTTTAGGATTGTATCTTGGTGAAATTTGTTTCTGGATCAAGGTTCGAAGTATCAGCCAATGCGAAACTAGTGAAACTAACCAATTCAAAACTTACCAAACCTCCGAAACCTCTCGATACTGTCTAAACTAATACAAATAAGACGGATCCGAGACCATACCAGAACCTTTGTTTGGATTTCAGACCTAGGTCATAAATGCAAACCCTATCAAGCTATGTTGTTACGGGCGACGCCTAGGCGCGTCCGATTTGAGTACACCGCCTCGACCTGGGGATTTTAAGGCAGGGTTCAGCGGTGGGCGCCTAGGCGCGCCTGGGCGGGCGCCTAGGTCCGCCCAGTGGAAGTCGAAGTCGGGCGCCTAGGCGGTGGGCTTCACAATTCTGCTACTCAAAGTCAATTCACATTGCTTCTCCTTAATTCTGCTACTCAAAGTTAATTCACGTTGCTTCACATTGCTTCACATTGCTTCTCCTTAATGCAAAAGTCTGCTACTAATGTTTACAATTTACATTGCTTCACAATTCACATTGCTTCTCCTTCTCCTTAATGCTGCTGCATCTCCTGAAAGGCTGAAACCTGAGATCTGCTACTGCTACTGCTGCACACAGGAAAAACAACAAGAAATTCTGGGCGGGCGCCTAGGTGCCGCCTAGGCGCGTCTAGGCGAGGCGGGCATGGTCTCGCCTCGCCTCGCCTAACGCCCAGTACAACATAGCTATCAAGAGACATCAACTATGCTAGGGAAACAGACGATTGATTCATGAGATATCCTGTGAGTGCATGATTTGGATGGGTATAGGTCTGTTAGAGTTCTTAGAGCTAGTGCAGTTATTTCTGTTTGCTTTGAAACTTTGGTCATGACCAATGTTGGGCTTGATACATGGAGCATCAACACCTGTGAAGGACTAGTGATGGATAGTTGTGGGTTAGAGGATGATGGGACTTTTATGAAGCAGGAGTGGAAAGTGAAGAATATAGTTTGGGAGGAGAGAGAACTGAGACTAGTAGACTTAAACTGAAAAAGATTACTATTTGGGTATGTTAGAAGTAGAATTCTATTGTTAGGTATCACTTATTAGGTCAAGAGATTGGCATCGGTCTGGTCATGTCAGAAATTACCGTGTGCAAGGCCAATAGTAGTTGACTGGGTTTCAGGATCTTGTCCCATCTTTACTTAATGGTTAGACCTTAAAAACCTGGAACTTATCCACTTATGTTGGTTTAGAATTGTATCTTTGTGAAATTTGTTTTCGGATCAAGGTTCAAGTATCAGCCAATGCGAAACTAGTGGAACTAACCAATTCAAAACTTTCCAAACCTCCGAAATATCTCGATACTGTCTGAACTAATACAAATAAGACGGATCCGAGACCAATACCAAAGCCAAGTTTTGAACCTTTGTTTGGATTTCGGACCTAGGTCATAAATGCTAACCCTATCAAGAGATATCAGCTATGCTAGGGAAACAGTCGATTGATTCATGAGATATCCTGTGAGTGCATGATTTGGATGGGTTTAGGTCTGTTAGAGTTCTTAGAGCTAGTGCAGTTACTTTAGTCCCATATAATATATACTTGTAAGAGTTAGTCCCATATAATATATACTTGTAAGAGGAAGGTTATATATATATATATATATATATATAACCTTCCTCTTACAAGTATATATTATATGGGACAGTATATATATATATATATATATATATATATATATATATATAATGTTATCCCAATGATCCCAATATAATTTTATACATTTTATCAGATCTTACAGCATGGTTCATTTCTAGCTTTCCACCAAAATAAAAATCCTAGCTATCCTAGTTTGAACCTAATCCTAATCATCCATTCCATCCATTATCCTTTTTATTTCCTAACCCTCAGATTTTTTAGCTCCCTCTCCACAAACTTGGCCTCCATCATCCCCACAGCCAAAAGCCTATTCCTAAAATCCATTGTTTCCCAAACTCAATTGCCTAAATCCAAAGATCCTCTTCCCCTCAATCTTCTCCGGAGGCATCTTCACTACTCACAATCTCATTAAATTGTCCTATTTCTAAACCTTTTCTTCATTCCAAATTAAGTCAATCTCTCTCTCTCTCTCTCTCTCTCTCCATATCAGAATCCACAAAACTCCTTTCTCCTTCATCTCATTAAACTTTTCCACATTATTTATTTCCTCCTCTGCCTTCACTCCCATCCATCTTCTACTCCTTAACTCTTCAAATGCCATCAACGAACCCAAAATACCTTTTTCCATTAGCAAACTTAACTTCACCTTCATCCTCTTCACCCATCTAAAAAACCCAAAGCACGTCTTTTACCACCAAATCCAACTAAACTCGATTAATCAGTATCATCTTCCTTCATCTACCGCTACCCATAACCTCAGCCACCACCACATACCTACAACTACCGCGAGTCTTCGTATGTGACGTCACCGACCTTCTAACTTTTGACGTCGAGGGACGCTCTCGATGATTATGGTGTCGATGCAAGCCAGACCCAGTCACATCTGTTGCCTCATCCTTGATCACCTGAACCTAGCCTAAATATAACCCATCTTCCTCGACTTTGATCAATTCCGGCTCCTCTAATTGCACCACCGCTCTCACCCGTCACTTCGACGGGCTCTATGACTACTACTAGCCATCCTCGCAGTCTACGAAAGACAACCTTCTAACTTTTGATGTCGCCTCCAATGTTCTTCCAAATATAGCAACCCTGTCCCTAGAAGCGGCCCTCTCACATCATCTCTATCTCTGAGTAGTGTCCTAAATAGGAGAAGAGCTGGCTGTGGTGACAAGGTAGATAGCGACAAATAGTAAACCAAAGTAGGAGAAGCCTCCAAAGTAGACGATTTCTCCAATAGCATAGACTAAGTTCAAGAGTCCATTAACCCAATCACAATTATCAAAGTCCACACATAGAAAAAGAATCTCTAGAAGTTCCCCTCCTCTTAAGAATAGAAGAATAGAAGCACATAGAGGAGATAGACATAAAGGGAATAGGGAGTAGATTTAAAAGTACATAACAAAAGTAGAAACTCACAAAGAGGGTAGGGTTTGCTAAGAGAACCTTACACATTTGGCTTGTGGCGGCAATTCTGGATCTTCAGGACAAGGTGGCGATAGACGCGTGCACCAGCGGAGTGGCGTGGTGCGACAGTCACGAGGTTGGCGAGATGGCGTTAGATCTGCAAGCGAACTTGTGCTCGAGTAGGTGCTACAACGGCGATGACTGGCGTAGTCAGTTCCATGATTTGGCCGAGGAAAGAGAGGTGGTGAAGTTGCGGGATCTCCGGGAGTGAAGTAGGGAAACAAAATCGGGATGTGTGAGGAGTCATGCGAACAACAAATACGACATGTCTGGTCAATGGTGGATGGCAGAGCGAGTGGCTGAAATTTTAGCAAAAGTGTCGGAAAAATGGAATGCGGGTGTCTAGGGAGATGATGACAATGATAGTGGGAAGTAGAAAACCTAGGGTTGGAGCTAGGTAGATGATGACAATGATAGTGGGAAGTAGAAAACCTAGGGTTGGAGCTAGGTAGATGAACCTGGTTCTGATACCATATTTTTTTGGGGAAATATCCAACCTGATTTTTATTCGTTGATATGGAGGGTATATAAATATATATACAAGAGTTCCTTAGGCCATAAGCCATATTGGGCCATAGGCTAGGGGTGAGCATTCGGTTTATTCGGTTTAAACCGAACCGAATAACCCAAAACCGAATTGGACCGAAACCGAATAAGCAAAACCGAAACCGAACCGAATTGGTCCAAAACCGAATCAAACCGAACCGAATTAAATCGGTTCGATTTTCGGTTTATTCGGTTTATTCATATTTTTATTTTTTGAGCTTTTTTTTGTTAATATATATAGTAACTAAATATACATAGACATATTTAGTATATACATATATATATTTAGTATACCTATATATATTAATACTTATATATAGTATACACACACACATATATATATAAATTAAAATTTTTTATTCGGTTTTCGGTTTTGGACCGAAACCGAAATCCAAAACCGAAACCGAAACCGAATAAGAAAATTTAGTATTTTCAAAACCGAAATCGAACCGAATTTTTTTAAAACCGAACCGAACTTTTTATTCGGTTCGGTTCGGGTCGGTTTTCGGTCCAAAACCAAATAATGCTCACCCCTACCATAGGCTCCACAGCTAGTATGCTAACACCCTCTCTTGAAGTCGCTTCTCTCTTCTCATGAGTGATCTACTTCGATCTTCTACTATGTCTATTATCTACTATTGTTGTTGTTTAGCTCTAGATGTATTTTTCTTTATCTAATTATGTAGCAATTTGGATATGTTTCATATGCTCTGCTCGAGGAGGACCAGGAGGAAAGGGGTGTGTGTGTGTTATAGTGTTAATAGGTGTATGCCAGTTACTTCAGTCCCACATTGGATAGATGAATATGAGGAAGGATCTCTCCTATATATATATATATATATATATATATATTCACCTCAATGAAAGTAATCCTGATAACCTAATGTAGTTTTCTGCAAGGTGACAAGGCGTAAGACTCAACCTTTAAAACCCTCAACCAGAACTTGACCCTCCTGTTTTGGAACCTGAGTTGGGTAGCCTGGTCTTGTGACCAGGTTGAAGCTATCCAAACTTGTTTGAAGTCTTCTAAATTTATGCAACACTATGGTGCCAAAGTTCGAACGAGAAAATTTTACTTGTAGCTATCTAGTATCTAATTACTCAGTTAATGGTGAAGAATACCTTATAGGATTCTTTGGTTCCTTAAGTCATCATGAAGGCAATGTTGAGGTGGTGGTTCATATGGAAGAGAGAGGAATTGTTTTGATCGTGTTTAGTTAATCCTAAACCTACACTCCAATAGAAAATATTAGAAAATCGTCGGTTACATTAGCTCTTTTTGCATGTCTAATAGTTCTTTTACCAGAAAACAATTTGCATTCTGAATTAGTAGCAGGTAGTTAAATCATCAGGTCATCACGAGAGCAATTACTGTTGGTAGAAATTTTCTTAATCGTGAATATGTTTCTTATTGAGATCCCTTACAGCCTTTACCCATAAATGTTCAGTTATCTGGAAATTCTGTATCTGGGAATATGGCTGCTTCATCTATGGGATCTGCCAGACCTGTGCCTCGGCCAATGATGGTTGGGATGACACGGATGGCAGGTCCGGGCATGACAGCTTTCAATATGACCTCCCAAGCTGCTATGGGTCTCAACCCTGGTGGTATTCCTCTGCAGCGGGGCCAGGCACAACACCAACAGCAGGTAATATTTATTGTACATGTGTATGGCTGTTTTAACGTGATGACCTTACATATCTGCCTTTTGGGACAGTTAAGAAGAAGGGACCCCTCAATGGGAATGCAGAACCCTGGCTACCCTCAGCAGAAGAGACGCTTATAGTGTAAGACTTCTTTCCCAGCAATATTAAATTAATTGCCAAGGCCACAAACCTGCCATTTTGATGACTTGATGCATCATCGCTAATTAAATGTTTTTTTTTTTTTGTCTTCTTTTACGCCCTGTAGCTTTTTGCATTAACTATTTTGAATGCACTTCATAATAAGGATAATTTACTGGATACTCCTGTATGGTCTTTTTTCATTTATTGAGTAGCCTTTTTTTTCCCCTTCTCTTGTATCCCTTGTTGTTAAATTTTTGGTTAACATGAAACCTCTCACCATCCCGGTGACTTGTATTGCTGGTGACTTTGTTGCTACTGTCTGCGACCTCTAGTCGTAGTTTATCCAAAAAGTTCATGAGGAGTGAAGTGACGAGAACAATGATTAGGCGGGAAATATGTGAAAACTCAAGGGGATTTCTATATCTCATGGTAAACATAGTAAATACTAAATAGTAATCTAGGTGATTGATTTGCCGACTTGTATGGAACCTTGAGAATAATTTTACAGCAATCATATTGGTTTTTTTTCTTGAGATAAGGAACATCAATAGAGATTCTCGCGTCATTTTAACATTGTTAATATGCAATTGTTGACCAAGAGATTGCTAGTTTGCTTATATGGAACGAGGGTTCTGCATCGTAACCCCATTTTTTCTTGCTTCTTGTCAACTGTAACTCTAACTATTATCTGTGTTCATCGATCAGGCTTGATAGGGGTTGGTTCGCTTGTCCAAGAAGAAATGTCTGCGAGTCCCTGCCCCAGGGACATTGAGGACGACGACAGCAAAGAATTTCTGTTTTCTGTATATAAGATGTGTAAAATCACAGTTTAACAATATAGTTTGACAATATTTGCTGAATTGTTGCTCTTTTTTTTCCTCAGCTTGATTTTACTTAGAGCAGGCTCTGTGACCCAGTTGCTTCTGGCATCTTCGGAAGAAATAGACATTGTTCAGTCTTTTTCAAAGTACTCTAGCTGCTACATTTAGGGTGGTTTTTGTATAAGCATATTTGGAACAAGGTATGAACCTTATATCCCTTGGTTGCCTCTCCTTGTTTTCTTTGTTTTTCATCATCCCCAACTCTTGTAGAACATGATACTGCTCTAAATTATTCATACTGCGACTTGATAGTTAACTAAATCAAGCCTGAGATTGTAGAGGAAGAGCTTAACCTTGACCACCCAATCAAAATCTGTCTTCCCAACTGAAAGAAAAACACAGTTCCGATTCCTCCTGCCACCACCGTTGCGGTTGCGCAAGGAGGAACACTGATGCCGCACCTCTTGACCCATTCCCCTTGTACCATAATCATGCATTGCCCGTACCTCAAATCTCTCATGTCGGTTCCACACTGCCTGTATCTACGCCGCTAGGCTCCCTTCGATGTCCGTCAGTTGGAGCAGCCGATTGCAGACTTTAAGAGCAATGAGGAGGGCAAGAAATCTTCCTGAACTTCTCGGATTCTGTATCGAATGCTGCTATCATCCGAGCCAGTGGAGGTTTTTCAGAGGGCAAATGTTAATGGCACTACAAAAATTGTTGGGGTAACATACTTTTGGCAGTCCTAGACCTGTTAAATCCAAAACATGTCAAAATTTTGACAGTTCTGTGTATAATCCATCAAGCCTATAATATAGGACTGCCAAGATTTATTGTCAAAATTTTGTGCATAATCTTAAAATTTTGACAGTAAAATTTATGAAATGCTCAAAAAACGAAAAAGTTTTATGTAAAATTTATCGCACAATAACATTTCATCGCGTGTCCAGAATTAGCAAAAAATATATAAAGAGGGTTTCGAATGACCTTTTTGCCCTTCCTTATAATTTATTGAAAATATTCACGAAACTACTCTTAAAAAAATGTTTTGATACTTCATCTTCTTCTGCTCACTTTCGAATCTAGGTTTTCTTTTCAAAATTTTTCAAAAACTAGTCGAAAATTTTTGGAAAGACCGAGACAAACGGCAAAAGTGCTAAAATGGAGATCCAAACATCATTTTTTTGCGATTCTAAAATTTCGGAAGGTCGACCAACGGAGAAGCTATTAATCTCAGGCTCCTCGAAGATACGCTCATTTTGCGACAAACCGGATCTCGTTTCGACCTTCCAGTCAAAAGTTATGGTCCTCCAAAGTTTCAACTGACCATAAAATGCAGGAGAATGGCCATTCTCCGTGTTAGAACACGAAGAATGTTAATTTCGCATGAGGGTGGCCATTCTCCGTGTTAGAAACACGAGCCATTCTCCGTTTTAGTAACACGGAGAATGCCTAATTTACACGGAGAATGACATTCTCCTTGTTAAAATGCAGGAGAATGACTATTCTTCGTGTTATATCGACGGAGAACAGTTGATAGAAACCTAATTTTTTTTATTTTTTTTTGTTTTGTTGAAAGAAATTTGACATGAATAAAGATTCAAGAGTTTTCGTTCTTCTTTCAAAACGATGCCAACTCTTATGGAAAAGAAGATGATCTTCTCTCCATAATTTGACCTAATTGTCGGAAAAGAAGAAGAAGAAGAAGAAGAAGAAGAAGAAGAAGAAGAAGAAGAACGATGATCGGAGTTTGACTGAAAAAAAAGCACGGTGAACTACGAACGATCTTTGCGATCTCTGCTGAAGATGAGAGCAATGGAATTCAGATCTCTCATGAAGAAGAAGAAGAAGAAGACGACGAGAATCGCAATCCAAATCTGAGTTTGTGCGGAGGGGTAGTTATGGTATTAATTTTGTAAATACAGAGCATCTAAAGGGAATCTTGGAATACTTAACGTGGAAATATATAATTCTGGGCATTTCATAAAACCTATCATGCGGATGGATTTTTCCATAAAAACTAACCCCAAAATTAGATTTCTCAGCAATTTTCAGTATATAAAATATATAAAATTAGGACACTCAATTTTTTTTTTGTTTATAGTAATAAAATAGCAATGACTGAAAAAATTTGGCACTCCTAAATGTACACAGAACTGCCAGAAATTGGAAATAGAAACCACTGAGAGGGTCGGGTTATCAATTGGAAACCTCACTCAGTAGGGGATTGATTGTGTATGAAAATGTGGCCGTCGCTTAGCGCTGCTGAAAGCATAGAATTTCGTCGCCGGAAGCTACAAGGTCTAGGCTCTAATATTGGGGACACTCGGAATGTCCTTTTGAGGGTCCTTCTGAACGACGTTGCGCTTTCGTTAGTCTGATATAAGGTACGTTTTGTTTGCATGGTTGGACAAGGGTGTTTGGTTCGAATTTTTTTTTTTTATGCAACTTAATGTCGATTACAAACCATTTTTTTTTTTCATTTTTAAAAAAAAAAGCCCAGTTAAATCGTGTCCTCCGTGCACGATTTTGAACCGATCGTCATATTATTTTGGACTTTTCGTGCAGATCTTGTCTGCATTGGCTTTATCATCATTGTCCCATACGCACATCCTGCGCACTCCGCGCATTCCATAGCTCCATGAGACGGCCATGACGTCTTTCGATGTCCGTAACTCAACGCCTCGCTTCGTCTCCGACGCCGAAGGCGTCCTTGACGTCTTCATGACGCCTACAACAGCCGATATCATCCAGCCATCCGTTCTATGTGCACGACGTTCTTACGACGCCGCACGACTGTAAGCACCCTGAAGGGGAGGAGGGGTGAATAGGGTCAAGCTAACTAATCAAGCACTAAACGATTGCTAATAGGCAATTTAAAGTTTAAGAGTGCAAGAGAAGAAGCAACAACAATACTGATACCCGATGTATCCTGGTATCCTCCCAAGGGACACTATAGTCCAGGAACTCTCTCCGGCTTTAATCCACTATTATGTAAATAGTACAACGTGAGTTTTCATCCGAAGACTCATCAACTTCTTACACGAGAGCTTTTATCCGAAGGCCTCTCCAACTTCAAACGAATAGCTTTTATACGAACTCTCCAACATCAACCGAGAGCTTTTATCCGAAAACTCTCCAACTTCAACCGAGGGCTTTTATCCGAAGACTCCAACTTCAATTGAGAGCTGTTATCTGAAAACTCTCCAACTTCAACCTTTTTACAAGAAGGTTTTTGATCTTCTTACAACAAGATGAAGATTTCTCTTTTTCAACTTAATAACTCTAACATAATTCGTGGATGACAAATGAAAGCTTTGTAGAGTTGTTTATGGATAGACTTTGGTGGTTTAGAAAATTTTAGGCTCAAAGTATCAACCTTGAATGAAGGGGTTCAAGGCTATTTATAACCAAAGCATTGAAAAGAGCTCAAATGTAACTTTTCAGTCAGCGATCGGTATACCGGCGGTACGAACCGGTACACTGTCGGAATACCGGTCTGGAATTGCAATGGCTAGAAATATAGCCGTTGAAATCATTAAATGCTCGAAATCCGACCGTTGGATTTTCAACGTTACTGAATCGGTATACCATCGGTATAGATCGGTATTTCGTTGGCATGCCAATTTTGTAGACAGAAATTTTCTGTGAACATAAATCGGTATACCGTCGGTATAGACCGGTATACTGTCAGTATGCCGATTTTTATCCGAAAATGATCCTGGGCTAATTTTTACTCTAGCTTTCGATTTTGTCACCCATTTCTTGTATTTACAATTATTCCTGAGACTTATTACAGACTCCAGATATATTTTAGCAGGTGCATGCTTTTTCAGAGTCTTGAAATGATGATGGTATGGCTTGACTTCTTCCTTGACGACATCTGTCCAAAGATATCCGGTTTGTAAAAATTGAATATTCGGGAGCTTCGCCCCCGAACCCCCACGGGGGGTGCTGCCCCCTCGACCCCCATCCGTTGACCGGGCAGCGGAACTCCCGAGTGCGTGGCTCCGGAGATGTCGTTGGGTGGTTCAGAGAAATCTTATGGGATGCCGTCGTCTTTGGCCTACCATGATTTCTTCATTGCATATGTCCATGTTGATCTTGCTTATTACTTTTCTGCAAATACATGTTAGACGAACAAAGCAATATACATTGTAGCAAGTATGATAAATTAATGATCATTAGGACTATGCTAAGTTTAAGTATCAAACTATAGTGATTGCATAAATATTAGTGATATGTTAAACTTTAAGATAGAAGCTCATATCACTAATATGTAAACCAATCAGCATATATCACCAAAAGGTATAAGTATAAGTAGAAATGCTATGGTGATGGTATGAAGATTAGTGATAATAAAATGCTAAACTTAATCGATTAACCATATTAAAAAATATGATATAATCATTGGGCCAACAACGATGGGCCGCGTGGTCGGCCGTCATTTATACCCGTGGTTGAATGGTATCGGTCCTCGACCGTCCGCGCGGCGCCTTATCAGTTGAGTTTTCATGAACGGACGTCCCATTCTGGCCCACGCCAACTCAGATCGTGGCCATCTTTTGTCAGTTCTCCGACGTTGTCGGTGCCCCGCACCGCACAGGCCAGGCTCTATATTACATTATTTTCTTCTAAAAATCAACTACATTATAAAACTCATGTAATCGCAGTTATATTACAACATAAATCATACAAATTTCTAAATTTTGTCTCTTGTTTTTTAGTTCTACTTTATACTCTACTTTTATTTTTGGTTTTGTCATGAAAAATATTCGTTTTGTCATAAAAAGATTTCATTTTGTCACGAAAAACTATAAAAAAAGTAGAGTAAAACAATAAAATTTAAAAAGGCATTACATTATACCTTTTTTGTATATTATACTTTTTTTTGTATTTTTTCTAGAAACATAAAAATATAAAATTAGATTACATTATACATTTTTTTTATATTTTGTATTTTTGTACTTTTTAAAAAAAGCTATTATAATTATATAAATCTTCCACTATATAATGCGATTTGGAAACAGCTCAAAAATGAGCCGTATAAGCCGTATGTATATCCGAACTCGAGTGACTCTTGTGGTTACCGAGGAGAGGTATGACTCTGGCTAGGTAGCGGAAGATCAGTTGATCGAGCCATGAGGCGTATTATTCCTTCCAGTTATTTGGTGAGAGCTTTGGGAGGGGGGGAGGGGAGGGACAGTGGGCCCAACTGAGATGCAATGCAGCGTGCACAAAATTCCGTGCGTATCATCGGACATCTAAAAAAAGTCGTATGTATATGATCAACCATTTAAATGTATTATTTGAACTCTCTAGTCCGGTAGTATTAAAGTGGACCCCCGGATGGGCTGGCAAGGTTCGAGCCCCCTAATTGTGTGTTGGGGGGGATTTCAAAAAAAAAAAAAACCATTTAAATGTATTAAAAAATTAATAAAAAGATAACTAATTAACTACCTAAATACTCCACTAATTATTAAAAATATTAACTAAGTATTTAACTATCTAATTTAAATTATTATAATTAAATAATTCTAACTCAAGTGGTTAAGGTGGGAATTTTTTTTGGTTGTTTGGGTTCAATTCTTAGGATGACAATTTTTTATAATAAATTTTTATATTTATTTTTTAAATATTTTTTTGCACTTGCAAATTACTAGTATGTATAATGAGTTTGAATTTAAATTTATTTTAAAATATTGACGGTTTCTTAGTATTATGCTAGTAATGTTCAAGTGCGTTGGATGTGTTCTTTAAGCAAGTAATTTTGTCAATTTTTTAAAATATTTTTAGACAATATGATCGCTACTAAAAAAAAAGAACTTCATGTTATGATTTGTGGATAAGACCAAATATGGATGCCTTTATTCCTATTTATAACCACTTGAATCTTATTTCCTCTTAATATATATTGTTAAGGAGGAAAGTCCTAGAGAATTCATTCGACTACAATTTTTTCTTTTCTCTCCCATTTTCACAACGCCTTACCAGCACCGAACTCTAACAAAAATTAACATGTAGATCTAAGTTGGCACGATGACGAAAGATGCTCCTCGATTTACAAACAAAAGTCACCATGTAGGAGCTTCAGTGTCGCCGATTTAACGAAGACACTAGAAAGATATCATCTCTCGATCGAGGAATTTGAATCTCTCCTAAATCGACGTCATCAATTTTTTTTCCTCGAGGCTAGTGTCAGAAAAATTGTTAAATTTCTTTTGGACCTGTCGGTCCTATTACTTTCATGTTCTCCTAAATTTTATTAACATTCAATATGGATAAATATATTAATTGCACCAAATGACTTTTAATTAACGCTACCTATAAAGAGAACACATGAAAAATCTTGAGTGATTTGCAAGTCTTAATACTGTAAGAAGTTATCATTATGCAATCCATGTGAAAATGTTGGAAACATTTGATAAATTTTGTCTAGATGAAAGAATATATTGGCACAAGGGCTGCAAACGAGCCAAGTCGAGTCAAGCTTTTGTAAGCTTGAGCTTGACTTGACTACAATTAATCGAACTCAAGTTCGAGCTTGATAAGTTTTTTATTTTATTTTAGAACTTGAGCTTGGCTCGAGTTTGTTTATATTAAGCTTGAGCTTGGCTTGATTTGAGGTGAAACTTGGCTTGATAAGCAAGCTTGATTTAAGCTTGATAAACAAGCTCGATAAGTTCAAAATCAAGCTCGCTCAATTTTATTTCAAGCTCATTAAGCTTGATTTCAAGCTTAACAAGCTCGATTTCAAACTAGTTAGGTTTAAATTCAAGTACATGTAATATTAATAATTTATTTATAAATATTTTAATTGAAAAAGTTCCTTAATATCAATTATTAAGGACATATAAATATATAATGCACACAACCATGTTGTTATATGAACATTTTTTTTTATTTTTTTATTTTTTATATGAACATATATAAAGTTTGAATTCGACAAAGAACAAACTAGCTTCTAAACAAGCTCCTAAACAAACTAGCTTCTAAACAAGCTCCTAAACGAGCTTCTAAACGAGCTAGCTCATGAGCTCAAACGTGCCGAGTACTTCTAAGCTTGAGGTTGGCATGTTTATTAAACGAGCTCGAAGATGAAGCTTGAGCTCAGCTTGTTTACTAAATGAACCGAGCTCAAACGAGCTTGTATCGAGCTTCAAGCAGCACGCGAACGACTTGGGTCATTTGCAGCCCTAATTGGCGTTGTTTGTATTTAAATATGGAGTTAATTTTGTTTAGTTGGTTAGAACGTCATTTAAATTATTTTTTTATTAATTTAACATATACCTTTAAAATAGGCACAGAGCACCATTAGATCATCAACTATCAACTATGGTGGTTTAATACATGCGGGAACCAATATATATATATATATATATATATATATATATATATATATATATATATATATATATATATATATATATATATAGAAATAAATAAATATATATATATGTTGACTTTTGATCTCTATTAATAGTCTAAGAAAAGTTATTTAATCCAAACCATTGGATGAACATCCAATGGTTCAGATTTGGGATGTATCGATACAAATTTTTTCATGAGATGTATTGAAATTTTTTCATATATGGGTCTTTCTACAATACATCCCATGAAAAAATTTGTATCGATGCATCCAAAATCTGAAACATTGGATGTTGATCCAATGGTTCGGATTGAATAAAAGAGTAAAGAACATCATTTAATGCTGATTTTGACTTTTGATCTCTATTAATAGTCTAAGAAAAGTTATTTAATCCAAACCATTGGATGAACATCCAATGGTTCAGATTTGGGATGTATCGATACAAATTTTTTCATGAGATGTATTGAAATTTTTTCATATATGGGTCTTTCTACAATACATCCCATGAAAAAATTTGTATCGATGCATCCAAAATCTGAAACATTGGATGTTGATCCAATGGTTCGGATTGAATAAAAGAGTAAAGAACATCATTTAATGCTGATTTTGACTTTTGATCTCTATTAATAGTCTAAGAAAAGTTATTTAATCCAAACCATTGGATGAACATCCAATGGTTCAGATTTGGAATGTATCGATACAAATTTTTTCATGGGATGTATTGAAATTTTTTCATATATATATATATTTGTTCCATTGTTAACACTGTCGTTAATAATTGTTTTAATTTTGATTTAAAGCTTTTATTATTATAATACATAAAGATCCTTGAATATGAATTTATTTAGTCATTATTTAAAGTTAAACTTCTTTCAAATTGGGTTAGTTCTGTCGAATCACTCAAGGTGTATAATGGGCCTGGCAGCCTGGAATTGAGTTCTGGCTCGGTTAACTGTCTTGTCCGGCATGGCCCACAGATCCAGCGGGGGTCGGACTGGGTCTAAGAAATCAAGCCAAAAGCTCGGCCCAAACCGACTCAAATGGAAAACCGGTTCGAGCTAGTCTTACCCGTGAATCCTGGTCGAACCGGCCCGAACTAGTAGCCCGGTCAAAGCCCACTCTGAGCCCTACTGACCCTCTCTCTCTCTCTCTATATATATATATATATATATATATATATATATATATATATATATATATATATATAGGAAGGATAGGCATCCCCACAATTTTTTGCATCCCCATGTTAACATCCGTTGGATGTGCTTTAAGTCATATAATCTTAACCTTTGGTAAATCAACGGTTAAGATTAGATGACTTAAAGCACCATCCAACGCTGCAAATAGGGGGGATGCATGGGGATACAAAAAGTGTGGGGATCTTGATCCTTCCTTTTATATATATATATATATATATATATATATATATATATATATATATATATATATATGTTGGCCCATTTCATGGTCACACCCGATTTTAATAATCGACACTAACTTAAGTCAATGTACAAAATATACGAACTGCTGCTAATCATTTCAGGTCTAGTGAAATCAATATCCAAAAGCGTTCTACTACATCAGCAAGCGTGTGAATCATCATTCTGAAACTTATTTTCATTGGAATCAGTCCGAGTCATTTTACAATTTATTATGTATTTTATCTTTATTGAGTCTAGGATATAAATTGTAAGATCGACTGGATACTACTGGCTTAGGTTAATCATCGTCCACTTTCCTATACGGCCTACCCATCCAAAGTCTACCTACCAAAAATATCATTCACCTTCTGCAACAAATTTGATAAATGTTTTACATTTTTACTGAGACAGAACTCAAGCCGAGTTCGGTCCGAACTCTGACCGAGTTCGGTCAGTTTGAATTTAGATATTTGTTGCCTCCAAATCTGCATGCAACGTTCGTTTGCGAAATCTTTGCATCAGAACTCTGTTCGAATTCTATCCGAGTTCGGTCCTCGAAAACACCTATAAATAGAAGAGAATTTTCCATTCCAAATCACTCAATAAATTCATCTTCTCTTCTCTCTTTAAATAAGTGTTTTCATTCGATCAAAAGCTTTCATATTTCACTTACACATCTCTTAGGCCAAAGCCAGTAATATCTATTTGATCTAGAGTCTTTTGGTTCCCAAGAGTTGTAAAGAGGTTGTTCAAAGTTTAGAAACTATCTCTGTTGTGGAGCCGGTCGTGCGCTCGTCACCAAGCACGGTGTTGTGAAGTCGGTCGTGCACTTGTCACAAACTACAGTGTTGTAAGAGACTGCAAGCTTTCAATTAGCTTGTGTCTTAGTGGATTAACATCAAGCAAGAGTACTCAAAACTGGATTAGTCCTCTCAGAGGGATACCAGTATACATTGCTGTGTCACTGAGTTTGATCTCTCTATCTCTTGCTATATTTATTTACCGTCTCTTATTCACTGCCATAGTTATCTGCTTTTAATTTTAAATTGGTGATTATTTTTCGTTGCACTCGCACTCACTTTATTCACCCCCTCTAGAGGTGCTCAACGGTCCTACAATTGGTATCAGAGCAGGTTATATTCTAATATAACAAATCTCAGAGAGTATATATGACAGCCGTGAAATCAATATTCAACGGTGAAGGACAATCCACAAATAGACCCCCACTATTTGATGGTACAAACTTTACCTACTGGAAAACACGGATGGCATTCTTTTTAAAGTCTCTTGACTTTGATCTTTGGTCTATAGTAGTTGATGATTATAAGAAACCGGCACCTACAGTAGTTGATGGCGTGCTTGTAGCAAGCCTCATAACAAATATACAGGGACTAAAAAAGCAAAGGCTAGTCTAGATGCTCGTGCCATCAACGTACTGTTCTGTGCAATTGACAAAATGGAGTTCAACAGAGTTTCAACCTGTAAGACGTCTCATGAGATTTGGAAACTTCTTGAGGTAACTCATGAAGGTACTTTCCAAGTGAAGGAATCCAAAATCAGCAGACTAACACAGGAATATAAATCTTTTAAAATAAAATCGGTGAGTCAATTACACAGATGTTCACTCGTTTTCTTGATATTACTAATCATTTGCAATCTTTTGGTAAGGATTACAGTAATCACGAGAAGATCAAAAAAGTGCTACGGGCTCTAACCAAGAACTGGAACCCAAAGGCAACAGTAATCATTGAAGGAAACGATCTCACCACCATGTCTCTGGAAACACTGATGGGCAAGCTCATGACCCATGAGCTTGATCTGCTAGAGTTTGAAGAAGCGACCCCAAAGGAAAAATCTATCGCCTTTAAAGCTCAAGCCAGAAAATCAACATGCAATAATTCTGAGGAAGAATCATCAAGTGGTGATGAACAAGCCCTACTAGTAAAGAACTTCAAAAAATTCCTAAGGTTTGAGAAATCAAACAGAAGGAAGAGAGATATCCAAGAAAGCAATGAAGATGAAACAATATGCTTTGGATGCAAGAAATCAGGGCATATGAAGGACTGTCCAACTTCAAAGAAAAGCAGTCCATACGATAGATCAAGATCAAGCAGAAAAGCAACAACTAGCCGAAAGTATGCAAATACAAGTATCTGGCATGAAAGCGACGCCAGTGATACAGAGGAAGAAGACAGACCCTGCAAAAATGCCAATGTCTATCTTATGGCTTTTGATAAGGTATCCTCAAACCCTTTGTATGATAATTTTACTTTCGATGAATTAGAAAATGCCTTCAGCGAACTACTTGAAGAACACAGAAATATGCTTGACAAGTATAAGCAATCTCGAAAAAAGATTAAGGCATACACAACCGAAGTAGCTAGACTGTCCAGTCTCATTGAAGACATTAAAGAGACGTCTACTACTGGTAACACGGAAGAGATAGCCAAGCTTAAAGTAGACTATCATGAGGCTATCCTCAAAATTAAAAAGAAAGAGACTATGTCAAAATACAAGAGTTATATGACATAGAGAAGAAGAAGCACTTAGTCACAGAACAAAGACTCATAGACATGACTGCTAAATATGAAGAGTCTTTTGCGGTTTCTAAAAAGTTAGAAATCAAGTTAGACAAACAGACAATACCTGTGACACAGCCTAAGTTTAGTCCTAATGCTATGCGTACAACTAAGATGACTAAAACACAGAAAGAACGTAAGAAACACGAATATCACCATGCTTTAACTTATAGGTTTTCAAAGAAACCACATATGTATGTCAACACAAATTCTTCTAACACGTTTTCAAAACTCACTTACACATATTGTGGTACTCATGGACACATATCACAGTATTGTTTAGCAAGAAAACTTATTGACAATCGCACATTATTTTGGAGACCTAAGACTAATCAATATGGACCCTTCAGTAAATGGGTACCAAAGGATTCATCTACTTGTTTTGTAGGTGGACCCTCAACCCTCTCATGCTAAAAGCAAGTGGATCCTCGATAGCGAATGTTCGCAGTACATGACTGGTGATGCATCTTTGTTCACCATGCTATCGATGAAGAAAGAAAGATACATCTCCTTCGGAAACAACCTGAGAGGTGATATCATTGGCAACGGCACTGTTGGTATATCTTCTTATCCTATAATAAAAGATGTTTGTCTAGTTACAAAATTGAAACATAACCTATTAAGCATAAGTCACTTGGCTGATAATGGTTATGGTATCAACTTTGTAAAAGACAAATGTACCATATATGATATGTCATCTGGTAATCCCGTATATGAAGGGATTAGAGAAGACAATATTTATGTTTTCTTTCTGGAGAGTACTAATAATGCAGGAAGATGCCTAATAGCTAACATAGATGAAAGCTGGCTATGACATATGAGACTAGGACATGCTAATATGGACACTATCTCACGACTGAGCACTAAGAATCTGGTAAAAGGACTCCCTGAAATACCGTTTAAGAGAGATATGGTATGTGCTGACTGTAAAAAAAACAAAGCACATATGTCTACATTTAAATCCATCAACGTTGTAAGTACTTCTAGACCTTTGCAGTTGATACATATGGATTTATTTGGTCCTAGTAGAGTCGCTAATCTTGGCGGTAAGCTCTATGCATTTGTTATTGTTGATGATTTCTCTCATTTTACTTGGGTTTACTTTTTATCAAACAAAAGTGATGCTATTTTTGAATTTCAGTTATTTTGTAAAAAGGTACAAAACAAAAAAGACTTCATGATTACTCGTATCCGAAGTGATCATGGTGGTGAATTCGTAAATACTGATTTCAAAAAGTTTTGTGATGATATTGGATACTACCACGATTTTTTCTGTCCTAGAACTCCTCAACAGAATGTTGTTGTGGAGCAGAAGAACCGTACTCTAAGCGAGATGGCTAGAGTCATGCTGAATCAGCATAATCTTCCTAAATATTTTTGGGCAGAAGCTGTTAACACCGCCTGTCATATTTTAAATCGGGTGTTAATTCGACCAATCTCGAAGAAAACACCTTATGAAATTTGGATCGGAAGGATTCCAAACATTTCATATTTTAAAGTTTTTAGATGTCGTTGTTTTATCCTGAACACCAATGACAACTTGGGTAAGTTCGACTCAAAAGCAGATGAAGGAATATTTCGGATATGCTGATAAGAGTAAGAGATATAGAATTTTTAATAAAAGATCTATGATTGTTGAAGAATCTATTAACGTTATTTTTGATGAGCTCAATAGTCACAGATCTAGCGACAGTGATGATGAAGGTGTACAAACAAGAACCGATAAGAGTCCTATGGAAGATCTGACTCATAAATTTGAATCATTAAAATTCTTATCAGATCATCCAGAGACACTCATTATAGGTGATATATCAAAAGGTGTAAGTACACGCTCTTCTCTTAAAGATTCTAAAATAGCAACAAATGTAGCTTTCATTTCACAAATAGAACCTAAGAATATAGAAGATGCTTTTAAAGATGAGTTTTGGATTAATGTCATGCAAGAGAAACTTAATCAATTTGAGAGAAACCAAGTTTGGAAACTCGTTCCTAAACCTATTGGTCAATCGATAATTGGTACCAAATGGGTGTTCCGAAATAAACTAAGTGAAGATGGACAAGTTCTACGTAACAAAGCACGTATAGTGCCCAAGGTTATAATCAAGAAGAAGGTATTAATTATGACGAGACATATGCTCCTGTTGCTAGACTAGAAGCTATCCGCATGTTTTGTGCATTTGCATGTTTTAGTGATTTTAAATTATTTCAAATGGACGTGAAAAGTGCATTTTAAAACTGATTTCTAAAAGAAGAAGTATTTGTGAAACAACCCCCTGGCTTTGAAGATTTTCAAAAACCTGATCACGTCTTCAAGCTTAAGAAAGCATCTATGGACTCAAACAGGAACCTCGTGCTTGGCATGAACGCCTAAGTGCCTTCTTACTTGATAATGGTTTTTCAAAAGGAAGAGTTGATACAACTTTATTTATCAAATCTTTAGATGATGATATTCTTTTTGTACAAATATACGTTGATGATATCATATTCGGTTCTACTAATAAAATTTTTTGTCAAGAGTTTACTAAGTGTATGCAGAGTGAATTTGAGATGAGTATGATGGGAGAGCTGAACTTCTTCCTAGGACTCCAGATCAAACAACACTCAAAGGGAACATTCATCAATCAAGCCAAATATACGAAGGACATACTGAAAAAGTACGACTTCGAAAATATAAAGCCAAGTGGAACTCCAATGGCTACATCTACAAAGCTTGACACTGATGAAAGTGACAAACCTGTCGACCAGCGTAAGTATCAAGGTATGATTGGTAGCTTATTATATTTAACTGCTAGTCGCCCTGATATTATGTTCAGTATTTGCATTTGTGCATGATACCAGGCAAATCCTAAGGAATCACACCTAAGTGCCGTTAAGCGTATCTTCCGATACCTTAAGGAAACTTCTATAGTCGGCTTGTGGTATCCTAAAAGCAAATCCTTTGACCTGATAGGTTACTCGGATGCAAATTTTGCAGGATGCAAAGTAGACCGTAAAAGTACCAGCGGTACGTGTCATTTTCTAAAAAAAGCCTTAGTCTCATGGTTTAGCAAGAAATAAAATTATGTAGCATTATCAACTACTGAGGCTGAGTATATCGCCGCAGGACGTTGCTGTGCTCAAATTTTGTGGATGAAGCAAACCCTAGAAGACTACAATCTGCACTACACTAAGATTCATATTTACTGTGATAACACTAGCACTATTAACTTGACTAAGAACCCTGTATGTCACTCACACACAAAGCACATTAAAATTCGTCATCACTTTTTATGTGATCACCAACAACACGGGGACATCTGCTTAGAATTTATTGACACAGATCATCAACTAGCAGACATTTTCACAAAACCACTGGCTGAAAACCGATTTAACGTTATGCGGCGAGAGCTCGACATACTTGAATTTTCAGATTCATAATGTAGTATGTTTATTAAATTTATTTTATAACTCGAAACTTTTTAATTTATTAAAAAAATTATTTTGGGTACAAGCCGAAAGGGTCCTTCTGTCATACAGGTGTAAATAGCCTGAAGCGACACAGTTTACTAGCCTTCGGACTACCGCTAGTTGGGATCCGGCCCCTATAGCTAACCCAAAGTAATAGAAGTTATTAAATGAAGGAGTGTAACAGTTATAAATTCAAATTTTAAACAAATACTGCATTTATGACATTGGAAATACAAGCAGCCGAACTCGGACCTAACTCTAATCGAGTTCGGACCGAGTTCGGTCGGCGCTGTACGGATTTCCAGAACCGAACAGCCGGCTCTAGCCTTATATATTCATCATCTTCCTTTCGTTTTTCTTCACTCTTCTACCGAGATTAACCCACAGAAACTCAATAGAGCTTTTCCTCCTCATTCTTTTCGAGCTTTTTTGGAGTCTAGTGGGCCGTCCTCTCCACCATCTTCATCCTTTCTTCAAGGTATACTACTTCCTTTCCTTTTCATCCATGGCACCCAAATATCAAAAAATAAAGATTGATTCCTCTCAAGCAGGATCATCTTCCTCTGACTATGTTCCCATAAATGTCTTCAGTCTAGCCCGTCCTACTGGATCTGATGATTACGACTCCGGACTCTTTCCCGATAGGGAATTTTCTGATCTTTGGTTTGATTCATTTTTGGGTCGTAAAATTTGTGCTGGGGCACGTGTTAACTTTAATATCTTTTTCGAGTATGCCCCCACTTTCAACCGTCTCGGTTTTCGTGATTTTTTTGAAGTTGCTGAGAATATTTATGATAATGCTGTCCGTATGTTTTACTGCAATTTGCAAGTAAAAGATAACGACAACTTCTACTCTTGTGTAGCTGAACAGGAACTAGAGTTCAATGCCACAGACATCAGTGAATATTTTCATGTTCCTGATGTAGGTGAGGCTTTAGTAAATATTCACCATATCTAATTCCCTGAAGGTGTCACCCTAATTCCTTCAAAGAACTTTTGTGTCATCCTAAACCTGTTCCTAGAAGAGTTTATTCCAAACATCTAAATCAAAACTTCTATGAACTCCATAGGTTTATATTTTCTGTTCTTCTTCCAAAGAAGGGATCCTCTGATGAGATTACCTTCATGGAATTATCAGCCATGTACCATATTCACTTTGGTATTCCCGTTTCTGTTCCAAAGACTGTTATGGCATGGATGCTTAACTGGAGAAATGCGGGATGCAACCTTGTCTATCCTATGCACTTGGCTTCCATCTTCAGGAGGTTTGAAATTGATCTTCAAACCTGTCCTTACTTCTCTACTGCCATTGAACTCCGTAGGTCTAGGTTATATCCTACTCCTCATTTGCCTCCTGGTACTGAACCTGTTCACGATGATGACCCCGAGGCTCCTCCTGCTGCTGCTCCAACCCCTGCTCCGGGTTTTGACCCTGGCTTCTATCAGCGCTTTGATGATTTCGTTGCCCTCTCAGCGCAACGACATCAAGGCTATCTTCATTCTGAGTTCCGCCATATCACCCAGGCTCAGGTGTTGCGGAACAGCATTGCTAATATTCACTGGAGTCTCTCTCATGACCCCACACATCCAGTTACCATGCTTCATCACCCCAGCTTCCCTGGACCTAGGTTCGATGATGAGACGACATTTTCTCATTTCGATCCTACTGCTGCATACTTTCCACTGGATGCTCCTGGAGGTGACGACACGCCGATGTGATGAGGACTTGAGTTAGTGGTTATTTTGGATGTAGTGTGATAGATGATGATCTTATGTAGTTTCTTTGTGTCTAAACTTTACAGTTAGACATTTATTAGCAGTTTGTGATGGCTGTATCTTTTATTTTGTATGATATTTCAGTATTCCACTTCTAGTTATTTTTGTTATGCACTTGTTATTTGTGGAATTTTTGTTATTTATGATTATCTCTCTAGCATTACTTTGTCTTTTGGTGAACATTGTTGGCTTCACACATTACGGGGGAGCCAAAACCATTTTTTTATTGACAAAGGGGGAGAAAAAGAGCAATACCAAAAATCAAAATCAAAGAAAAGAACACCACCATTTGTTTTTTTTCAGGTATTTTTATTTTGTTCTATTTAGATATATTTTGGTATAGACTCAAGTTTGTCAATTATCAAAATGGAGGAGATTGTTGGTCTATTCCATGGTCACACCCGATTTTAATAATCGATACTAACTTAAGTCAATGCACAAAATATACGAACTGCTGCTAATCATTTCAGGTCTAGTAAAATCAATATCGAAAAGCGTATCTACATCAACAAGCGTGTGAATTATCATTCTGAAGCTTATTTTCATTGGAATCAGTCCGAGTCATTTTACAATTTATTATGTATTTTATCTTTATTGAGTCTAGGATATAAATTGTAAGATCGACTGGATACTACTGGCTTAGGTTAATCATAGTCCACTTTCTTATACAGCCTACCCATCCAAAGTCTACCTACCAAAAATATCATTCACCTTCTGCAACAAATTTGACAAATGTTTTACATTTTTACTGAGACAGAACTCAAGCCGAGTTCGGTCCGAACTCTGACCGAGTTCGGTCAGTTTGAATTTAAATATTTGTTGCCTCCAAATCTGCATGCAACATTCGTTTGCGAAATCTTTGTATCAGAACTCTGCCCGAATTCTGTCCGAGTTCGGTCCTCGAAAACACCTATAAATAGAAAAAAATTTCTCATTCCAAATCACTCAATAAATTCATCTTCTCTTCTCTTTTTAAGTAAGTGTTTTCATTCGATCAAAAGCTTTCATATTTTACTTACACATCTCTTAGCCAAAAGCCAGTAATAATTATTTGATCTAGAGTCTTTTGGTTCTCAAGAGTTGTAAAAAGGTTGTTCAAAGTTCAGAAACTATCTCTGTTGTGGAGTCGGTCGTGCGCTCGTCACCAAGCACGGTGTTGTGAAGTCGGTTGTGCACTTGTCACCAAGCACGGTGTTGTAAGAGACTGCAAGCTCTCAATTAGCTTGTGGCTTAGTGGATTAACATCGAGGAAGAGTACTCGAGACTGGATTAGTCCTCTCAGAGGGATACCAGTAACATCGCTGTGTCACTGAGTTTGATCTCTCTCTTGCTATATTTATTTACTGTCTCTTATTCACTGCCATAGTTATCTGCTTTTAATTTTAAATTGGTGATTATTTTTCTCTGCACTCGCACTCACTCTATTCACCCCTCCCTCTAGAGGTTCTCAACGGTCCTACAATATATATATATATATATATATATATATATATATATATATATATATATATATATATATATATTTTTTTTTTTTTGGAAGAAAGAACCTTTATTGAATGATAGGCGCAAAAAGCCGAAGCCTATACAAGTAAGCGCGGCTCGCGCGAAGAACCAAAAACAAAGACAAAAACACAGAGTGTTGCCCTCAAAACGGTAACTGTACCGAGCATGCGAAGGTTAAGCAGACAAAGCAGCGCCTAAGGAAAGAGCGCCCCATCCCCTCTCAGCAGTTAAGGGCGCCCCAGAACTGGGTCGAGGAGTGAGTGCAATGTCTCTGCCTTTTGAAGATTTGTCGAACCACCTCACTGAACAAAAGGGGAGGCAATAAATGACGTCCTTCGAATCTGTATTTGTTTCTGTTTTTCCATAAAAGCCAAAAAGCGGCGGCAGCGACGATCTGATGCCCGTGAGACGCGTTCCAGCTGGCTAGCAGATCGTTGATGCCCCCGGTTGTGGGGACCAATTTGCACCTGTTGTGAAGTTGCGACCAAATGTGGGAGGCCGATTCACCAGAAAGAAGAACGTGGTCGACGGATTCTGGTTGATGATTAACACAGCAGTGGCATCTGGACGCTAGACTAAATCCAAAGGATTTGACAGCATCATCCGTAGGAAGTTTCCGACGCGCAGCACGCCATAAGAGAATGGACCATTTCACTGGAATGCACGAGTGCCAAAACTTGGCGGAGGGGGAGGTCGTTACTTGGGTTTCTCTGATGGTGGCTCTAGCCGATGCGAGGGTGAAAACGCCCCCCAGGTTGGGGGACCATCTGAGCGCGTCTTGAGCTTCATTGATCGACAGATTAGAAGTGGCCAGGCTCGCCATGACCGTCGGGCCAAGCCAATCACGAACTCTATCCCAATTCCACCTAGACGCGTCATCATCCCATAAATCCCGGATCTCGCACAGCGGCGGAGTAGAAGCGTTGGGTCTGAGGATCTCGTCCCCCAACCAGCGTTCCTTGCAAGCTTGCGAATGACCATTGCCCAATGTCAAGCGCAAGTGCGGTTCTGCTAGGTTACGGCCGCGGATGATGCGTCGCCATGACGCAGAAGATCTGCTGTTGGCGGACGCCTCTGTTAAGTGACAGAATCTGGAGTATCTCGCTCTCATGAACCTGGTCCAGATCGAGTTTTCGGAGCGGATTTTCCACCATAATTTGGCCGAGAGGGCGTCGACCATGTGGACAAGTCTACAGAATCCCAGACCGCCCTCTTCAGTAGGTTTGGCCATGGTAGCCCAACTGGCCCAGTGATGCTTGTTCTTTCCCTCGAGGTGACCCCAAAAGAAATTGGCGAGAATGGACTCAATAGAGTGGAGCACTTTGATGGGGGGCGAGCACACGGCGAGGGTGTAAATGGGGATGGAGGAAAGGACGTGCTTTATGAGAATAAGCTTCCTCCCGGGGGAGAGGGTTGCGTTATGCCACCCCGCTATTCTCTGGCGAATCTTGCCCACCATGTGATCGAAAATGCCAGAGTTGGCTCTACCGTACACCAACGGACAGCCTAAGTACATGAAAGGAGGGTAAGCTGTGGAGAAGGAGGTCATGGAGGCCAGCACAGCTGATTGGGCTCTATCGGCTTTGTGATGAGTGTAAATCACGCTCTTACTGTTATTTATTTTCTGGCCAGAGCAACGAGAGTAGTTGGCAAGAGTTCTAATAACCACCTCAATGGCCCCAATGGTGCCAGCGGAGAAAATGAGGATATCGTCCGCGTATGCCAGATGAGTTAAGAGAGGGCAACCGGTCGTGGTGTGAAAGTGTTGGAATCCGGGAGCTTGCGGCATGATTTTGAGGTTTCTGCTCAAGGCTTCGGCCGTGATGATGAAAATGGTGGAGGAGAGGGGGTCTCCCTGTCTAACTCCGCGAGTGGCTTTAAAGAAACCATGAGGTTGGCCGTTGATAACGGTAGAAAACCAGGAGTTGTTGATGGATCTAAAGATGATGTCGATAACCTGTTCTGAGAAACCGAAGGCTCTGAGCACCCAAATCATGAACTGCCAGTCCAGACGGTCGTAAGCTTTTTCCATATCCAGTTTGATGGCGACGTTCCCCCCCTGGACGGGAATTTCATGCAAGTGATCATTTCTTGGGCCAGGAGGATATTATCAGTGATATTACGCCCTTTGACGAAGCCGCTTTGTTCTTCAGAGATGATTCTGGGGAGGAGGTCCGACATTCTGGAGGCGATGATTTTAGATATAATTTTGTTGGTGAAAGTGCAGAGGCTGATAGGTCTGAAGTCTTTAAAGGTCTCCGGGTTGTCTTTCTTGGGAATGAGGATGATGTGGGCGGAGGATATAGATCTCGGATACGATGCTCCTTGAAAAAATGCGGTCGTGGCTTCCCAGAGGTCGGACCGAATGATGTCCCAACAAGTACGAAAAAATACCCCGTTGAACCCGTCCGGCCCCGGCGCGCTGTTAGCATTAATGGACCACACAGCGGTCTTCACCTCGTCAACAGAGGGGGGAGCGCTGAGGTTCACGTTATCCCTGTCACAAATCAGGGAGGGGATCTCGGACAGGAATCCGTCATCTTTAACCACGGCCTCTTTAGCAAACATGTTCGAGAAATAGCTCGTGGCTGCCGTCTGAATGTTCTCCTGATCGTCCAGGAGTTGGCCGTTATCGTCGCGGATGCGATGGATCTTGAGAGAGCTTCTGCGCCTTTTGACGCATTTGTAAAAGAAGCCAGAGTTCTTGTCCCCTTCCATGTCCCAGGTTAATCTAGCCTTTTGTTTCCAGAATTCAGTTTCAACCTTGATTCTAGATTTAAGGATGGCCTTGGCGAGGTTAAGAGAGGCGCGATTCTCCCGGGAACCGTCGACGGCGAAGTCTATCTCCGCACGGGTGACATCGTCTTCGGCATCTTTAATGGCCTGGAAAATGTCTCCGAACGCAATTTTGCTCCAGGTCGTAAGGGCTTTCCTGGTAGCTTTGAGTTTGATAGCAATTCTGACCAGAGGATCCGGGTGTGTGACAGAAGCCCAAGCCTCGTCCACAATGGGCATGAACTGGGGGTGATGGCGCCAGAAGTCAAAGAATCGGAAGGATTTTTGGATGAGGGTACGGAAGCTGTTAATCTCAAGAAAGAGGGGGGAATGATCAGATTCGGTGGAGTTCAGGTGCGACAGATTACTGATCAATCCCAAATCCGACCAACAGTCATTCACCATGGCCCGATCAAGGCGAGAGTACTGCCTACGCGATCCATCTTACATGTTGCACCAAGTGAACTGGTTGCCGATAAAGGGGAGAGTGGAAAGGTGGGCAGCTAAGGCGAAGTTGTTGAAGTCCTCCATGGCCGAATGGGGGGGGGTCGCGACCACCGGATTTTTCCTCTCTGCAAGAGACAGTGTTAAAATCTCCGATGCAAAGCCACGACATATCTTCGTGGGGAAGGGAAGTCCCCGACATAAGCTCCCAAAGAACCCGACGCTCCGGGATGCTGCAGCTACCGTGGATGGCCGAAAGAAGGATGCGGGACTTGAGAGCGGGATGCTCAACCCAACAGGATAGGGCCTGAGGGGAGTCATTAATAATGCCAAAGCGAAAATCAGCGGCAAAGAAGATCTAAATGTCGTGACATCCGAAGATTGCGAAAGGGAATCCCAGCTTGAGTTGAATTTCTTTCATTCTTTTGTGGGGTATTTTGGGTTCAATAATGATCAGTAAATCAATCCGATTGGATTTGGTGAGGCTGATGATCCGATTCAAAGTCTGTTTATTTCCAATGCCTCGAACATTCCAAGAAAGAATGTTAGGCATTAAGGGAGGGGGCATGGATGTTTTGCAGCTTTGTGGCGGATCTAGTTGTCATCGCCGTACGCTGTCTTTGTTTCTTGGATTTCTTCTTTTTCTTGGTACAGTTGTTTTCTGGGCTGGCACAGACCGGGACCCGAGTCCCATCAGAACTTGAGTAGGCAACTGTGACTGCCGTAGGGGAATTGTCAGGGTCTTCACACTCCGCCAGAGCGCAAAGAGGATTGTCTCGATCAAGGAAACCTGCTTTCTGAGCCTGCCAAAATCTGCCGGTGAGCGGGCGAGGAGGAGCCATGGTCGGGCAAGTAGGGGGAGGAGCATCGGCAGAGGGCGGAGGCCCGGCTACCGCACCGATGTGGATCGGTAAGAGACTGGCCGAAGACTGAGCATTGAGAGACACAAGATCGGAGGAGGAGGTGGGGGAAGCGTCGGGGGAGGTAGGAGAGATGTGGTGGATTTGGAGGGGAATGAGTGCGAGGCCAGAGTGGGGAGGTGGTGGTGGGCTGGGCAGTCCACCGGAGACAGGCGTCTCTGGAGAGCAGTCATCCGGATCAAAGTCGAGAGCTCCGAAGGAGTTATGGAGAGTTATGGTGAGTGATGGGGATAGGGCTGGCCACAAAGTTATGTGTCGTAATAAGACACATAACTTTGTGACACGTTGTACCACAAAGTTATGTGTCGCATATAGAACATGGACGTACGTGATTGGCTGGCCACCAGTACGTACAAGCAGTGCGATAGGAATAACCGCTAATAGAATTGTATGCTAGTTGGACTTAGAGGTTATAGAGGTTAATGTTGTGGATACAACATAGTAGGCATTGGGCGGGGAGGACAATTCCTTAGCGTATGGGCTTCGATGCACTTTCCCTTTGTAACCCGTAAGCTCCGCCGGAGACGCGGGTCAGATTACCCATGATTACTGACGGCCACTGACGTTCTGTGGAACGTTATGCTCTTACTTATGGGGCCTCTGGTGCCTAAGGGGGGACCATGCCGATCCTATTTAGCCAGGGCCCATGCGTAGGAAGGATTGTTCTTAACAACATTTCACTTAGAACGGTTAAGCACCTTTATCCGTTAGGTACGAGTACTTTTGGTTTGGGTACTTGTATCTGATCGTGGCTTGGAACAATAACTTGTCGCGGATTAGTTAGTCACATCTTGTCCTTGTTTGGTTGTAGGTGTGACTTACTACTTCGATGAGAAGGTATTGAACCTTGTTGGGGTCCGGATACCATATTGGATTCATGGCATGGAAAGATACGTCACCGTGAATTAGTTTACCATCTTCTGTCCTTGTTTGGTTGGGGGGATGGTACGCTCGTTCAATAGGTGCGTATTGGACCATGTTATAATTCAATTGACTTATTTATTTGAGCAATATTTATTCAGTTTATATGGCATGATATTATGTGTCATGTTACGTCTATATATATATATATATATATATATATATATATATATATATATATATATATATATATATATATATAAACTGTTTATATATTAATTGGGGGGTGGGGGGTAAATGTCCAAACCACCCCCTATAATAACTGTTATAGTGAACGTTGGAGGGGTATTTTCGTAAAAAATACCCCTTAAAGTGCCATTATATGAATTTTGTGGGGGGTGGGGGTGGTTATAATTGCTGTTTTATATCGGGTTGAGGGATATTTTGGTTATTTTGTAAAAAAAAAACCAAAATACCCTTGTAACAACTATATTTTAGGGGTATTACGGTTATTTGACACCTAAATTTTTTCCTATAAATAGGGTATTATTCACGAGATTAACCACAACAAATTTTCTTTCCTCCCTTGCAATATTTAGAAGTAAACAAATTTATTAAGATGGAAGCATCAACTTTCTAGAGTGTGTAGTTACAAATTTTTTGGATTCTGAAGTATAATTTTCTGGAGGCTTCAATTTGTGTGAAAAAAAATTGGGGGCTTCAAGTTGGCGTTTCAAGTAATTTTTACTTTTTTTTTAAAAATATTTTCCTTCCTTCTCTCTTTTTTTGATTCGTGAATTTTTTGTTGGCCCATTGGTCATGGTCATACCTGATTTCGTTAACCGTCTTCAACTCTAATTCCAATACAACAAATAATACACTATTGCAGGTACAAAAGTTGAACCCTTGTTGCGCTGTCAATTGATCAAGTCTTCGTCGAACTAAATGAATAAAAAAGATGCTCAAGACAAATTTTCTTATTTATTATGTATTTTCTATTTTATTGAGTCATAGGAATGTACATCAGACAAACTTGGCACATGCTTAACTTCTCAAAAAGTCCACATCCAAAAAAGCCTACCCAATTTAGTCCACATCCACATACAATCTACAGTATCAAATTGAGCCCAAACATATACAATGCACTTGACCCAATTTAGAAACAGGGCAACCGAACTCGGTAGTATCCCATTGGACAGGTCACCCTGTTGAATCGGCTCTAATGTTCAATTTTTTAAGCGTTAAGGAACCAAACTCTGCCGGAGTTCGGTCCCCAAAAATACTATAAATAGAGTTGATATTTCCATTCATTTCATTCATGCCATTCCATCTCTTCTCTTCTTTATCTAAAGTGTTCTGAGCTTTATACTTTCAAATCAAAGCCTTTACAACTCCTAGCTAAGCCAGTGCCAGTTTGTTCTGATCTAGAAGTTTGGTTGGGTTGTAAAGAAGGCTTGGCAATGTCTTTGTTTTCATATTGTTTCTGAAGTCGGCAAGTCCATCAGATTAAAGGCTTGCAAGTTAAAGTACTGCTCTTCAGACTAAAAGCACGTGTTGTAAGGAGTTGCAAGCACTTCGGATTCAAAGTTTTTCTGCATAGTGGATTCAACATCTAGCTAGAGTACTTAAGACTTGACTAGTCCTCTTAGAGAAAAACCAGTATAAATCTCGGGGTTTGCGTTTGTTTTTCTCTACTCATTTACTTTACGATTTACTCATACACTGCTTGTTGCATATTAGTTTGTTCATTGTCACAAATATTTTTAAGTGGTATTTTTTATTCTGCTGCACACACATTCTCTATTCACCTCCCTCTAGAGGTGCTCAACGGTCCTATAATTGGTATCAAAGCATACTATGTTCAAATATAACATTCTAGAAAGTATACATATGACAGCCGTAAAATTTATATTTATTGGTGAAGGGCAGTCTACAAATAGACCCCCACTATTTGATGGAACTAACTATACCTACTAAAAAATACGGATGAGTTTCTAAAATCACATGACTTTGATATATGGTCTATAGTCATATACGGTTATAGAAAGCCACATAGAATAGTAATTGATACTAACCATGTAGACAAGCCCCATGATAGATACACAGACCAAAAAAAGACACAAGCCAGTCTTGATGTAAGAGCTATCAATGTATTATTTTGTGCTATTGACAAGACTATGTTTAATAGTATATCTACAAATATCACATCATACGATATTTGGAAACTTCTTGAGGTAACTCATGAAGGCACTTCACAAGTGAAGAAATCCAAGATCAATAGATTGACACAAGAGTATGAGGCTTTCAAGATAAAGTCAAATTGAATCAATCACTCAAATGTTCACTCATTTTGTTGATATAACTAATCATTTTTCTTTTCTTGGCAAGGATTACTCAAATCATAAAAAGATTCGCAAAGCTCTCAGGGGACTGTCCAATAACTGGAATCCAAAAGCTACTGTAATTATAGAAGGAAATGATCTCACCACTGTCACTGGAAAGACTCTTGGGCAAACTGATGACTCATGAGCTAGACCTACAAGCTCATGCGAAGAGAATCTCAAGTGAAGATACTGATAATGATGGTGACTCTGATGGTGAGGAACAAGCTCTTCTTATAAAGAACTTCAATTTTTTTTAAGGTTTGAGAAATCAAACCGAAAGAATAAAAAATTACCAATAAAGCAATGAAGAAGAGGTTATATGCTATGGATGCAAGAAGACAGTGCACATCAAGAAAGATTGGCCAATGGCCAAGAAGACAAGTTCCTATGAAAGATCAAACAAAAAGTCTCCGTCACAAAAATATGAAAACATAAGCATCTAACATGAAAGCGAGGCTAGTGACTCAAAGAAAGAGGAAAGACCCAATAATTCAGCGAATGTCTGTTTAGTGACATTCGATCAGGTATCAAACAATCCTCTGTATGATGACTTTATGTTTGAAGAACTTTCTGATGCATTTAGTGACTTATTATATGAACACAAGAAAGTATTGGACAAATATAAGCAGTCATCAAAAAAGATAAAAGCTTACACGACTGAAGTTGAAAGATTGTCATCCCTATTGAAAGATATATGGAAAACACCTTCCACCTGTAACACGGATGAAAAAATATCAGCTCTTAAGCTTAGCTTGCATGATGCCCACAAAGTAATTGAGAAAAAAGATCATGACTATGCAAAGCTGAATGAGTTACATGATTTAGAGAAGAAAAAAAAAACTTGTAGCCACACAGAAGGTAGTGTTATATCTGACAAGTATGATGAGGTAGTAGCAATCTCTAAAAGTTAGAGATTAGGTTAGGCAAATAGGTCATACCTGTTACTCAAACCAATATCTATCCAGGGACACAACATACATATAGCAGGACACGATAAAAAAAAAGCACATAAGCCTAATATTTTACATAATCATGCTTTTGTTTATAAGTATCCACGGAAGGCACACAAGCATGATGTCTATAATATGACACCAAACACTAGCTCTCCAATTACATGTACATATTGTGGTACACATGGACATATCTCACAGTTTTATAGAGTTAGAAACTATCCCCAAAACTAATAAAGATGACAGCAGACTATGGCATATGAGATTAGGTACACATGTACATACTGTGGTACACATATGACTATGTCCAAAACTAACATTTCTAGTACCTTAAGGAAATTGGTACCAAAGGTCGCATTTACTCATTTTGTAGGTAGGTCAACCCTCTCATGCTAGAAGCAAATAGATTCATGATAGCAGATGTTCGCGGCATATGACTGGTGATAAATCTCTATTATCTACGCTATCGATGAAGAAAGAAGCATATGTAATTCAGAAATAATCTGAGGGGTTATATAATAGGTAATGGTATTGTTGGTATACCTTTTTACCCAGTCATAAAGACGTTTGTCTGGTCACAGAGTTAAAGCATAACTTATTAAGTATTAGTCATCTTGCCAATAATGGTTATGATATTAACTTTGTGAAAGATAAATGTTCTATATATATGATATGACTACTGGGGATTTAATTTATGAAGGAATAAGGGAGGATAACATCTATGCTTTCTATCTATCAGACAATACTAACAATGCAGGCAAGTGCCTTATAGCAAATAAAGATGACAGCTTACTATGGCATATGAGATTAGGACACGTAAATATGGACACCATATCAAGACTATCAACAAAGAAATTGGTGAAAGGATTACCTGAAATTTTATTCAAAAGAGAGATGGTATGTTTTGATTGCAAGAAAAAAAAGCAACTAGGTTGTCGTCTAAATCCATAAACGTTATAAGTACTTCAAGACCCTTGCAATTATTCCACATATAATTATTTGGACCAAGTTGTGAAACCCATGTTTGTAATTTATAAATGATAGTGTTTAGTATTAATTTTAGTAAATATATCATTATTATTATTAAATATTTTTGAGTGAAAATGATTTCGAAAATAATAAACAACAAAGATTTTTGGATTTCAGACCCAGACCCGAGTCCGAACCCAGACCCAGGCCTGAGCCCGAACCCAATTTCATTTTTCTCTCTTTCTTAAATCAGAATTGACTTGGTTTAGTTTTTTTCTAAAAAATAAAAAATAAAATAATAATAATAATAGCTGGTCCCGTAGGACCAGCAACTCACCCACGAACTTGGCAACCCACCATTTTCTCACCCCCTTGCTAAATCCCTCACCACTCATACACTCTGTTCTCCCACGTTTGGAGAAGACCACTTCTTCTCCTGCTCCTTAATAAACTCCTTATCCCCCAATCCTCCTCTCATTCCCTAACTCTCTATCAAATTCCTCAACTTCTCTCATTCACAGAAGACAACTACTTCCCCAACTCTTTCTAACCCAACTACTCTCTACAAAACCCTCTTCCAACCCGCACCAGCCCGACGCTAGCTCTGGCGACTCCCCGTCGGCCATCCCCTTGCGCGACAACCCCCCGCCCCGACGCCAAGCTCGGCCGACCACGCCGAGCTTTCCCGACCCCCTTCGCGCCTCCCTCCGGCCGACAGCGCCGCCCCCTCGTGGCAGTGCCCCGCCCGACCGCAGCCGGTGGCCCCGCGACCCTCTTCGGCCGACCACCCGACAGCGCGCCCCCTTGCGCGGCTGTCCAGCTCCTGTCGCCTCCCGCTCCCCGCGGGTCCGCCTCTTCTCGGTCGACGCCGACGTCGCTCGTCTCCCCGCGAGCACGCCTCCTCCGGGTCAGAACCCGACAGCGCTGCCCTAGCCCGCTGTTCCTTGGCCAGCACCCCTGGTCAGTCCCCTTGGCCGAGCTTCCCTGTTGGTTTCCCGCCATGCCCTAGCTTCTGAGTTTTTCGGCGTTGCTTCGACGATGCTGGTTCCAGCGCTGCTTCGGAGATTTATTCGCTGCTCTGGATTATTCTTTCCTTCTATTTTTTTTATCTGAGAGCTCTAGCCGAGCAATCCGAGGTATAACCCCCTGTCCCGCTATTTTATTATTTTGTCGATGATGAAATGGTCCCCGATTCTCTTTGGGAACTCGGTTTTTAGCGACGACGTAATTTTCTGGGACATTCGGAAAGGTCCTGTGAATTATTTTGGATTTCCGGAATATTTCGGGAATTGATTTGTGGTTTGTGTTGGCTTTTCGGATTTTTTCGGGAACGTTCTGTGATTTGTGGAATTGGAATCGGACTTCCGAAATTATTTCGGGTCGTCCCGATTATGCTGTGGATTGGTTGTGGATATTTTATATATATAAATTCGGGTTTTTCTCTGGTTTAGGACTTGCAGGAATTATCGGCGCTATTTTTCCAGTTTTTGGGTTGACCAAAAACAGAGGAGATGCTGCCCGATTTTTCCGTAAATCCTGGATTATTTTTAAAATGAATTTAAAATGATTTCGGAGTTTTATTTGATATTTGATTTTGGGTGACGACCGTATCGGTCAATGGACCCGGCTAAGTGCAAACGAAACCGGTCCCGCCCGGACGTTGAGGCAATTAGCCAAGGTGAGGATCGGACCATATCTGAGACTCTATTTTTACCTTTATTTTTATATTTAATTTCTGTTTATATTTATTTAAATATTTTAGTTTAAGACTAACGGCGGTTTGTCTTATTTCAATTTATGTAAATAAATTGTAATGGGCATAAGCCCAGCTGGCTGTGGTCTGTAACTGTAATAGCTTGGATTTTCTGTCTTTTCTGGTTTTTCGAGTTTTTGCTATTTAACGATTAAAATGATTAGAAAGTATTTTTCGTATAAAATTAATTATTATTTTCTCACCTAAAATTTGACAAGTTTATTAATAATTAAAAAGTCACGTATTTCTCACTAAAATAAGAAAAATTAGTTTTATTTTTATAAAAATTACCAAGTTTTCATAAATAATCTGGCAACGACGAGTTTTTCGAATTCAAAGTTAAAAATGACATTTTCCCTCGTATTAAATCAACGCACTAATAATCGTGTTTTCTGTGTTTGGTTAATTAAAGAACTAAAATTGGACTAGGACGCAAATAGAGATTTCAACTAGCGTAGCTAGGTTGGTAAACCTGATATCTGAATCAATTTCTCGAATGTAGGAATTCGAGGACGAACCTAATTCCCATCTTGAAGTCTTCAACTTTCCAGTCCAGTCCATTTTGAGGCAAGTACATTTTGTGTTAGTTTACAATTATTTAGTAATCGTTTTAATGCAAGTTTAAACCACGATACAATACGGAACTCTCTCTGAGAGCACTGACTGTAACTACTGTAACTATTAGGGACTGGGGGAGTAGTGTAATGAGTATGACCACATCCAAACTACTGTAACTACTGTAACTATATTAGCTTACCCCTCATACACACGGGGATAAGCCGTACCTTACTGTAACAAATCCAAGCCGGTCATATTTCATTGCCTATTCACATCACAGAACTGTAACTGTTTTAAAACTGTAACTGCTTTATTGTGGATTTCAAAACTGTTTAAAAGTGCATGATTCTATTATTATTTCAATTCTCAAATTAGCATGAATTGTACTTTGCTCCCTCCTGACTGGAGATCCAACATTTTTAGGTATCACTGATGAGGCTTTGTTCCGCGATATTTCCAAGGTCCCAACTAGAAGATGAGGATTTCGAGACTGATGAGCTGTTTGCCTATTGTTTTCTTTCCTTCTTGATGTATGTATAAAATGGTTTAAGCTGTATCTTTCATTTCATTGTAAAAGTTTAATAAAGTTTTAATTTTTCCGATGTTGAGTTGTGACAAATATAGTGTTGTTGTATGGTTATCTGCTACTGAACAGCTTACTGCCGTCGTCTCAACAACGGTACAGGCTGGGCATGATCCGACTAGACCCAGATTATTGGGATCGGGTCGTGACATGTTTTCAGTGGTGGCCCATACAGGTCCTACAATAACTTAGGAAAACATACCTAGAAACAATTAGAACACTAGAACATTGATTTGTCACGACATAGGACCGAATTATATACATAAATATTTTTGTTTGATTATAGACTGGTAGGCTACCTTGCTTATGAGTGCATCCTAAACCTTCCAGAGAATGACCATTGACAAGACCAATCCTGTGGGCGATGAGGTGTCATCTCCGGATCATACCCCATCTCCTCAACCAAGTCCAGGGTTTATTCCCTCGCAGCTGATTGACCGTCCCCATAATGCATCCAGTGAAGTTTTCACTACACTGGTGATTCCTACCTCTTCTCAAACTGAGTTGCATTTACTTGGTGGAGTATCCATTCATGTTGCTCCACCAGTACCAGCAAACACCTCCCAAATGGTTGCCCTATTTCAAGAAATCCTGGAGTTCCAAAAAGCTCAAGATGAAGCCCAGCAAGAACAGATGAATATCACGAGAAAAGACATGAAGAACGTCAATGATGTAGCCTTAGCTATCTTAAACCAAGTTGGAGCAGAACCTCGTCCTAGGAGGGATACCCTTGAATCTAGAAGATATTTGGGTCCCATCAAGTACTCTACTTTTCGGCAGTCTTGTCGTAAGAGGCTATTGGCTTGTGACTACTGCAAGAGGCCTGGTCATCAGACCGTTAGTTGCCGCAAAAAATTGGGACAATATTTGGCATGTGGATTCGCTGAACATCGGGTAAAGGATTGCCCCTTATCTTTCCATCATACCAGAATACCTATCCCAGCAACACCTGTTAGGCCACAACCTAGGGACTCTCTTCCTATCCAGCAGACCTTGCCTCCTACAATAAGGCATGATGCATACTCGAGGTTCATAGAAGATGAAGCAGTTGGAGACTGCTCATGCAAGATCCAGAGCCATGAAGAATAGTACCTAGGACTGCTGTATAGCATTATCTATTGTTATAAAAAGTTGTAACAGGATGTCCTTAGATCAATCATGAGAGTTTTTGCTGTAATTCTCCACATGAATGAAATTCTTAGTTACACCTTTATGGTAGATGTTTTCCCTGATAGTCTTCCCGGATTACCCCAGACCTAGACATAGAGTTCACTTTTGACCTAGTTTCTGGCTCTTCCCTATTTCTAAGGGATGCTACAGAGTCAACCTGAAGGAGGCCAAGGAGATGAAGGACCAGATCAATGAACTGAAGGCTCTGGGATTCATTTGAGACGGAGCTTCACCCTGGGTAACACCTATCTTGTTTGTGCCCAAGAAGGATGGAACAATACGGTTATGCGTCGACTATCGAGCACTAAAGAACAAGTACCTTTTTCTGGATTGATGATTTGTTTGATCAATTTGAGTGGAGTTAAGGTATTTTCGAAGATTGACCTGATCACCATTAGATCAAGGTCAGAGAAGAGAACATTCCCAAGACGGCATTCAACACCAAGTATGGATTCTTGGTCATGTCGTTTGGACTGACGAATGCTTCTACTGTGTTCATGAATCTCATGAACAGAGTCTTTTATGAGTATTTGGGTCAGTTTTGTTGTCATCTTCATTGGTGACATACTGATATACTCGAAGACTGAAGAAGAGCATGAAGGACACCTAAGGAAAGTTGAAGAAGGAGAAGTTGTATAGTAAGATATCTAAAAGTGAATTCTTATTAGACAAAGGTAAATTTTCTAGGCCATGTTGTCACAGAAGAAAGAATTTCAGTAGATCCTAAGAAGAATGTTGTTATCGAGAAGTGGAGCACCCCAAGATCAGTTGTTGAAATCAGAAGGTTTAGCTGGCAAGTCTACGGAAGTTTGTGAAGGACTTTGCCAGGATTGATGAGCCAATGACAAAGCTCACAAGGAAGAATGAAGAAATTGTGTAGACTGAAGATTGCCAGTTAGCATTTGAGGAACTGAAGAAGAGACTTGCAACAACACCGATACTTGCGCTACCCGCAGGTACCAGAGGTTTCTCAATATACAGTGATATCTCTGGAAAAGGATTGGGTTGCGTTCTTTAATAACATGGGAAAATAATTGCTTACATATCTAGGCAATTACGGACTCATGAGAAGAACTATCCCACACATAATTTGGAACTTGCTGTATTTATCTTTGTTTTGAAGTTATGGAAGCACTACCTCTATGGAAAGAAAGTGGAAATATTTACAGACCCCAACAGTCTGAAAAATGTTTTCACTCAGAAGGAGTTGAATAATAGACTAAGAAGATGACTGAAGCAGATGAAGGATTTCGACATCAACCTGTAGTACCATTCAGGTAAGGCTAATGTGGTCGCTGATGCACTTAGTCGATATTGATGGCGAAGTTCTTAACCAAGGACCAGCACCTGCTAGAGGACGTCGAGAAGCTTAGACTGGAGATTATACTGCCTGGAAATGGAAGGAAGAAGCTGGATGCTGATTCAGTGTTGATGAAGTTGCAAAATGAGCTCGAGTCTGATGGACAAAAGTTAAGGAGACTCAGTTTCAAGACGAGACACTTTACAAACTTAGAGATCAAGTGTTGGCAGGAACACTTGGGGGTTTCTCAAATCGCCAATAATGAAGCTCTGAAGAATGGTACGAGGCTTTGTGTACTATCTGGCGAACTGAGAAACAAGCTAATGCAAGAAGCACACCAGTATTCCATACATCCTGGCAAGACGTATCGGGATATGTGTACTACTGCTGGATAGTATGAAATAAAGAAGGATGTTTTCAGAATTGAGGTTAGATGTTTAATTTGTTAACAAGTGAAGGCTAGCCGACAGAGACCCGCAGGACTTCTACGGTCAATAGACATTCCGGACTAGAATTAGGAGCACATAACGATGGACCATGTGTTAGGTTTGCCTTGATTCTAAGGAGGGAAGAACACCAGTTGGATTATAGTAGACCGACTGACTAAGTCAGCACACTTTATTTCCTTCAAGGTTAGTTGTTCACCGAGAAGTTGACAGCATTGTACGAGAGGCACCCCTACCGGATTTATGGAGTACAAACCGGCGGACAATCAAAGAAGATAATTCAGACGCTTGAAGATATGTTAGATCTTGTGTTTTGGAAATTGGAGGGTCTTGGAGAAGATTATTTAAAATTGGTAGAGTTTTCTTACAACAACAACCAAGTTAGCATCGTCAATCAGTGGAGTTTGAAGAAGGAGATAGCGTCTTTTGTGAAGATTTTCTCCTACCAGAGGAACGATCAGTGTTAGCAGAGCAGAAAAGTTGAGCCAAGTACATCAGGCCATTTGAAGTTTTAAGACGAGTTGGAAGTAGCGTACCGGTTAGCTATATCAGCTAATCTTGAGAGTGTGCAACGTCTTCTACGTATCACAGCTCAGACGTTACACTCCGGATCCGAGTCCTATATTGGATAATTCAGAGCTGAAGATTGGACTCAACCTTTCAGTGCCAGAGAAACCAGTTGCAAGCGTAGTCAGAGGTGAAAAGAAGATCAGAATTTGAGCCATCACTTAAACTCCTACTTCTTATCTTTTCGTTTTAAACTTGACTGATGCTGCTAAATTAGCCTAGTTTTGCAAGCTATCTTTTTGTCAAGCTTGATTATGACGGTATTTTATTGGGTGCACCCACTAATATATTGTCTAATCAGGACCGGTGCATGATGGTCTGATCAACCTCGTGTACTTTGGTTCGCTTTTGTATTTGTCTGCATGGATGATATCATAAATGAAACTTATCCCTAAAATCGTTTCATCCACGACTGCATTGGAAATTCTTATTGTTGAACCTGAGTTACGGACATAGTACCCGTACCTGCTTGATTTGAGTTTATCCTACCCCTAACCCTGCCTTTAATTTTGAGGACGAAATTTTCTAAGGAGGGAAGATTGTGAAACCCATGTTTGTAATTTATAAATGATAGTGTTTAGTATTAATTTTAGTAAATATATCATTATTATTATTAAATATTTTTGAGTGAAAAGGATTTCGAAAATAATAAACAACAAGGATTTTTGGATTTCAGACCCAGACCCGAGTCCGAACCCAGACCCAGGCCTGAGCCCGAACCCAATTTTATTTTTCTCACTTTCTTAAATCAGAATTGACTTGGTTTAGTTTTTTTTTAAAAAATAAATAATAATAATAGCTGGTCCCGTAGGACCAGCAACTCACCCACGAACTTGGCAACCCACCATTTTCTCACCCCCTTGCTAAATCCCTCACCACTCATACACTCTGTTCCCCCAAGTTTGGAGAAGACCTCTTCTTCTCCTGCTCCTTAATAAACTCCTTATCCTCCAATCCTCCTCTTATTCCCTAACTCTCTGTCAAATTCCTCAACTTCTCTCATTCACAGAAGACAACTACTTCCCCAACTCTCTCTAACCCAACTACTCTCCACAAAACCCTCTTCCAACCCGCACCAGCCCGACGCTAGCTCCAACGACTCCCCGTCGGCCATCCCCTTGCGCGGCGACCCCTCACCCCGATGCCAAGCTCGGCCGACCACGCCGAGCTTTCCCGACCCCCTTCGCGCCTCCCTCCGGCCGACAGCGTCGCCCCCTCGCGGCAGTGCCCCGCCCGACCGCAGCCGGTGGCCCCGCAACCCTCTTCGGCCGACCACCCGACAACGTGCCCCCTTGCGCGGCTGTCTAGCTCCTGTCGCCGCCCGCTCCCCGCGGGTCCGTTCCTTCTCGGTCGACGCCGATGTCGCTCGTCTCCCCGCGAGAACGCCTCCTCCGGGTCAGAACCCGACAGCGCTGTCCTAGCCCGCTGTTCCTTGGCCAGCACCCCTGGTCAGTCCCCTTGGTCGAGCTTTCCTGTTGGTTTCCCGCCGTGCCCTAGCTTATGAGTTTTTCGGCGTTGCTTCGACGACGCTGGTTCCAGCGCTGCTTCGGGGATTTATTCGCTGCTCTGGATTATTCTTTTCTTCTATTTTTTTCATCTGAGAGCTCTAGCCGAGCAATCCGAGGTATAACCCCCTGTCCCGCTATTTTATTATTTTGTCGATGATGAAATGGTCCCCGATTCCTTTTGGAAACTCGGTTTTTAGCGACGACGTAATTTTCTGGGACTTTCGAAAAGGTCTTGTGAATTATTTTGGATTCCCAGAATATTTCGGGAATTGATTTGTGGTTTGTGTTGGCTTTCCGGATTTTTTCGGGAATGTTCTGTGATTTGTGGAATTGGAATCGGACTTCCGAAATTATTTCGGGTCGTCCCGATTATGCTATGGATTGGTTGTGGATATTTTATATATATAAATTTGGGTTTTTCCCTGGTTTGGGACTTGCAGGAATTATCGGCGCCATTTTCCCAGTTTTTGGGTTGACCAAAAACAGAGGAGATGCTGCCAATTTTTCCGTAAATCCTGGATTATTTTTAAAATGAATTTAAAATGATTTCGGAGGTTTATTTGATATTTGATTTTGGGTGACGACCGTATCGGTTAATGGACCCGGCTAAGTGCAAACGAAACCGGCCCCGCCCGGACGTTGAGGTAATTAGCCAAGGTGAGGATCGGACCATATCTGAGACTCTATTTTTACCTTTATTTTTATATTTAATTTTTGTTTATATTTATTTAAATATTTTAGTTTAAGACTAACGGCGGTTTGTCTTATTTCAATTTATGTAAATAAATTGTAATGGGCATAAGCCCAGCTGGCTGTGGTCTGTAACTGTAATAGCTTGGATTTTCTGTCTTTTCTGGTTTTTCGAGTTTTTGCTATTTAACGATTAAAATGATTAGAAAGTATTTTTCGTATAAAATTAATTATTATTTTCTCACCTAAAAATTGACAAGTTTATTAATAATTAAAAAGTCACGTATTTCTCACTAAAATAAGAAAAATTAGTTTTATTTTTATAAAAATTACCAAGTTTTCATAAATAATCTGGCAACGATGAGTTTTTCGAATTCAAAGTTAAAAATGACATTTTCCCTCGTATTAAATCAACGCACTAATAATCGTGTTTTCTGTGTTTGGTTAATTAAAGAACTAAAATTGGACTAGGACGCAAAAAGAGATTTTAACTAGCGTAGCTAGGTTGGTAAACCTGATATCTGAATCAATTTCTCGAATGTAGGAATTCGAGGGCGAACCTAATTCCCATCTTAAAGTCTTCAACTTTCCAGTCCAGTCCATTTTGAGGCAAGTACATTTTGTGTTAGTTTACAATTATTTAGTAATCGTTTTAATGCAAGTTTAAACCACGATGCAACACGGAACTCTCTCTGAGAGCACTGACTGTAACTACTGTAACTATTGGGGACTGGGGGAGTAGTGTAATGAGTATGGCCACATCCAAACTACTGTAACTACTGTAACTATATTAGCTTACCCCTCATACACACGGGGATAAGCCGTACCTTACTGTAACAAACCCAAGCCGGTCATATTTCATTGCCTATTCACATCACAGAACTGTAACTGTTTTAAAACTGTAACTGCTTTATTGTGGATTTCAAAACTGTTTAAAAGTGCATGATTCTATTATTATTTCAATTGTCAAATTAGCATGAATTGTACTTTGCTCCCTCCTGACTGGAGACCCAACATTTTTAGGTATCACTGATGAGGCTTTGTTCCGCAATATTTCCAAGGTCCCAACTAGAAGATGAGGATTTCAAGACTGATGAGCTGTTTGCCTAGTGTTTTTTTTCCTTCTTGATGTATGTAGAAAATAGTTTAAGCTGTATCTTTCATTTCATTGTAAAAGTTTAATAAAGTTTTAATTTTTTCGATGTTGAGTTGTGACAAATATAGTGTTGTTGTATGATTACCTGCTACTGAACAGCTTACTGCCGCCGTCTCAACAACGGTGCAGGCTGGGCATGATCCGACTAGACCCAGATTATTGGGATCGGGTCGTGACACAAGTAGAGTCGTCAGTCTTGTTGGAAAAATCTACGCTTTTGTTATTGTTGATTATTTTTTCGTTACAATTGGATTTTATTTTTATCAAAAGTGATACGTTCTTTGAATTTTAAATTTTTTGTAAAAAGTTTTATCATTTAAATGGTTATTTTTATGAGTTTTCTTGTCCTAGAACTCTCCAATAAAATGGTGTTGTGGAGCAAAATAATAGAACTCTCAGCAATATGGCTAGAGTCATGCTTAATTAGTACAATCTTCTAAATTTTTTTTGGGTTGAAGATGTAAGTACAACTTGTCATATTTTAAATAGGGTTCTGATTCGATCTATATCGAAGAAGACTCTCTATGAATTGTGGTTTAATAGTATTCATAATATTTCTTATTTCAAAGTTTTTGGCTGTCGTTGTTTCATCCTGAACACCAAGGATAACTTGGGTAAGTTCGACTCTAAGGCAGATGAAGAAATATTTCTTAGATATCATGCTAAAAGTAAAGGATATAGACTTTTCAATAAAAGATCCTTGATTGTTGAATAGTCTATAAATGTTACTTTTAATGAACCTAACAGTCAATTACCAAGTGACAGTGGTGACGAAGACTTGGAAAAGACGTCCAACAAAGCACCTGAAGATACTAATACTGGAACAAGTTATCTGAAGAGTCTGCCAAAGAAGATGAGGTTTGTCAGACCATCCAGAAACTTTGATCATAGGTGATGTATCAAAGGGAGTAAGTACACGTTCATCTACTAAGGATATAGTTGCTAATGTTATATTTATTTCACACGTAGAACCTAAGACAATAGCAAATGCTTTTAATGATGAACTTTCGATTAATGCTATGCAAGATGAATTAAACCAGTACGAGAGGACCAAGTTTGGGAACTTGTTCCAAACTTGTTGGTCACTCTATAATTGGTACCAAATGGGTATTTCGAGATAAACTAAGTGAGGATGGACAAGTCATTCGCAACAAAGCATGTCTAGTTGCTCAGGGTTATAATCAAAAAGAATGAATTGATTATGACGAGACATATGCTCATGTTGCTAGACTAGAGTCTATTGGCATGTTTTGTGCATATGCATGTTTTCATGATTTAAAACTTTTGCAAATTGACGTCAAGAGTGCATTTTTAAATGGTTTTATAAAAGAAGATATTTTTGTAAAACAAACCCCTGGTTTAAAGATTTTAAATTTTTTGATCACGTTTTCAAACTCCTAAAGGCACTATATAGACTTAAACAAGCCCCTAGAGTTTGGTATGATCGCCTAAGTACCTTTTTATTATTTAGCCACCTGGAGTCCAATGATGAGGGCGTTGTATTCTGCCACATTATTAGAACTTGGTTCCATAATGGAATATGCCTAATGAATGACTAGGTCCTCGAGGGTAACCAGGACCACCCCTACTCCTATGATATTCGCCTTTGGGACTTGTTTTTGAAGTCCCATCGAAGAACATTCCTTAGATGGGCTCATCTACGACTGTGTTGAATTCCAAGACTTCCCAGCTGGAATATCATCATAGAGTTTCGATGTTTTCGGTACAGGATGTGCAGCCAGGAAATCGGCCAACGCTTGACCTTTGAATACCTTTTGCGGAACAAACACCATGTCGTACGGGATAGTAAGATTGCCCATGTGGCTAGCCGTGAGTTTAGCACTCACGTCTTAGTCATGAATCCTCTGAAAGGAATGACCGAAGAAATGACGTGGATCGTCTGCCTGCCACATAGTGGCGGGTTTTATGTATGGCAAACACCATAGCCGAGCACTCCTTTTCGACGAGGTTGTATCGATGTTCGGCGCCGACCATCATCCTACTGAGGTAGTAGATGGATTGTTCATGGTCTGTATCACTTTTCTGAGCTAACAGGGTGCCAAGAGAATGGTCTATTGCATAGACATAAAGCAAAAAGGCCTTCACACGAGTGGGGCCACCAGAATTGGGGGGTTCATGAGACATTCCTTAATGTCATCGAATGCTTGCTGACACTCCTTGGTCCAGACATAAGAAAATCCCTTTTTATTAGCTTGGTGAAGGGTTGGCATCGCCCGAAAAGATTTGCTATAAATCTTCGAATATACGCCAAATGTCCTTGCAGGCCACGAGCTCTCTAAGATTCTTCAGTGGATGCATGTCAAAGATAGCTTTGGTCTTCTTAGGGTCAATGTGAATGCCCTTCGTAGTTACAATAAAACCCAAGAACTTATCACTAGAAACTCCCAGGAAAGACTTGGTTGGGTTCATCTTCAGCTGATGTGTCTGCATCAGATCGAATATAGTCATTAGGTCCTGCAGATGGTTGCCCTTACTTCGACTTTTAACAATGATGTCATCAACATAACATTTTACTATTTTACGGAGGTGTTTACGGAACATGGTGCTCATAGCCCGTTGATATGTTGTCCCTGTATTCTTTAAACCGAAAGGCATCACTGTATAACAATAGATTTCTTTTAGTGTTCAAAATGACGTGTGCTTTTCGTCGTCCAGGAATATTTTGATTTGGTTGTAGCCTGAGAATCCGTCCATAAAAGACTTGCGCTCGAAGCCATATGTGTTGTCGATCATCACCTTAGTGATCGGAAGAGGGAACTCATCTTTCGATTAAGCTGAATTAATATTTCGGAAGTCTATGCAGACCGGATCTTCCCGTTCTTTTTGGTGATAGGAACAATGTTGGCTACCTAATCTGGATGTTGTTCCTCGTGAATGGAATCGCTTTCTATGCTTTATTCACTTTGATTTCAATAGCATCCATGACATCGGGAAGGATGCCTTCTGCTGTTTGACAGGTTTAGCATTTGGCAGGATGTTGAGTTTATGTATTGCAACTTATGGGTTTAACCCCGACATATCTTCATAACTCCAAGCGAAAACGTCGATATAATCCTGGATAAGCTGTACCAAGGATTCATGGTCATCTCCTGATAGGCCATTACTGATGAAGATAGGTTTGGGCAATGATTCATCACCTAAGTCGATTTGCACGACCTCATCTTCGGTGGGAGGCTTTCGTTGCTCGAAACGAAACTCCCATTAAGATACTAGACGTTGAGCCCATGGTTCTTCCTCAAAGAACTCTAGCATTTAGCTATCATCCTCTGCTGAAGGGTGTGCGGACATCATATTGACAAACAAGACTTTTATGAAGACTTGGCCAATGCTGGTATCGGAGTCCCAAGTAGAGGATTCAGATGGGTGAGAGTGCACCTCCACTTCGGCTTCTGAACTCTCCGAGGTTGTTGGAGGCGTTACATAGCCTAACCCGCGTCGAGTGCGATTGTAGTAATCCTGAGGCTTCCCTTGTGGGGCGAGGAGGCTTATGGGTATGCGTCGACTTTTACCATAATTAGGCCCTTGTCGCTGTTTAAGTCGTAACCCATCTTTTGGATTAGGTATTTTTGTAGCATCTGCTTCCTATAATAGAAATTTAGGAAATTTGGATTATGATTAATTTTATGATCATTAAGAAGTCATGCCTAAGCCTATAGGGGTGAGCATATAACGGTTGAGAACCGAAAACCAAACCAAATCGAACCAAAATATGACAAACGGTTCAGATTTTTGGTTATCGGTTCAATGTTCGGTTTTGAAATATAAAAATTTAAAATAATGTTCGATTTTCGGTTCTTGATCCGGGGAACCGAACCGAACCGAAAACCGATTTAGATTTATTAATTTATCAAACTATCCTTAATCTACATAAATTAATGTTTTGTAACCTCTTACTGGGTGTACTCTCTTCTGTTATTCTCTGTCGGTACTTCTTTAAACACTCTCTCCATGCCCTCAATCTATATATACTAATATATTTCATACCATATGATAAAATAATTCATAAATACAATAATATCATATTTTTTAAATAAATTGTTATTTAAATAGGCTTATGTTGTTAAAATTTGAAGATTCGACACATTGGTCCATGAAACCGAACCGACCGAAAACGGAATCGATTAATTCGGTTCGATTTTGTTCAATTTTTTTATAAGAAGGGTTCGGTTTTCCGAAATACGGTTTACGGTTATTTCGGTTTTCATATATACGATTCGGTTTGAATCGAATCGATCCGTTGCTCACCCCTATAAGCCTATGGGTGAGCTATGACCATATTAAAGTCATATGGTCTCTAGATAGCTTATATATATTATTTACCTATTTTATATTTTTCTATAATTTTTAGATATTTTTAGGTATTTAATATTTGAAGGTTTATTATTTTTAAGGACTTTCAGAATTTACTGTAAAATCATTCGAGATTATTTTGGGACCAAATATTTTTATTGGGCTTTAGAGGGAATTAAAAATATTTTCTATATTTTTTTGGAATTTTTATAGAAGTTTTAGCGATTTATTTGGATTTAAAATAACTTTCTGAATTTAAATACGCAGTCAAACGCCCAGTCAACGTCGTCGGGCCCACTCGTTAGCCACTCAGAGCAGTGCGAGCGGCTCAGCAGTCAGCTGCGTGGTAGCGCTGACTGTGTGGCTTCCATATTTGGAGCCGCTGAGCTGCCAGCTCAGCTGGACCAAGCCGGGTGCAACCATCACCACCAGATCCTGGAGGGATCGTTAAGATCTTGCCACGTGTCCATGTGGCACCAGTAGGTCAAACCGCCTCTTTAGCCTCTCTCTCTCTCTCTCTCTATATATATATATATATATATATATATATATATATATATATATATATATATATATATATATTCAAAAAAAAAAAAAAATATATATATATATATTCAAAAACCTAGGGTTTTATTTATGCCAAAGTTTTAGAGGTTTGATCCTTGGAGACTTTCGACTTCGCAGAGTGATTGCAGACAGCACCAATATCTTTTTCGTGCGCCATTTTTTTTGTTCGAATCATCTCGAGGTCAGTTTTCAGAATATATAATTTATTTTCTGATATTTTGTTTGTCGATTTATGGGAATTTATTTGATTGTCGGTTGTCCAAAACTTGACACATCGCACGATTTTTAATATTCTGGGAGATGTCGAACTCCTTTTTGAGATCCTTTTGAAGTTTTGGAAAGCTGACATGAATATCTATAACGTATAATTTTTTAAAAATTTAGAATTTTTTTTAATATTTTATTTAATTCGTTGAACTCAATTGGATCGGTAATTCACCAATTTGGTCATGGTTAGCCATAACGGTGATAATTTTTGATAAAATCATAATTTTACGACATGGTCAATTCCGGTGCACTTGTGGTACTGAAATCTACTAAGATGCATCCTCAAATTCTTGAGTTCGTAACGTTTGACTAGTTAGTCAATGGTACGCTTCGATTTGCGTGTCATGGATTCTAAAATTAGAACCGTGACTTTCTGTGGCCAAATTTTTTTATTTAAATTATAATTCAGATTATTATTAGGTTAAATTATATTTTTGAGTAATTTATTTCAGAATTAAATAATATTAGATAGGTTAACCTGTTAGCCATTTATTCTATTATTTTAGAATTAGAATATTAGAATTGACTTGTGGTACGATAGTGTGATATGGGTTGATAGATTCTAGGTTGGACAAGTATTAGATAGGTTAACACATCACAAAATTAAATAATATTTGACATGTTAACACATCACACGTTTGACTAATTTCTCTCGTCCTTATGAAAACGGTTTATTCATGAGTTCAGACAAGTACAATATTGCATTATATTTTTAGTACATTATAATGCTTTCTTTATTATGTTCTCATTTTGGCATCCAATTGAGACACGATGGTGACATGATAGACTTGTTGTATCATTGACCGTATTGTTGTTTAGTGTGTCGGGAGTGAAAATACTCGGTAGGTATGTGAACAAAGCCAACTATTGTTATTATGGATAGCTAGTCATACACCGCACGTATGGTTACCCGTACCCTTTTATTATGGATAGCCATCTATATGACGTGCCGTATTAGCCCAACCGTTCATGTATCGAAAGGTATTTCATACATACTTTTTGTTTCATTGCTCATGATCATAGTCCAGTTCCTTTATTTACATGTTTCTTTTCTATCAGCTTACTTGTTCATGATTATTGTTCTCATATGGTTCATATCCTGCTAGTTCTTTACCTGTCCTTTACTATTATTGTTTATTATTGTCCTAGCTTATTTTGTGCTGACTACATTAAATGCAATATGATTATACTTTGCTCCTTTCCTGACTGGATCGTTGACAATATAGGAGAGAATGACGACTATCTCTATTATTCTTATTATGGTCTACCAGGGTGGTGTTGATGATGTTGGTACCGAGACTCAGGAGCCATGATCGATCTCTAGAGGATCTAGATTTATATTTTATTATGCTTTAGTTTACTTTCATAGTTGGATCGAATATGTCTCCGGATGGACTATATTATTATTCGGGATTTAGTCTCTCCACTATTGAATTTGGGTCTTATTATTCATTATCTATCATACCATTAATTCTTGATTTATGCTATTGCTGAGTATGTTTTGTATCTGTGATCACTTGTATCTGTGGAGGATTTATTGTGTGTTACGAGACAACGTTCTACTGCTGGTACCGCGGCCTAACCTGGGCTTGGCTACGTACTCATACTCGGTTATCCAAGAGCGGGTCATGACAGTTTTACTTGAGGGGTATAACGGTAGATTTGCAACTTGCCGTTATCAGGCATTGGTTCAATTGGGGAGATTTTGGTGATGTTCCACCTTACCGAAGATAATTGGGTTTTTCTCTATCTTTCTGGCTGGAACCATAAAGCAATCATCTCGGGATGGGAGGACTCGACTTATATCATTAACCGGTGTTATTTGTATTTGTAGTGAGCCTAAAGTATTATCTAAGGTATACATGTGCAACTCCTCTTCCCGAATTAATTTTTATTTATTATTATTGTGTTTAAAGGTAATTTTCCTCGATACTTTGTGAATAATATTTTATGATATTTCTTTATCAAAAACTTAAATTAAATATTATGGATATATATATATATATATATATATATATATATATATATATATATATATATATATATATATATATATATATATATATATATATATATATATATATATAATATATAATATTATATATTATATATATATATATATATATATATATATATATATATATATATATATATATATATATATATATATATATATATAATATTTCGTGATGGAAAATATTTTATGTTTGAGGAAGTATTATATATATTTGAAGGGCAAAAATATTTACTAGTTTTTTTTAATTATAAAATGTACTTCTAGAAATATTTGATCTAAATTTTATCATTTATTTTATTTTTTGATTTGAAAATATATTTTAAATATTATACAATAAGATATAATATTATTTTTGAATAATTATTTCGATCAATTACTAGATTAGATTTTATCAATCTATGATTAATTTATTTATGTTTATGGAAAAGAATTTCTAAATTAATTTAAAGAAATATACTTCATTTTATTTTGATGGAACTAACTATTGTTAATTATTATGATGAATATTGAATTTAGTTTGTATTAAATTAGTTTTAAAATTATTGAGTATTATCTTTGAATGATAATAAGACTTATGAAATTGTTTTTAAATAAGGTTATAGATTAAAGGAAATATACTTTAATTTATCTTAATAATATCAAATATACGATTTAGATTATTTTGATAGATATTAAATGTTATTTAAATTAAATATAATAGATTATGATTGGAATTAAGTTTGATTTTAAAAATGTATTGGATTTAAATTTAAAGTAAGAGTTATCTTAGAGAATTTTACTCTTATCGATATAGTAGTCTCAACTACTATATATAGGAGAGGCTCCCTCTATTTTCTCAACAACCACAATTCCCAAATCAAATATCTAATCTCGAATTCTCCATCTCCAAAATTCCTAACCCTAATTTCCAATTCCCAAAACCCTAACCCTAATCCTAATTTGGTTTCTGTGTCATCGTGTGCAGCGGACAACTTCATGCCACAGCCAAAAGTGACAACCACCACTTGCAGCAAACCCAACCCGACCACCTCACCGCTCCCTGTCCCCTGTCACGACCGCACCCGGATATTCGGCCACGAGTACATGGGCCATGCCCAGCATATGTCGCAGTATCGACGGTAGAACGCTGTCAAGTGCCCAATAAATATCTACAACATCTAGATGATCCATGAAAATAAATGTACTCAAATCACATCACAAACGACTGAGAAAGATATAAAATAGAAAATATATCAATATCTCTGAAACAACTAAAGTCTACAAATGAATATACATAACCAGAATGTATCGGAGACAAATCCGATAACGAAACATAAATCAAAATACAATGGCCTAGAACTCCCGGGAGACAACTCACGGTGAATAGAACATCGAGATCCGTCTCAGCTAGCATCATCCTGTAGTCCAATAATGCGGGGCATAACAATTCCTAAAAATGTGGTTATCCAGTCAGGATTGGAACGAATACATAACTCCGAAAGCAGTTCCAAAATATGGTAGGAAATATGAAACTAGCAATAAAATAAGATACATGACATGCTGTAAAGGAAGTACATGAATACATGATATATAGATAAGTAAACTGAGTACATAAAAATAGAATAGAGAAACTATGAACTATAATAAATATAAGTATTTCAGAGCACAAGATGGTTATGTGATTGATTTAGGTTGTACATGATTATTCTACGGTAACTCGATAATACGTGAAGTCATAATCGACATATACATGATTACACTAGAGGGATTTAATCACACAACCACTTCTACTCTCCCGCCCCGATCAATACACAAGGATCTGATCAAGACACGTTATGTACTTGATTGTTTTTTATACATAAAGCACATATGAGAACATGAGAGTACATGAGAGCACATGAGTGTACATGAATAATACGAATACAAGGAGTACACGATGTACATGAACATGAAATACCCGATACACACGATAAGGAAATAGCATCTCATGACAAGATCCATATAATACTGGTCCGTGAAAATAATGTGTCAGCATCAAGTAAAGTAGTATAGAGCAGGCAATATAGATACTATCTTGATGAAAACGATCAGAGAATGTACTCGCCTCAATTTGGTTGAAGTCGACGTGCGCGACACGAGCGTGTCGACATGGGATAGGTAAGACGCTATGCTCCATAAGATAGTCCCAAACGAAGGCACAGACAGTTCCATTGAGTCCAAAATAGTCCAAATAGCCTGGTTTGGTATATAGAAACCCAAAATCAGAGTTCGACACGATACTCGAATCGAGAAAACGAGTTGATTAGACAAGGATCGAGGTTTGGTTAACTAAATCGAAGAGAGGAATGTTTAAGGGATTTAGTCAAGACTTTGGACTATCTAATCCTAATAAAGTAGATATTTAGAGGAAAATAATATCTAGCAAGAGACTCTTCAAAAGTATCTATTTATTCCTATTTATAATCAAAATATTTATTCTCAAAGACTTATTAGAAATTATTTTGGAACTATTTGTAAATATAAATACCTCAAGCATAGTCTAACTATGCCAAGTCCCACATTACCAACATACAATTTATTTAAGCATACTCTATGGGTAAAAATATATTTAGATTAGATAAAATGTTATACTATTATTCTAGTTTGTTAAAGCAATTTGGAAACAATAATTGTTTTTTCTACCAATAGTTTTATGAAAACATTTGCTATATATTTTTAAATAGTACTAAAGGATTTAATATTAATGAAAGTAATATTATAAATACGTATACATATATATATAACAAATACACAAACACAAATATATATATATATATATAAAATATATATATATATATATATATATATATATATATATATATATATATATATATATATATATATATATATATACATATGCTTTAATACGAAAAGGAATTTAATATCTATAATATACATACCAAAATCAGCTCTTAGGCTTAGCCCGCCTACTGTAATGCAAACCAAAAAGAAAACAAGTTAAAACTGTGCTGGGTTTGAAGCCCAAGCCCAAACAAAAATATACCATTTCCTCACTTTTTCCTTTTTATAAAGAAAAAAAATCCCATTGGGCTCAACCCAGCCCAAAATCAACTTTAATTAATGTGATTACTAAAATACACTTGATTAATCATAAACCCCAAATTAAGAAGGGGCAGGGGTTCTGCTGCTACTATTCTCGGTCCAAGGAATTCAATTCAAGAGAATGAAACGAGAGAGGGGGTGCTCACGAGGGGAATTTGCGCCGGCGATGTCGGGACCGCTAGGCGGCCACCGGCAGACGGTGCACTGGGATGGCCCAGTGAGGCGGCGCTCAGGTTCTCCAGTAGAGGCGAGGAATGTCAGATCCGATGGAGGCAACAACGCTAGGCAAAAACGAGCGGGGTGATCTGGACGGGTGGCTCGTCGGGACGAAGGCGCCATCTCGGGGTAGAGCTGTCAAAATGTGCTAAGCCCGTTGGGCCGGCCCGCCCCGCCCACCAAAAAGGTGGGTTGGGCCGAGCATTTAGGAGCCCGCCAAACAGGCGGGCTGGCCCGCTAGTAGCTCGCCCCACAGTGGGCTTGCCCGCGGGCCAAGTGGGTTGGCCCGCCATCTATTTTTTATAAGATTTATAATTTTTTTTATTTAGCACATATATGAGATATGTATTATAAATGATAAAAAAATTTATTTAATGCAAGTAATGACGTATAAAATATTAATTTTGGTCATTTATTTACATGAATGAAGGTGTTTTAAAGAAATATATACTATTATATTATTTCTTGTATTTTACTTGTAATTTGATGCATATGAGAGTGAGTAAAAAATATTATATATATAATTTTTTCTTTTAAGAAACTAAAACAATAATTAAAAAAGTTAAAAAAATTAAGCGGGCCAGCACGCCTAGCCCGCGGCCCGCCGGTGGGTTGGGCTGGGTTGGAATTTTTCAGCCCGCCAAAATGGTGGGTCGGCCCACCCCGCCCCGCCAAATGGTGGGTTATGGTTGGTTACGGACCGGCCTGCCCCGCTGGCCCGTCTTGACAGCTCTAGCTCTGGGCGACGGACCGCCGATGGATGTACCAGATCTGGGCGGTCCAGATCTGACGGGGTCGGCGCCATGCGGAGCAGTCGGAAGAAATGGAGTCGCCGACGTGGGCGGACGGCTCGAGAACACAGGTGAGGGTCGTCTCCTAAATCCTCTTCCGTGTGATGTGGTGGTGGTTTACTGTGTTGGACGGCTATGTCCGGTAGTAGGTTGTCGAAGGGGTCGGTTGGGTGTGTATGATGCCGATGGTGGTAACGGTACTGAATGGTGGTGGCGAGTTGTGTGTGGTGGTGTTGACAATGGAGGGGGTGGTATTGGGGAAGGTCAACAGAGAGTGACGATGATGGTGGTGGCGTTGGTGATGATGAAATAGTGGTGGCAGTGGTGGTGTTTGCTTGTAGGGGTTGCCGATGGTGGTTAGGCATTGGAGAGAGGCCGGGGGTTGCGATGGTTGTGAATGTAGTGGTGGTCGGACAGTATTGGTGTTGGTGGTGTTGTATTGAGATGGCCATTGGCCAAGGTGGTGGAGGTCGTGATGAGGAACGACGATGGCAACGGCCATCGGGTGTGGTAGCGGCACTGTCGGCCTTGGCAGAAAATTGGGTGGCGGCGGCTTACATTGAAAGCATTGGGAATTGTGTAGGATGTAACATTTGGGGATGAGGGTCTATTTATAGGGTAGGAAGGAAACCCTAAAGAAAATGTATATGCAATAGAAAATTCGGAAATTAGTGAAAAGCTAACTGCTAACACTAACTTCTAACCCTAACATTATTACTATCTGTTGATTTAATTAGCACTAAAATAAATATTAGCTATTAATTAATTAATTAATTAGTTACTAGTACTACTAATTGCTAGCTAATTATAATTTAGCTATCAACCTCTCGATACTAGCTAACTACGAGTTGTAGCCCACAATCTTGGTAGACTAAAAATTAAGACTGATATTGGTCCTAACCCGACGCGAGGGAAAACGAATAACCATTAAATTGTCAAAAACCTTAAAACTAAAATAATTAGTAATATATATATATATATATATATATATATATATATATATATATATATATATATATATATGGGAGCGGATCAAAAACCCCTAAAAAATCCCTCACTCTCAGCCGTCCATTTAATGTTAATATTAATATTAATGTTAATGTTAATATTAATTTTATTTTTATATTATTGTTAATGTTAATGTTAATGTTAATGTTAATGTTAATGTTAATGTTAATGTTAATATTAATTTTAATGTTAAGTTTAATGTTAATTTTAGTATTTAACATTAATATTAATATTAATATTAACATTAACATTAATGTGAGCCCTTGACCCAAAATCCCTATTTTTATGTTATTGTATATTGCTGAATTATTAATTAGTGCATATAAATAATTAAATAATCAAGTATATATGTAATCTATACATATTAATGAATTCTTAGTAAGTAAAAAGGAAAAAAGGAAACGAAGGGGTTTTCGTTATTATCCCAACTATGAGGGGCCTAAGTGAAAATTATGTAATTCAAATCACCTTTGAAATGCCCAGAGATTTAAATCCTGTATTCAAACCTTTCGAAACGGCCAGCCAGAAGAGGGTTTAGATATGATCGAATTTTCCTTCTCCTCATCCCAACAGGATTCAAATTAGTCTATATATATGTAGGCTAACCGATGCCCTCGACTTCCTTTTAAACCCTAATTTTCCTGCTACGTTCTCCCCTGCTCTGGTCGCGGCTACATCTGAAGTTTTGAAGCAACCAACCTTTGACAGGTAACTTTCACCCATCATAGCTTGATTCATTAGAACTAATCTACTCATAGCATTACAGGCAACTGTTATTAATTAATATAGGATGGGAAGGGTAGGTGTTCGACTGATTGTCATATAGGAACCTGGGGGTAAAACAATATAGATGGTATCGGGAAGGCTTTGTACACCACACCAGGTCATGTCAAACCTAGTATACCAACAGGTGCCTTGACAACATGGAATAATAGCCTAGATGCAAGGGGTTACCCATTGGAAGTTAATATATGGAAATTTCATTCTGATACCATAACTTTGAGTGTTTAGATATGCCTATATGGAACTATATCTAACCCGTGCACCTACCTTCTAGTTTTAGAGTTATTAGAGTATTAACTAATTACTGGTCTTCATATTCTTATATGCTTTTCCTTATTAATTGATATAGTTCCATCTTGTAGCATTACGCTTTCATCTAGCTTTCCTTGGGAGTTATCTAGAACAACAGCTGCTGTTATATTCATCAAAGTGACCTGTAATTGCATTGCCTCATATCTTCTCAGACTTGCAATCCTAGATGCACCATAGTTGTGTCCTTAGGATAACCGAGTTGCTTAAGGACTATTTGGGTCAACAATGTCTGTTTAAGAGTCTTTTCTCTTGGGTGGGTCGATATTATTTCTGAATATCAATACGTGAACCCAAGGAGCTCTCCTGATGAGACTTCAAAGGTGAAAATTGATTTCGTTTTGAACCTTATTTGCAGAGCCTTGTGAGGATGTTTCCTATAATGTGGATATCATCCTGGTTTGTTTGTTGTCTGACCAGTGACAACCCAAATCACCTACCTAACACTCATTGACTTAATACCTCACCTGAATTAGAGGCATACCTTTGGATGAAACCGGAGTATAAGTTATAACTGATACCAATTGCATATAGGCAGTCGGGTGTAGGAAGATAGGAGCACCAGAACATCTGGGTAGATGGCCTAAGGTTATAGTTCAGAACAATTAATGGGTTGAGAGCAAATCTGGATAGGCGTTTCCCTGACCAATGTAAGGGGGTACGAGTCAGATTACTCCGTATCGGGTCACCCAGTATCTGACTACTTGGTGTTAGGATACTAGACAGAAAGAGCTTCTACACTCCTGACTAATAGTAGCCATAAGCATTCTATTTCCCACATAGACAGGACCCCATACCTTGCCATGGTGCGTGCACAGATAGTAGGCAACCGACATCCCTAATTCATGAAAATCTGTAGGACTATAGAATCTGATACTAGTGGATTGGGTTAGTTATAGGGTGATTCGAGATGCACCAGTCCTTGGAGTCAATGACAGGTAGGTAAGTCGAACTGGAAAGATGACATGCCAACAACCCATGTGGCAATCTAATGAAGAATCTGAAGACAAGGATAGCAGAGGTATGGCATTATAGTTTAGGTCAGTAGCCTCTGCTGTCTCGACTAGATTATCACCTGTATCCGATCACTAGGGTGTTAGAAATCTCTGTCAAAACACTTACATCAGGACACCCTTATGTCAGCCGCACCTGTATTCGTTTATACTAACTTCCATGTCAGAAATATGGCAATCAAGTTGCAGTACCATTATATGAAGCCAACGAAGAGCATGTGACTGCTTCCAAGGTATTTGTAACATTTACTGGGTTGCTGATCTCCTTCCACGGCTGTAACAGAAAGTTCCAAGAGGAGGGCAATTGAGCATACACAGGTAAAATCTGGAATGAGGTTAGATAAGGAGAATAGCCTACTTTGGATCAGAAGGATAAAAGAGTAGCCTGGACTTGAGTTAGCCACCCAAGTGCAGCCATCCGATACCGATGAGAAATGGTATCCACGTACTCTGATACCAGTACAAGGAGCCAGAAAATAGATGTGCACTTGTATAGAAGCAATGAGATGGGGTTTGGCAGTGGGGTGTGCCACGAGTTGGATAATTGGTACAGGGGATTAGAGACTTAGTATCTCAGATATCAGTAGCAGAAAGTAGGATGGGTGACCCTATGTAATAGTTGGTAGGGCTAGCTTGGGGTAAAGGCATACAGTAACAGTTTATGTTAGGGATAGCAGTAGGATACCAGTATAAATAGGTAGTATACCCTGTAAACTCCTAAAAACAGGAGGGACAGACTCAAGTATTGGGATCAGATAGCTAGGTGCACACATGTAACAAATAGGCCAAGTACCTAGGTGCTTGGTGTAGAGTGTAAACCAACTGGTGAATCACTCTAGACATAAAGCCATGAACCGTGTTCAAGTAGGTGTGTATGATGTATTTTATGTAGGTAGGCCTATATACCTCTGAGCATAATAAACGGTTATAGAGATTCAAGTATATACAAGTCAGGCAGCCAGTATAGTTATAGCTATGTACTAAAATTAGGGAAATAAGGGTGGCAAGTATCGTTTAGTAATAATTATAGACAAGTCGACCTATAAGGGTTACAAACAGAAACTAGATGCCTAATAACAAATAGATAGGATTGGTGGTTAAATTCTTTATTTACATCTATTAATACAATTAACTTATACTATAGGTTTGTTGGACTCTGACCCAATACTCGATCAGTACTCGCAGCTCGGGACGACATGCAAGTGCACTCTCTCTTTGCTTTCAATTCTTATAGTCTTGTTCAGTATATATTATACATATGCCCTTGCTTGATGACACGATGGACATACGAGGTAGTATCATGGACCCCATTTATCATGTTCTTGTCTTACCTTTATTATTGTGCTTCGTGACTTGTCTGGGCCCATGTATATTGGTCGGGACGGGGGAAATACCTTAGTAGACGTGTGTACTTTCCATTCTATCCCAATATGTCTAATCTTGACTGATAGCAGCTGCACACGAAGCGTACAGGATGCCGTATTTACCCCTTAGCCGTTCACATGTCGAAAAGGATATTTCAACATACTTAGATAGTTGTCTTTATTATTTCTTCACATTTTCACCATTTGACATGTCACTATGCTATTACATTCTTTCCAGTCGCCATATTACATCCTGTGATTTATGCTTTCATTCTAGATATACTCTATCAATAGCTTACCTTCTAGTTTGCTTCCACATATGCTATATTCATGCATTGTCAAATCTATTATGATGCGGATAGCTTTTCAGTTTGTGTGCTTGTTCCAATCTTGACTGGATAACCAATATTTTAGGTGATGAGTTAGAGGATTTTTGTACCACGTATTATGAGCACACTGCAGATCCAGACTTTGGCGCACATGACGAGCTGGAGGCTACTTATGCAGATTTGCCTGCTATAGATGGCTTTTAGTAGTTTTGTTTAGTATTTTCACTGCTTTTTTAGCTGAGACTCTTAGATGTATTTCCTATTTGGAGACTCATGAGTTGTTTAGCAGATGTTCTTTAGTACATTGCTTTTCTTTAGAGATTGTGACACTTAGTACATTTTGATTGATATTGGAGTTTTGTCAGATTAGTCATTATCTATCTCTCCAAACTATTATAGAATTCATTATATTTGGCCTATCTGTGAATTAGTTTACTTTGTGAAAATGAATATAAACTGCGTGGTTGTATTTGTAAATTATGGAGATGACTAGACAACGTTCTACAGCCGATACTGCGGCGTAGGCTGGACGTACCCACGGCTCCTGCCCAAATATTGGGTGCGGGTCATGACAATTAATATTAACATTAATATTAACATTAAATGGACGGCTGAGAGTGAGGGGGGTTTTTAGGAGGTTTTCTAAGGGGGACTTTTGATCCGCTTCCTATATATATATATATATATATATATATATATATATATATATATATATATATATATATATATATATATATATATTATATAAGAAAATGAACAAGGAGGTTTTACTAGAATATAATCTCGCAAGATAGTCTTTACAAAACCAACAGTCCAACAAATGTCGTTAGCGAATTACGATCGAAAATATATCGTATTCACGATTTTCAAAGATTCATAAAATTCAGAGAATTGAAAAAATATAAATTTTTTGAAAATCCAAGAAATCAATTAACGGAGGTTACAAATCTACCGTCTTCAAAGAAATCTCATCTTCAAAATTTAAGGCTGGCAGAGGGATCAAGACACGATTAAGAGTTTAGTCGATAACTTAGGCACAATGGAAGAACGATCACTTGACACGATTATGATAATCAAGTTCAAATAACTACGACACGATTAGTGATTTTGGCCCGATATAATCAAAATATGAATGAAATTATATAGGCGTGATTTAGAAAATAAACTTAAGTCATTCAGGCACGACCTTAGTCATGGTTAAGAGAATCGAATGTGGAATCAAAATTCGAGCATAGAATGATCAGTAGTTTAGGTTTGATGAAAATCAGGCTCAAAGTCTCACATGCACGATCAATATCTAAACTTAATTATGAACATCAAAAAAATTTAGGCACAATCAAGATTTGAAGTCGAGGTCTTATAGGCACGATCGAAAATATAATGAGTATGATTAATTAAATCAAAAAATATGATCTGAGTTCGGACGTAATTAAAATTTGGAAGTGATCTAAGTTCACTTGGCACGATTTAGGATACGACTACGAAACCAAAACTTGGGCATGTTTTAGGAGTGGACCTAAGCACGAGTATCTACAGAATCGAATTCCGGCGGGAATAAAAAATTGTTCAGATATAATCAAAGTCTAAATTCTGGCACGACTAATCTATCATATAGTCGTGACCGAGGATCAAGGTTTTAGGCACAATTTTAAGAAATAAATTCAAGTTATTTAAGCGCGAAGCCGCGACTAGAAAAATCAAAATCGTTCAGTTACGATAAGGTTAGAATCGAGTCTAAGTATAGAATGATCAATATGATCTAGGCTCGATAAGGTTTGATTCAAGATTATATAGGCACGTTCAAATACAAAAACGACGGGATTAGCAACATTAGAAAAATCAATTGTTTGGCACGATCATTGACCAAGGATCAAACCATCTGGTCACAAGTGAAATCAAGGTTCGGACGTGCTTAAATTTTTTTAGAATGACTCGAATCGCTTAGGCACGATTTAGGGCCACAAAATTTTAAACCTAGTCATGATTAGGAATGAAATCCGAATATGAGTGACTAGAGAATCGAAATTAGTTACGACAGAAGAATTATTCGGATACGATTAGTTAAATTCTGACTATGTTCATAATCAAATCAGATTGTCGCGATCAAGGATCAAAATTTTAGGCACGATTTGTGAGTTAAGGTTAACACGTACAGTCACAATTATTAGAATTATGACCGTAGAAATCAAAGTCATATAGTCATGCTAGGTCATCTAGACATGATCAACACGAAGAATAGTGGCCAACCAAATCATGATTAGCACGAAACTAGTCATTATTAAGAACTTAAATCAAAAGTTTAGGTACGAGTGATAATGGTATCTAAATCCAACATGATCATAATCGAAATTTCGACACAATCATAGATAAGGTCAGTCTAAACATGGTTAAACAATATTTAGACATGATGAAGAATATAATCGTAGTCTAAGCATGAGCAACATATTGATAGAGATCCAGGTCACGATTGAATTTAAATCAATTGAGTATGATCAAGGATTAAGAATATTGGTACGATAAGGGAGATGACTAAAGTCGATTGGTCGCGACAAAGGGAATTAGAATTTAGCGATATTGAAACTTAAAAGATGATTCAAGGATAGAAAAAAATCATATTCCTTTTACTATGATAGGACATCAAAGATAGGATTTCATAGAGAGTCAAGGAATCATCTCACTCTGCTTCGACTACTACTAGATTATCTGGTCATAATTCCCAATTTTGTCTTCATCTTACAAGTCCAGACATATCACTACAAAATCCCAATCTTCAATTCTGAAAATCAACCCCTATATGACTACTGCCAAAAATCATAATCTTCGTCATAAAGATTGAACCCTTTTTATAAATACTTTAGGCTTCTAAGGTCACTAACCCATGAAGTATATTCTTGTTAGAACTCCTCAAAATTTTCTACTCTCCTTGATTTTGCAGTTCATTATCCACTTAGTCATTCTAAAGTTCAAATTCCTTCATCTTGTCTTTAATCTGGATCCGAAATTCCTGAATCAAGTATTATAAATCCTTAATCATTGTTCCAATTGATACTTGTATTGCTCAAGTCTAATGTCACTACTACCATATAAAATTTATCTTTCATTATAAAAATCAGCCTTCACAATTCCTACAACTTACACCTTCAAACATTATCCTCATTAAATTTAGAATTCTCACAAAAATCTCTAAGAGTTTCCTTTAACTCAAATTTTTTGTGTTTTCCCTATTCCTAGTCATTCTCTTACCAATCCTTGTTCAATTTCATATCATCACCGCATGCGGTTAAAATCTTTTCTCTATTATTTAAATTCCTAAATTTAGTTTCATAGTCTTAAAATAAAATATCTCAAGAATCAGTAACCTACAATTATCCAAGTTTTCAAAAACAAATCGACCTCGAGTATCCTCGTCAGTTCTAGAATACGTCTACGAAATATTACCATTCTTACCAACAATATATATATTCTACTGCCCTTCTTACTCGAAATCCTCCTATGTTCTTTCCAAATAATTCATCCTCAAAATAATTCTCTAGTGTAATCGTTTCCAAACTGATACTACAGGTCTCTTCTTGTCTCTAATCTTGGTCATATTTCTTCCACTAATTCTGTCTTAATGTCCAATGCTCTATACACCTACCAAGATCACCAATGATGACAATTACATCCTTTTCCAAGCTAGATTATTATGATACTTCCTCGACCTTTCCCAAGTAAAGAGATACGAGAATTTAAAGATTTTAAAGTATAGCTGACAGAAGGAGATACGAGATAGGTGATTGATGTAATTATGATAGTTAAATAAGACAAAGAAATAATAGTAAGACAAGGAAATAATGGTAAGACGAAGAAAGGATGATAAGAATTGTTCTTGCTCATCTGATCATAACGAAGTGAACCAATTTAAGATATGATCTGATAACCATACACGTTTTCCTGAAATCATGTTGCCAAAATTTTTGTTACACCAGTAAGCATAGCTACAATAAACTATAGAGTCCATAACTAAGGTAATACCCTACAATCATGTTTCTAGAATTCTTACCACGCCAACCGGTATGGCTGCGAGAAAGTCTAAAATCCATAACTAAGACAAGTATATCCCAAATCAGGCTCTATGTCTTTGTCATACCAGCTAGTATGGCTGCGATAAATTCTAAACTCCTAACTAAAGCATATATTTACCTTTCTCACTGTCTTCATCAATTATGTTATCAGAATATACTTTAATTCAATCCATAAAATTTATCTCAATACAAATCATAGTCAACAACGAACACCATGAATCAAATTCAACGAATCAAAAAAGAATAAATGGAAACAAGCAGAAATAGATTTTGAGGTAGAGTTTAGAGTGAGGCGGTTGTCCCAAAGGTACTATCTTGGTCAAAATTCAAAATTCCTTGAATATAGCATAAAATAATCCTTGACCCATATATATAAGGTTGGCTAATCATGTTCTCTTCTCAACCAAAATGGTATATAAGTTCAACTTATACTTTCTTGTTCTCTCAAGGATCCATAAACTCATCCTAATACAAAAATAGTGTTCGATAACAGATATATGTTTTAAAATTAGGACGAGCAAAAGCAAGTGGATGTAGACTCAAAAGAGTTTCGAAGTAAGATTCTCAAGGGTCGTTCCTGGAATCTATCAAGAGTTCCTAATATGTGATTGAGTACCAAATCTCCTAAAATATTCTATGATTCAATACTAATCCGAGGGCAGGCTCGCAGCAGTACGACTAAGCTTAAGTACTACCACGACTTTGCATTAGTTGCAAAGACTGACATGTATGGGCCACCATAAAATGTGTCAAGATCCACACCCGAATATTCGAGCACTAGTACGTGGGCCATGCCCAGCCTACGTTGCAGTATCGACGATAGAACTCCGTCAAGTACCCAATAAATATCTACAACATCCAGATTATCCATGATAATAAATGTACTCAAATCACATCACAAACGACTAAGGAAGATATAAAGTAGGAAAGATATCAATATCTCTGGAACAACTAATGTCTACAAATGAATATACATAACCAGAATGTATCGGAGACAAATCCGATAATGAAACATAAATCAAAATACAATGGCCTAGAACTCCCGGGAGACATCTCACGGTGAATAGAACATCGAGATCCGTCTCAACTAACATCATTCTGTAGTCCAATAATATAGGACATAACAATTCCTAAAAATATGGTTATCTAGTCAGGTTGGAGCGAATACATAACTCTGAAAGTAGTTACAAAATATGGTAGGAAATATAAAACTAGCAATAGAATAAGATACATGATATGCTGTAAAAGAAGTACATGAATACATGAGATATAGATAAGTAAACTGAGTACATGAAAATAGAATAGAGAAACTATGAACTGTAATAAATATAAGTGTTTCAGAGCACAAGATGGTTATGTGATTGGTTTTGGTTGTACATGATTATTCTATGATAACTCGATTATATGTGAAGGCATAATCGACATATGCATGATTGCATTAGAGGGATTTAATCATATAACAAAGTTTACTCTTCCGCCCCGATCAATACACAAGGATCCGATCAAGACACGTTACGTACATGATTGTTGTTTATACATGAAGCACATGTGAGAACATGAGAGTACATAAGAGCACATGAGTGTACATGAGTAATACGAATACAAGGAGTACACAATGTATATGACAAAGTACATGAACATGAAATATCCGATGCACCCGATAAGGGGATAACATCTCATGACAAGATCTATATAGTATTGGTTCATGATAACAATGTGTCAGTATCAAGTAAAATAGTCTAGAGCAGGCAAGATAGAATCTATCATGATAAAAATGATCATAGAATATACTCGTCTCAATTTGGCTGAAGTCGACGTGCGTGACACGAACTTGTCGACACAGGATAGATACGATACTATGCTCCCAAGATGGCCCTAAACAATGGCATAGACAGTTCTATTGACTCTAGAATAATCCAAATAGTCTAGTTTGGTATATAAAAATCTAAAATTAGAGTTTGACACGATAATCGAATCGAGAAAACGAGTTTATTAGACAAGGATCGAGGTTTCGTTAACTAAATTGAAGAGAGGAATGTTTAAGGGATTTAGTAAAGACTTTGGACTATCTAATCCTAATAAAGTAGATATTTAGAGGAAAATAATATCTAGCAAGAGACTCTTCAAAAGTATATATTTATTCTTATTTAGAATCAAAATAATTATTCTCAAAGGCTTATTAGAAATCATTTTGGAACTGTTTGTAAATATAAATACCTCAAGTACAGTCTAACTATGCCAAGTCCCATATTACTAACATACAATTTGTTTAAGCATACTTTATGGGTAAAAATATATTTAGATTAGATAAAATGTTATACTATTATTCTAGTTTGTTAAAGCAATTTGGAAATAATAATTGTTTTTCTACAAATAGTTTTATGAAAACATTTGCTATATATTTTTAAATAGTACTAAAGGATTTAATATTAATGAAAGTAATATTATAAATACGTATATGTATATATACCAAATATATATTTAATTCATAATATATATATATATATATTTTTTTTTTCATAATATATATATATATATATATATATATATATATATATATATATATATATATATATATATATATATATATACGCTTTAAAAATATATATATATATAATATATACGCTTTAATATATATATATATATATATATATATATATATATATATATATATATATATATATATATATATGTATATATATATATATATATATATATATATATATATACGCTTTAATACGTAAAGGAATTTAATATCTATAATATAAAAAAAAAGCTATTAGGCTTAGCCCAGCCTACTGTAAT